>LR738711.1:660679025-660733287 GCA_902687465.1 Secale cereale
GGTCTTATAGAACATAATTCATTTATACAAGAATTCTCAGGATTCCAAATTTCAACAGCGATGAGTAAGATGGATTGTTTTGGAAACCGTGTTTTGAAAAATAAATAGAGAAGGGAAATTGAGCAACATTGAGTAAATAAGAAAAAGGCAGCTACACAGTGTTTATTACTAAGATACATCAGATGGCAGGATACCCAGCATAGAATGGCAAAACCTTTTGACTATTTCCTACACAACTACAATAAGCCAGGATATGTCCACTTGTCCAAGGTTCTGTGCAATACTAATATTAGGGAGATATGGCTAACATTGTGTCACATGCTAAACTTTCGGGGTCCATGCCCATGACACATTGATCCGTGCATATATAGAGATAATGTATTGTACCTGAGTAGAGCCGGTGTCATGATTTTCTATAAATGTGACTGCACGTGAAGGCCACCAACCTAATACTCCAGGGGGGTTTCCTTTTTCATCAGACAAGCGCCAATACTCAGATCTTTCCAGTGCCTGTGCAACGCAAGGAAGTTCCATATTACAGTCATAGAAACAAAAGAAGAGAAACCTAGGAGGAGAGTACACAAGGTCCACCGGTACAAAAATAAACAATGGGTAAAACTAAGCACTAAAATCATTCATGAGTTAAATAGCATCAGGGAACCACTTCAGAACAGATTTATCAACACTTGCTGGCATGTAAAAGCAAGTTTAATTAACTGACATCATGATGGTTTTGCACCTGCATCTCGCATTATTAATAATAGCAAGAACTGATAGTGAGAAAAATACTCAATCATCAATAACATTACATGATCTTTCTGTAAAAATATATATATATATATATATATATATATATATATATATATATATATATATATATATATATATATATATACATGATTCAACCAAGCAGGCAGGCAATGCTTCATGACGCATATGGCAACAAAAGTTACTTGAACGAATTTCACTGAAATCTTACCATATGAAGTATTCCCTTAGTAGTGACATCAAATGCACCAGCAGTTCCATTTGTAGCATTTATCCAGTCAACAATTCTCTGCCTGTGAGCATCCTGGTTATAATCCATCTCACCATAAGTATAACTGAGAGAGTCCCAGTACTCTCCTACTGCAAAGTATGGTTCAGTTGCCTCCATGTAATCTTTGACATATCCACCCCAAAAGCCACGAGCAAAATCAAGTCTCCATCCATCATATCCAACTTCCTTTCTGCAATTCAAGGAGAACAACTATGAAAACATGTGGTGCTGGCTCTTCCGCAAAATTCAGGTCCAATGGTCTATAATTCAATTTATATCCTAAAGTTAATGGAAAATATACCGACGCATTAAGATTTGTCAGCTTCTCACATATTGGAGTAGTGGGAACATCAAATGTTCTATCTCCAAAGGAAGGAACAGATAGTATTCCCTAATAATGTGTCGCTTATTCAACAAACTATTTATGTATTAAAATTGGAGGGAGGAGTTATTCTGGAATGTGTTGTGTGGGCTATGTGTCAGGCCATCTTGAGTTTTCTCCTCTTTCTTTTCTCAAGGAAGCAGGCCATGTTAAGTTTGTTAGACATTCCTATCAACCAACTATCCCAAAAGACTGATCTGATCGGAAGAGGAGATATAATATAATATAACTATCAACCAACTATCCGACTGCTCTGATAGGAAGAAGAGATAACTGATTGGGGAAAATACAGGGACTGAGAAAAAAGAACTTAGGTCTGATATTATGTTAGATATTCCTATCAACCAACTACCCCAAAAGACCGATCTGATAGGAAGAGGAGATATAATATACTTAACAAAGTTGTGGTGGTATGAAGCGTTTTTTATAGGAACACTGTATGACAGGAAGGGCATCGAATGAATGGAACTCTGAATTCCATAACCATTTATCTGCCTCTCTTATCTTCTTTTCAGATCATATCCCTGATCCCCAACTCTCTGGTGAATTCACACAGTATCAAGACCAATTCACTGAGAGATTTGATCGTCAGAGTTGAGAATACAAGTCATATAACACACAGCTGCAAATTAGATACATAAATGATGCATTTACATGTGGTCTATTAATGGATGCTGCACATTTGAACAGCTCATGCGTTAACAGACAGTTAAGAGTGAGAAAACGTAGGAGCTTTCACCAAGAAATGAAAGGGTAGCAGACCTCATCCAGCGAAGCCATTCTTTAATATCATTTCTCACAAAATCTTGTGAGTGATCAATGTTTGGTGCAGCATGGAAGTTATCTCCACTGCTCTTGTTTCCTCTTCCCTATAAGCACAAGAATTTCACCGTGAACGTAAAAAGGGTTAACAGATATCATATGCTGCACAAGCAAAATAAAATGGTAAAAACATGTAGAACAATCTTTTTGAATGGAATGTAGAACAACCTTGTAATTTCTAATTTTACTTCTGGAGGTGGATATTTATTTCTTCTATTTCAGAACACAGGTCAAGTTCCATTAAGTTATTTACACAACTTAAGTATGAATGCAAATTAGTGCATTTTACTTTCAATACTAAAAAGGTAAAACAATAAAAGGCAAAAAGGCAAAGAGTTAGTCGGAATTTGCAGGTCACTCAGCCAGACTACCTTTAAGCATCATTTTGTTGGTTGACTTAAGTTTATTTTCTTGTAACTTCAGTAAGCCCACACTTGAGGGTAAATATTTGTGAAATTTCACTACTATATCCATGTGAAGGAATGGTGCAACCCATTTTATGTTTGTGTCTTCAACAGAAATTATAGCAGCACAGTGGAAGAACCAAATAACCACAATCGGTGATGATATTAGAGAATCAAAATGAACTTTGAAGAACGACGTACTCGAAGTCGATTAATCAGGTTTAGTTAGCACGGAAAAGCCTCACCTGGAAATGTGGATCATCAGCAACGACCGCTCGGTCATCCCAGTTCATACGCCCACCAAAAATATTCCAGATCCCGTTTTGATTCTGAAGCTGAGCACATCTGTGATTTAGAACAGCATCACCAAGAACCTTCACACCATTTTCATGAAAAATATCCACAAGCTGCTTCAACTCGGCCATGGTTCCATATCTGAAACATTGATAATATCATGGTAATGCTTAGCACAGCTGGCGTGATGAGGTTTGGAGAAATTTGGAAGGAAAACAAGCTCAGTACAATTTTGCAACAAGATTAGCAATGCTTTTCTCATTTATTACCCAAGTGCTTGCAAGGTCATGTTTCTACAGTCTACACTGATAGTAGCAAGATATCCAGAACAACAAATATACACCAGAGAGTCACAACATCTACTACATAGCCCCATCAGTCACCTAATACAGAACACGCATCACCTGCCTTGTTCATTCATTAGGAGGAAAACTTCTGATCAGTTCATCATTTACTCAACAACCACCAAATAGTTTTCCACAGTTTGCACATTGGCATGCATTACACTAGCAGGCAAAACTTTACACAAGCAAAATCACAAACAATGCAGATGGGTATACGATGAGACATTGGTTTGCCGAACTTCTATTTCATGACCAAATAATATAATGAATAATTCATGCAGGAAATAGTATCATGGCAGTGCTTGCACTAACCATGGAAGGAAATAAGGTCTCAAATATTTAGTGCAGATAAAAAGGGTCAACATCCATAAGGGTTGTACTTGCATTACAGGATAAAGAATATACAGCTTGAAGATGGTATATCTTAAGGACAACAGCTAGCATCAACAATTTGCATCTTGCACAAAATTACATTTAGAAGTTTGGCATGTATGTGGGCTTTGTTAATCAAGTTTCCTTATTTTGTTCAAGCTCAAAATATTAAACATGGTATTGATCATGCATCAGCCAGTTGCTCCAAAAGTCCGAACTGATGGAGAGAGGCGGGCAATATATTTCAACACTCCACCTCACGTCTAGGCTTAATTAGTCCTTGCACATGGGGTCAATGTAGGCTGCAGAATCTATTTTTAATACTGTGTTGGCAGGGTCTTGAACTCATGACCTGTTGGCTCTGATACCATACTGAATTCATGCACCAGACAGTTGCTCCAAAAGTCCGAACTGATGGAGAGAAGCGGGCAATATATTTCAACAAATGGAACTAGTTTGCACATTATACACTGACATCCAGTTCAAGGGACCAGCAAAGGAGATACTATGGCAGAAAACAGAAACTAACAAAATAAATTAAGATAACATTACCAAATGTATCCAATTCTCAAAGAACCATTTTAAGGAATATAATGGCTTTTCACAAGTAAATATACCTGGAATTTAGGTTGTATAAATCCCTTGGCATGTATCCTTCAGGTGATACAGAATCAGTAGGTGGTGGTGACCAAACAATGGTGAAACCCAGGGATGACAACTCCTTGGCCTTTGTACCAAGTTCAACATACCACTTTCCTGACTTATGTGACTCCCAGTTAAATCCTTGGCACACTATTTCGAATCCAGATCCAGTGCCAGAACAAGCTGGCTTCACACTTTCTGGGTCATCGATGTAAACAGGGTCTTCTATGGCATCAATAGTGGGGCTCCTAAAAATGCTATATGCTTCAGCTGCTAACCTCTCAATTTCTTGTAGAATATCTTCTTGCAGAACTTTGTTCTTTGCTCGTTGACCTCTTCTAGACGACAGGCCAACCACCAGATTTCTTATATCGCTGATTAGGCCATCAGTTTGCGCAGACTTATCATCAAGTTTATGTTCACCAGCCTTATGAGGCTCTTGAGTGCTGCCAAACTGCTCCACCCTCGTAAGAGGAATATAGAAATCAAATCCATTCTCCAGATTTCTCAACCAAGTATGCTCATTAAGTTTGAGCACGAAAGTAAGACCCGAGTAGTCTGCATCCAGTAGGAATGATATAGCGTTGCCTGTACCATCAGTTTTTTGCTGCAGCACCAGGTAAGATGTGTGAATAGGAATAGCTAACTAATCTTAAGGTAGCTTAAGTTACTGGATCTCAAGAATAATACATGTAAATGCTCTATGAATGGAAGGAACCAAGAAAGAAAGAAAAATGGCAGCACCCCAGAAACACCTATTGTCAACTCAAAAGAGTAAAACTTGCTTGTGTGTGAATTCTGCTTTGAATATATAAGAGAGAACCACTCCTAAACAGACTAGGGAGCTTGTCCTCACTTGACCAACCAAAGCAGGAATCACCCAGAAAGGAAGCACATTTTTAGCTCCATGGGGGCATGGAGCCATGGCACCATTCTCCTTTGTCATTAGACGCACATGAGTCCACATTGGATGTGCACTGAGTTTAATTATGTAGGTTCCCAAAGTCAAGTACAGTTATTATATAAAGTGTAAAGTGGTATATATGTTTTGAATTGCTGAAACGCACAATCCCCAAGGTCTTCAGAGATTTGCCAAATATCAGACTAGTTTTTATGCTTCACTGTTTTTCTATAGAAGGTTCAATGAAATTCCAAATTATCCAATTTGTTTGAAGAAAAAGTTAAGTTTTAACCAGACCTTTAGTGGAGTTACAGCGGAACCATAAGTTTTTGTTCAAGGTTTGCAAAAATCACATGAAATCAGAAAAACTTTCATCGTGTCTTATCACCGTCGGTGGTGAGATGGAACAGGAGGAGCTGTCCTCGTCGCTTATCTGCCCCGCTAGCTTGCCGAGGTGAGCACTAGGTCGAGCTCATGCATGTCGCCGGCCACTGCTGATCCGTGTTAACACGTGCTATTGTGTACGTGACAGCAGGGCTTCCAGGAGGATTACACGCCATATCTATGAGGTACTTAAGGTTGTTAGCTATGCATTAATGCATACTTATCCATTGTAAACCGTAGCTTATCTCTCTGATCTTCCTTGTTCTCCACGATGTAATCCCAACTACCTGTATGCTTATCACTTATCAGGGATAAGCCCCTGCATATTTAACACGTACGCGTCCCCTCCAACGAGGGTAAGACCCTTCCCGCAATCTTAATATGGTATGGGAGCCAAGAGGTCTTGAGTTCAAGACCCTAACAACGCGGTATTAAAAAAATATTCTGCGGCCTACATCGATCCCCCGTCTAGGGACTAAATAAGCCTAGACGTGAGGCGGAGTGTTGAAATATATTGCCCGCCTCTCTCCATCAGTTCGGACTTTTGGATGAATTGGCTGGAGCATGAATTCAATAATCCATTCCAACCTTAGTCAAGAGAATCTTCTTCTAAGATTACTCCCTAATCTCCTAACTAGTTTGGCAGCTATTATCTCAAGGAATCATCATATGGTGCAGACGGGTGGAGCCACAGCTCTATGGTTCTGCAGAACTTTTTTTAGCGGAAAACTTGAGGGGAGGCCCTGACAAATAAATTTTATTTAAACGAGAAAAAAGTAAGGTGGCCTGTTGATAACACAAGCCTATATCCTATACCCGAATAGCTGATCCCCACCACATCTATTTCTCTCAACACGCACATCCCACCTCACCACACATGCCACCTAACCCTCCACATATGCCACCTAACCCTCCACATCATCAAGTACATGCAATCCCTTCATATTACATTTTCCAGCATATGCACTATAACGTGCAGCCAACCTCCGTTTACTGCTAGGTCTGCATGAAGATAATGTGGAGGGGCATTATTCCCATATATTCTAGTTTTATTCTTTACAAACTTATTGCTATAAATTCCTACAGCAAGGCATGGGGTATTAGTTAGTTAGGAGTATAAAGGAAACAGCAACAATTAATTGCATGACAGGGCCAACTTTACTATTTTAGTGAATTCTGTTTCCGTCAATCCCCTCATCAGATTTAAAAGACCCTGAGCTTGTTTTGTATACTTTTCCTAGTAAAAGGGGCACGATTGAAAGAAGTAGCCCTCTTAACAAGGAGATTATATTACAGAGCAAATATCTTTCAAAGATGTAAAATATTTACAGAAAATGTGGAAAAGTAAACACAAGTTTATGGAGCAGTAAATAATACTAAACTCACCTTTACTTTTAATTTTTGCAAAATTATTTTATACACTACAAAATATCTTTATTTAAAGATTGTTAAGTTTATCCTATGGATAATCTAAGCACCATCACACTTTACCAGTTAAATATACTGTGGGATGGTGAATTTTAGTCCATACAATTTCAAAAGTGCGCGTGGTACAATTTTCAGTTTCCATTGTACATGGTGAATCAGAAAATAACAGTGTACAAGGGGCATGATGTGATTCTACTTTTGTAAACTGCTTTTGCATGCCATTTATTACAGAGCAAAGCTCGTCAGTATCTTAACACAATTCAATTTTATCTTTCTACAAAGGGCTCAAAGTTATCTCCTTACCTCTAGCAAGGTCTGAAGAGCTTTCTGTCGGAAGATCTTCGTGTTTGGTGGATGCGGTTCTGGTGGGATCTCCCAAGTCATGGTATTGCCTTTGCAAACTCCCCAATGAATGATAACATCTCCAGTAATGTCAGTATAGAATTCCACGAGACTTTTATCTGTTTCACTGTTCTCCGTCACAGCAACAGATACAAAATGCTCAAAATACTCTGATTTTAAGATGGGATATTCCTCATAGAACTCTGAAATGCATTTTGTGCTTGGACCTTTATCCCCAGGAACTGCTTCTTTTAGCTGAGCATCAGATCCTTCAGGTTTCGCTCCTAATACACAAGAAAATCCAATATGTTAGATAGCATTCCTTGAAGGCCCCAAAAAATCAGATTCTTCAGCTTGTGAAAGCCAATACCATGTAATTTTTCGGTCAGAACATACCATGTAATTCTCTGAGAATGCTACTGACTATTGCAGTTCAGTAATTGACTTGAGGACAAAACAGGTTGTCATCCAAAGAACAATAATAGCAGAAAAAAGGGTGCAAAGTTATCAAGGAGAACCACATTATAATAATCAGCATTTTTTATAGCAGTTGCTTGCAACTATGATTGCTTTAAAACAGGATTTCCTTGGTTTATGCAAGTGAAATTTATTGCTTGTATGCTAATGTTATTACACTCAGATAATAATCAGATGGCGTGACATGGGGAGTCCGTTTTGCGCATGTGTGCTGAAACATACTTCCATAAATGTCGTTTTTACCATGAACTTAGGTAAAAATGGAGCAAATTGTCGATGCAGCAGTGTTTACTCTGCTAAGGGTGTTGTGGCTTTTTCTTATTGGTCTAGGGTTTGAAAGTGTCCTTGAATCCTTGTAATATAATTTGCCCCTTTGGGCAGTACAATACAACAAGTCTAGTCATAACACGACACTATGGTAGTATAACACGGCACTATGCCGTCGCCTCTCTTCAGCCACTACTGCTCATCGTCTTCCATTGCGCTACCCACAGGAGGAGCGAATCCCGCTCCTGGGGCTAAGCAAACTCATCCGCAGCCCTGTAATTCATTGTAGTGGGCAAGGACAACCTGTTTTGCGTCCAAGAAACCAAGTGGAGGGGACAGAAGGCGAAGGAGGTGGAGGGTACCGGCTTCAAGCTGTGGTACACCGGGACGGCTGCAAACAGGAATGGCATAGGCATCTTGATCAACAAGAGCCTCAAGCATGGAGTGGTAGACGTCAAGAGACGTGGGACCGGATTATCCTGGTGAAGCTGGTAGTTGGGGACTTAGTTCTCAATGTTATTAGCGCATATGCCCCGCAAGTAGGCCACACTGAGAACACCAAGAGGGAGTTCTGGGAAGGCCTGGAAGACATGGTTAGGAGTGTACCGATTGGCGAGAAGCTCTTCATAGGAGGAGACCTCAATGGCCACGTGGGTACATCTAACGCAGGTTTTGAAGGGGTGCATGGGGGCTTTGGCTATGGCATCAGGAATCAGGAAGGAGAAGATGTCTTAAGCTTTGCTCTAGCCTATGACATGATTGTAGCTAACACCCTCTTTAGAAAGAGAGAATCACATCCGGTGACTTTTAGTAGTGGCCAACACTCTAGCCAGATTGATTTCATCCTCTCGAGAAGAGAAGATAGGCGTGCGTGCCTAGATTGTAAGGTGATACCTGGAGAGAGTGTTGTACCTCAACATAAGCTGGTGGTTGCTGACTTCTGCTTTCGGATTCGTGTCCAGTGGGATAGGCGTGCCAAAGTCGCTAGAACGAAGTGGTGGAAGCTCAAGGGGGAGGTAGCTCAGGCGTTCAAGGAGAGGGTCATTAAGGAGGGCCCTTGGGAGGAAGGAGGGGATGCGGACAATGTGTGGATGAAGATGGCAACTTGCATTCGTAAGGTGGCCTCGGAGGAGTTTGGAGTGTCCAGGGGAAGGATAAGCGAAGATAAGGATACCTGGTGGTGGAATGATGATGTCCAGAAGGCGATTAAAGAGAAGAAAGAGTGCTTCAGACGCCTGTACTTGGATAGGAGTGCAGACAACATAGAGAAGTACAAGATGGCGAAGAAGGCCGCAAAGCGAGCTGTCGGTGAAGCAAGGGGTAGGGCGTATGAGGGCCTCTACCAACGGTTAGGCATGAAGGAAGGTGAAAGGGACATCTATAAGATGGCCAAGATCCGAGAGAGGAAGACGAGGGATATTGGCCAAGTCAAATGCATCAAGGATGGAGCAGACCAACTCCTCGTGAAGGATGAGGAGATTAAGCATAGGTGGTGGGAGTACTTCGACAAGCTGTTCAATGGGGAGAATGAGAGTTCTACCATTGAACTGGACGACTCCTTTGATGAGACCAGCATGCGTTTTGTGCAGCGAATTCAGGAGTCTGAGGTCAAGGAGGCTTTAAAAAGGATGAAAGGAGGCAAGGCGATGGGCCCTGATTGTATCTCCATTGAGGTGTGGAAAGGCCTCGGGGACATAGCGATAGTATGGCTAACCAAGCTTTTCAACCTTATTTTTCGGGCAAACAAGATGCCAGAAGAATGGAGACGGAGTATATTAGTACCAATCTTCAAGAACAAGGGGGATGTTCAGAGTTGTACTAATTACCGTGGAATTAAGCTGATGAGCCATACAATGAAGCTATGGGAGAGAGTCATTGAGCATCGCTTAAGAAGAATGACAAATGTGACCAAAAATCAGTTTGGTTTCATGCCTGGGAGGTCGACGATGGAAGCCATTTTCTTGGTTCGACAACTTATGGAGAGATACAAGGAGCAAAAGAAGGACTTGCATATGGTGTTCATTGACTTGGAGAAGGCCTATGATAAGATACCGCGGAATGTCATGTGGTGGGCCTTGGAGAAACACAAAGTCCCAGCAAAGTACATTACCCTCATCAAGGACATGTACGATAATGTTGTGACAAGTGTTCGAACAAGTGATGTCAACACTGATGACTTCCCGATTAAGATAGGACTGCATCAGGGGTCAGCTTTGAGCCCTTATCTTTTTGCCTTGGTGATGGATGAGGTCACAAGGGATATACAAGGAGATATCCCATGGTGTATGCTCTTTCCGGACGATGTGGTGCTAGTTGACGATAGTCGGACGGGGGTAAATAGGAAGTTAGAGTTATGGAGACAAACCTTGGAATCGAAAGGGTTTAAGCTTAGTAGAACTAAAACTGAGTACATGATGTGCGGTTTCAGTACTACTAGGTGTGAGGAGGAGGAGGTTAGCCTTGATGGGCAGGTGGTGCCTCAGAAGAACACCTTTCGATATTTGGGGTCAATGCTGCAGGAGGATGGGGGTATTGATGAAGATGTGAACCATCGAATCAAAGCTGGATGGATGAAGTGGCGCCAAGCTTCTGGCATTCTCCGTGACAAGAGAGTGCCACAAAATCTAAAAGGCAAGTTCTACGGGACGGCGGTTCGACCCGCCATGCTGTATGGCGCTGAGTGTTGGCCGACTAAAAGACGACATGCTCAACAGTTAGGTGTGGCTGAGATGCGTATGTTGAGATGGATGTGTGGCCACACGAGGAAGGATCGAGTCCGGAATGATGATATACGAGATAGAGTTGGGGTAGCACCAATTGAAGAGAAGCTTGTCCAACATCGTCTGAGATGGTTTGGGCATATTCAGCGTAGGCCTCCAGAAGCTTCAGTGCATAGCGGACGGCTAAAACGTGCGGAGAATGTCAAGAGAGGTCGGGGTAGACCGAATTTGACATGGGAGGAGTCCGTTAAGAGACCTGAAGGATTGGAGTATCACCAGAGAACTAGCTATGGACAGGGGAGCGTGGAAGCTTGCTATCCATGTGCCGGAGCCATGAGTTGGTCACGAGATCTTATGGGTTTCACCTCTAGCCTACCCCAACTTGTTTGGGACTAAAGGCTTTGTTGTTGTTGTTGTTGTTTGGGCAAGGACAACCTGTGGTTGCATCTAAATTTCCTTTTACATTGCTCAGGGTTCTAATGCCAAATAGTTGTCTATTATTAAGTACTTCCGTAGAAGAAAAATATTTATATCTAACCTAAACCCACTCGAATAGGACAGAGTACTTGAAGCTCTAAAATAACCTGGGTAGACATCAATACCTTGTTTTGCTCCTAACGGATCTCCATCCTCGAGGGACCCACTTAAGGGTATTCTGAAATCCCCACCCTTATGTTGAAACCATGCACCTGTTCCCTCTTCCTAACAAAGCAACAATCAATTGAGACATTAAAACTGGAAGTTGAATAAGCCCTTCAAACCCAAAAGAGCTAGAGCAATGCACATAATTTTACTTTAAAAAAAAGAGGAATATATTAATATTGCGAAGATATCAATTACACCTAGCCTCTGCACCTACAAGATGTTGCAAAGACATCGAGGATGCACACAGCGTCACAGCCAAAGGAAAAAATTAAAAAGAAAAAAAACAAAGGTCCCTCCTCTCATTAGCCGCACACGACACAAACCACCACCAAATACAACACCCGAAAAACATGAAAGGTCTCCAAAAGCAATGCCTCCAAAAAGGAAACAATGCATAAGCGCCGTTATTGCCCGATCCAAGATCTTAGGTTTTCACCCTGGAGAAGTCCGAGCTCTCAAGACAATTCCTTCAGCACGGCAATTGCTAGGCACAACCAATGAAGGCAAGACCTTAGGTTTTCACCCTGAAAGTCCCGGCTCGGCATTCGAGGAGCACCACCAAAAATGAATTCCTCCAGGTTGCCGCCCCCACTTGTCACTGCTGCTCCTGAGATTTATCTAACACCTGGCTGACTCCATCGCCTCCAAGGCTCCGTCCGTCTAACTGATCCTTCGATCTCGGCCACCATGACCTTCTCCACCTCTGTCTCCACCATGGAAATCGAGAAGCCGACATGTCCCAAGGTGTCATCAACCAACAGAGCTTCGCGCCACGCCCTTAGAACCTCGTAGGCTGATATGGACGTGCATGACCGGAATCTAACCGATCCAGATATCTTGAGCAAGATCTCCAGCGGCTGTTCCGAAACACGCCGATGGCCAGATCGAGGAAGACTGATCATGCAGGCCGTTGCCATGATGCGAGAAGAGCACAAGGACCACCTCCTTATGCGAGCAAAACCAGTAAGCCCCCGCGCCGACAGTCAGAGCAGCAGAGGAGAAAACGGACACAGCGCCTCCACGCGCGCAACACTCCATCCAGAGCAGGTCCAGCGGGCCCAGATCAGGCCCTGAGGCCCAGATCGGATCCGCTACCTGCGTCGCCAGAGGCATCGCTGCAGGAGCAGCGCGCCGCCCACGTCCACATCTCCACTGCGTCTCCAGGCCCCGACTCCCAAGACCACGCCGCCTTGCACCGCCGCCACCGGCCCACCACCGCCCGTGGAGCGCCGCTGCAATGCACTCCCCTACCCTCTGTCATTTGATGAGAAGGGCCAAGATCAGAGGGCGGGGGGACAGGACCAACGCGATCGAGATGAGGTGCCTCCGGAGTCGCTCGGGCAGAAGCGACCCGAGAGGAGTTTTCTTCGCCCAAATTCTCTGCCAATGGGTCATATTAAAATATGAAGGGCAGGCCTGGCGCAGTGATGAAGTACTCCCCACTTGGGCCAAGAGGTCCTGAGTTCGACGCAGCCTCTCTGCATTGCACTGTGCGGGTAAGGCCTACCTCGTATAATCCTTCCCCAAACCCCACCTGGTGTGGGAGCTTATAGCTCTGGGTCTGTCGTATGGATCTATTAAAATATCAGCTCGGATGATTTCCATGATCAGTATCCTCCTTGTAGTGTTGCTAATGTATTTGGCAACTGGTTACATGGGATATATCACATGTTTAGAACTCTTCTCTGGATGGGAGCGCTTGCCGTTATTTGGTCGCTTTGGCTATGTAGAAATGATATGGTTTTTAATGGTAAAAGTACTTCTCTGATGCAGGTTATCTACAGATGTACCGGGACTCTTCGTTTATGGTCCTCTCTACAACACGTGGAGAATCGAGACCTATTTACGGAGGTGTGTACACGATTGGTGGCTATGGCGAGGGATACTTTTACCCAACATGGGTGGAAGCACGATCTTAGGATTGGCCCCCCTCCGCTTTAGGCGTTATACGGATCTTTTTGTATTTCGCCTTTTTTTTGTGCGAGAGGACCTTATTTGGCTATGTGCGTTTTAGTTATGCAGAGGCCGGGTGTAATGCTTAAATCTTTTTTAAGTAATAAAGCGCCCCTTATCGGAAAAAAATCTGCTCGGATGAGGCATGTGTTTCATATTGCCTTTAGTTTGCAGATATGCATGTCTGTGGTGTACAATATCTTTTGGTTAGACAACTAGAAAATGCATACACAACTTTCCATAGCAGCATTCAGTGGTAGTATAAATGGAATGGAATTGAGTGGGCACGTCCTCTATTTATGGTGAGAGTTTTAATATAATATAGTAAGTTAAGAAACACGCGACGCCTGGGAAATAAATTGAAAGCAATGCACTCGTGTAAATTTCGAACCTTGAGAACAAAATTGATAGCCGCAATTGGAGTGTCCTTGTCAAATTTGATTTGCACTTCATGAAGTATATGTCCTTCTGAATTGGGTGAAGTCTCCAATGGTGTTTCAATTGCAGAGTCCTGAAAGTTTAAAATATTGTCTAGCAATTTGAATCCTAAATAGTTACTATTAGAATTATATCTAAATGATAAATAAGAAAGCGGTTCCTAGAAGTTAGTGTCGCACAGACACCCATATGCCAGTGTCAATAGCTGAAAACTGTTTTTAAGTGCTTGAATAGTTTTCACAAGTTTAGAACAACCTTGATTGGAACCGAACCGGGAGGTCTAATTTCCGAAGGAGGTTGATCCCATTCACTGCAAGTATATAGATAAGGAGGATAAGATGAATTCAGTTCTTTTAGGGAGCAGAACATCAACAACAAACCTGCCTTGAAAAATTATTATTTCTTCAAGCAACAAAGACAGAAGTTCGTATCAAGACAATGACATGGGAAACAAGGAGAGCTAACACACATTGACATGCAATCAAATAAAAGAGAACATGTGAACATCTCCACCCGGTTGTGCAGACATGTGATTATTAGTTAGAATGTGCAATAATGATATTCCAGAAGAAAAGAGGCTGGATAGTTCCAATACCAGTATTCCTTTATACAACAAAATTGTACTCCCTCCGTCCTATAATGTAAGAGTGTAGTGTAAAAAACGCTCTTATATTATGGGACGGAGGGAGTAGTATCGAGTTTTGTGCTGAATTTCCTCTGCTTAGTTAGGAGCAACCGCATTGCCCACCTGATTAATTTACTACTACTACTCTGGAATGAACATGTTGATAGTTTCCCAAGGCATTCACTAAGAGACGAAGTCGAACCCGGTGCAGTGAAGCTTAGCTGCATTGGTATCGCGAGGCGAACCTACCTCGCTGACAGGTGACAAGGCGTGCATACCTGCCGGTCTCGCCGTCGTAGGAGACACCCCAGTGCAGCAGCCACTTCCCCTCTACGTCACACCCGATGACGATCTTGTACTTGCCGTCCGCATCCGGCTCCGCCTCCACTCTCACCCACGCTTTCCCTTCCACCTGGACACACCACACCACAGAATCAAATACTATCAGCCAGAATAAAAATAAGAAGAAAAAGAGAGAGAGACAATCCATAGTTCCACGCGACGGGGAATAGAAGAGGTTACAGTTTGGCATCGGCGGAGGGGGAACTTCTCGGAGAAGACCACTGCGGGCTCTCCGGAATCAGCGACCGGCACCTCCGCCGAGCCGGCGCGGGCGACGACGACGCCGCCTCGGGCGAGCCTGACTCTCCTGGGAGCGGCACGGGACCGGGCCGCCCGCGGGCGCGCGGCCACCAGGAAGGCCTCCCCTGGCGGCCCGGCCCTCGGCGGCGGGACCGCCCGCGGGATCGCCGGAATGCTCCAGCTAACCGCCGACATGTCACGGTCTCTCGCTCTCTGTCCAACGCTCGCGTCTGCGTGTGCGTGTGCGTGTGTGTCTGTGAACGGGAAGGGAAGGGAAGGGAAAAGGACGGGAACGGAAAACGGGGTGGAACGGGAAAAATAAAGGGTGGGCTTAAAAAGGAATGGCCCGTCGTCGTCGGGAGATGGTTTCCCGGGCCCGCGCGTCAATGGGGGGAGTGGTACGACCGGTGGAAAATTGCCGCGGCGCCGAGGTGGATTAGGAAAGTGGGAAAGTGGCCGCTCCTCCTCCGGAAGCTCGATTTGCTAATTTTGGGATCCCAAAGCGGACGGCTGGCTCTCTCGCCGACTAGCCGTGCGCAGCGGTGGTGCGCGGGGTCAGAGCATGGGCCACATGTCCTTGGATCGACTTGTTTTTTAAAACTCGAGATAGATTCAAAAAGAATTGAGTTAATTGTACAAATTACAACAACTCCAACGCGTCAACCCATTTTGTTCGTGCGCGTCTGTTTAGATTGCCGCGGACAGAAAAGTCAGCTCAACGTGTCGACCGAAACGGACGCGCGTCCGCTTTTCATCCGCCTGTCGATCCATTTTCGACCTAATTTTGAGCCTGATTTGCGTCAGCGGAGACACGAGTCGAATGGGCGCGACGTGCGCCTACTCTTCTCCCTGGCCCGCCAGTCGGTGGCAAAGCGGACACCATTTTCCCTCCACTTTACCAAAAGCTCCTGGTCGCTTGCCATGGACGACGCTCTCGATGCAGTCGCCGGGCTCGCCTCGTCTAGCCTCACCTCTGCCCCCTTCGGCAAAGGCAAGCCACGCGCCACCCGCAAGACCGTCGCGCCGCCCAAGAAGAAGAAGCAGTTGACGGCCAAGGAGCAGGTCATGCAGTCGACCAAGAGGAAGGGCCGGAGGCACGCGGCGGACACAAAGGCGAAGAAGCGGCCGTCGCCGCCCGAGTCGCGGCGGCAACGAGGGAGGCCCTGATCTACCTAGGGTTAAACCCTGGCCAGCACGAGCTCGTCAACGCCGTTGTGGCCATGGCCGGCACGGGCTCGTCCGCATTTCCTAGGATGGTGCTGCCAGAGTCGCCATGCGCGTCTGCCACGCACCCGATTCCCGGCTTCCTCGTTTATCCGCAAGCCTCCCGCTTCTCCGGGGAATGCTCGCGGGAGGTGAGCGTGGTGGCGCCTTCCACGCCCGTGTCCATCGACCTCAACGCCACGCCGGTGACTGGTGGATCATCCTCCGGAGGGGCGAGGAAACGCCAGCGAGAGATGCCAGCCAACGTGCTCCCCAGCGCCCGCAACCTGTTCAACAAAATGCCGACGACCGGCAACGAGGGGATGACCATCCTAGAAAACATCATATAAAAAGGCGGTGCAGCGACCGCTGTTGGATCCACCACAGCTGCCTACGATCTTGATGAGACGCAATGCCAAGACGGCCGAGCATCATTCACGTCGGCCACCTATGATCAAGCTGGCATGCGCGACGCCTTCGTGGAGGATCAGGTCAGCCTAGGTAGCTTCCCGCTCAACCACGAGTTCCTGGAGAACTACGGCCTCGAGGAGGACGATGAAATGGACATCGACGCAGAGCCTTTATTCGAGGATGAGCTCGCCAACAAGCTGTCGGGGTGAAGTCGAAGCGTAAGAGAAAGCGGGCGAAGACATACACGCTGTCCTAGGACAAGCTCCTTTGTGAGTGTTGGAGGGACATTGGGCAAGACCCCATGGTTGGTGCCGAACAAAAGGCATCAACCATTTGGATCCCTTCCCATCGTGAGTTTCATGAACGCAAGAAGTTTCTGTCGTACCAAATGCTTAGCAAGCGTGGGTGGGTGTCCCTTTCAAAGCGATGGAGGGTGATACAACAAGAGTGCAACAAGTTTTGCGCCACCCTTGAGAGCATCAAGGCATGCCCCGTGAGTGGCATCGGCATGGGAGACATGGTATATATGCGTCGCCACTTCATTTTCGTTCCCACTATATATGATTGCATGTCCATTTGCAGATCCATTTTGCCCATATGCTTGCATGCTTTTCGATTGTAGGCATTCCAAGCTTTGGAGGCATTCAAGGTCCAACATGATGGCAAGTCCTTCCACCTCTTCCATTGTTGGATGGTGATCAACGGGGAGGAGAAGTTAAAGGTGCAATATCCCACCCTCATGGCATGTGCGGGGAAGGCAGCTGTGGAGGAGCACAGGGAGGGCGAAAAGCTATGGCCCCGAGGGAAGACCAACTCCAAGAATGAGGAAAAGGACGATGGGTTGTCGATCACCTTGCTTGCAACCGTGGAGGGCATGATGAGCAGAAATGACTCAAGGGAGGAGAAGCGACGGCAAGACAAGGAAGAGCAAATGAACGCCTTCATGGAGATCCAAAGGAGGAGGCTTCACATGGAGGCGGAGAAGCAAGCCAGGATGCTTGAGATGGAGGCGGAGAAGCAAGCCGGGATGCTCGAGATCGATGCCGCCAATTCCAAGACCAAGGAAAAATAAGTGGCGCTGGCTAGCATGATGACGAGGGTGTAGATCATGAAGGTGGACCTCAACACTGTGTCCCCGAGGAAGAGGCCATGGTTTGAGAGGATGCGGGCCGACATGCTCAATTTCGACGACGAGTGATCTATGACGGAGTGTGCCATCCCTTTTTTGTATGTCGGCAAGTGTGCTGGCATGACCACGGCTGAGATGGCATCGTCTAATTCCCGCCCCTTTTCGTGTCCTGGCATGTGTGTCGGCCGCTGGTAAGTGCGCCAGTATGAAATGTGCGGTGGTTTTTTGGAGGTTGGCATTGTATGTCGGCCGCTGACATGGTGCCAGCATGAACTTTTGGCGACGACATGGCCGTTGGCATGATCTATGGCCATGGGCCTTTTAAATTTATGCGCGGACATGAAGTGGGTCACGCGCGTTGGGCGCGCGGCCGACCCAAAAGAAAAACAGGGTGGACGCCTAGCCGGCGGCCGACCCAAACAGATGAAAAGCGGAAAAAGCGCGCGTCCGTTAGGGTCGGCATGTTGGAGTTTCTCTTATGTAGCTGAAACGAGCAGAAGTCGGGTCAACACTAGCTCGCTCAATTTTAGCTTGAAAGTTTGGCATAATAGGTCGCCTCCACCGCCAAAACCCTAAACCGGGTACTCCTGTCACTCCCCCTAGGGTACTCCTGTTACATTAAGAGTGGCATCAAATCACACTGGCAAAACAATTGTTCGTTCCAGCCATAGCAATAAATTAAGATGCAAAACTATATCATTACTTGTGTCGTCACAGTTCCAGTGCTTCATTACATCACCGGGAGTTGATTTTTATTCTTATTTCGCTTGTTATTCCCCTTCATCACTTGGTTCAATAACAGACAAGCTTCGCTTTCAATGTAAGATTTGGCATTTCAATTAGGGAGCACAAGTATAGCACTAAACAACAATGTTACTTTTCTGATGACATTAGCAAAATACAGACCAACAGTTGTGAAATATCATTATCTTACCTCAATGGGATATTACGGTGCACACACAGATTGGAAGTCCGGTCTCCTTTTGTGAAGTTCACTAAAATCAAGCAACATTACCATATAAGTAGCACAATATAGCATACTGCACAATCCTGTGGAAGAAGGCCATTCCTGACCTATCATGATGAGGAATTCAAACAAGTCACAAGAAGAAGATCTGAAACAAATTTGCCAACACAGATAGGAAGTCATATATCCTCTTCTGCAGTTTCACTAAGATCAAGCAATCAAGCAACGTTGTCGGTGTGACATTTTAGTTGAACTACACAAAACACTCTTAAAGAAAAAGTGTTTTGTGCAGTGCAACAAAAGGTCGCAATAGCAACGAGGTGAAGTAGATAACCCTGTTTACACAGAGGTGCAAAGGAAATAATTACTTATTGAGGGCGTCCTAGATTCAGGGGTCCTCAGGCATCCGGGTCGATGAAAGTGGGCCGTATTGATGGGCCACGAAGATAGAAGCAGAAGACTCTCCCCCGTATTCGGTCAGGACTCCTATGTGCGTAGAAAGGCAGGCATGATGTCCGGATGTAGCTATTACTTCCTCCCCAAGTCACCTTTGTAACCCTAGGCTCCCTCCGGCTTGTATATAAGATGGAGGGTTTAGTCTATAGAGGCTAACGGCAGAATCATTACATCCACATAGGATAGGCTTTAGGGTTTAGCCATTACGATCTCGAGGTAGATCAACTCTTGTAACACATATTCATCAATGTTAATCAAGCAGGAGTAAGGTTTTACCTCGATCGAGAGGGCCCGAACCTGGGTAAACATTGTGTCCCCTGTCTCTTGTTACCATCTGTCAGGCATATTACTACCAGGTATAAACCGCCCAGGAGAGGCCGGTTTATGTTATCAAGATTATTTTGAAGCCCATCGGAGCATGAAGCAAGAGACTTTAGCCCAAGAGGTTTAGAGCCCAAGTGTTAGGGACCATGCTTTGTAAACTGCCATACTGTGTAACTTGAGATGTAAGATAGAAAGAATAGAGACCGAGGCGGACACGTTTTATGAGCCGGCCTCGGGACTCTGTAAACCGGACCGGGCGTCACCTCTTATATAAAGGGACGATCCGATGACGGTTCAAGGCAGACAACAACAGCTCGAGACACAGGCAAAGCGGATTCGCTCCCTGGTCATCGAAACCCTAGCAATACACACCAAACTAGACGGTAGGCTTTTACCTTCATCGAAGGGGCCGAACTAGTATAAAATCCCTGTGTCCTTGTCCGCTTTAACCCCTTTAAGCTAACCCGTAGCGATGGCCTCACGACTAAGTCCTTTTGCTAGGACATCTGTCGTGACAAAACCACGACAGTTGGCGCCCACCGTGGGGCTATCTCACGATGGTTTCGAGTTCTTGAAGGGCATCTTTGAAGGACTCAAGGGCTATGCAGTGGGCCGGATGACTAAGAGTCGTCGCGGCAAGATCTACATCGACGATGCAGGCTGGGGCTCCGAGGCCGATTCAATCGAATACGAGTACCGGGTCCCCTTCGGCGGCATCCACGTCTTCATCGACAAGATCGGCGAACCGGGCCCTGAGCCAGACATCTTCCCCAACATCGTCAAGCCGGCTCAGCGTGCGAGACCTACTCGGATTAAGCCCGCCATGAAGCATGTCTTCGTTGGAGCAGTGCATGGAGTACAAGTCGAGGACGGATCGGACTCTGGCGGCAAGACTGATGTCTATTCCAGCGACGAATCGTCCTCCGGAGAGACATAATCTTTCTATATGATGTAGGACGGCCGATCTGAGGGTTGTTCCAATGGTGATAGTATTCCGGACCCCCTCGATCCGCCAAACCGGGTTGCTGTCTTTATGGACGGATCACAACCTATGCAGCAGTCCTCAACAACAGCGGCGTTGACATCAGACGCGGTGGGGGCTAGGGCTGGAGATCCTGCCCCGTCATCGTTTGAAACTTTATCCGTCTTGGTCGATACTTTGACAGCGCTATTAACAGCAGAGGTAGCCCAGGCCAACAAGGAGCAGCATGATGCGGAGGTCGCTCAGGTGAAGAGCCGGATTGATCAAGCCAAGTTGGACCTAGCTGCTAAGAAAACCAGGATGGCTGCAAGGCAGACTGAGCTTGATGCTCAAGCCTATCGACTCATGTTGGATCAGACCTCTTCACACGAGGTAATGATGAGAAGGCAACAATCTCGCTTGCCACCGGTTTATGAGTCAAGAAATCTCTTTAGCACGCCAGGAGTAGGAACCAGTAACCAGCCGGAGGTGAACCGGGGAGGGGCACCGGGCACAGGAGCATCAGTTCAGCCGTCGGCCCCAGAGCCAACCCGCCAAGTTGTACCATCACAGCATGTGCCCACCCCTCCTAGTCATTACTCTAATCCGTTGGATAACATAGTCGCCGCCGCTTCACGACTGGCCGCCCTTCCCATTGAAGGAACGTCCCCCATAGCAGTGGAGGCATGACGGGCCAGGGAGTTTTTGGAGACGGCGCTAACTCAATAGCAAGCTTATTCTCACAGCCGTGAGAGGATTCATTCAACTCCTCGCCCAAGCCGGAGTTACACTAGGCGTCTGGATGAGCCGGCTGTGTCAAGCAGTGCATGAAGACGTAATCCGTCGTGGCAGGAGAATCCGGCAGGAGGAAACGCGAACGCTCAGAATGTGGTGGATCAGGACAGGCAACGCCAGGAGGCCGAAGTAATAGCACAGTATGAAGCCCGTCAGGCGACGCCGGTTCGTCCCTCTACCATAGTTGAACCGGGGGTTATGTCTAGCTCCCTGGGAGTGCCTTGTCTTACTCCCGCTTTGCGGAACGTGAAACTACCCAAGGATTTCAAAGGACCGCGCAAGGTGCCCAATTACACGGTGGATCTATCCCCGGAGGCATGGTTTGAGAGTTATGAGATGGCAATGGAGATGCTGGATGTGAATGATGCAGCGTGCACTAAGTATTTCACAATGATGCTAGAGGGCACGGCTCGCACTTGGCCGAAGGGCTTACCACCCAATTCCGTCGGATCATGGGCCGAATTGCGGCGCCGGTTTATCAATAACTTCAAGGACACATGCAAGCAACCAATGTCTATCGTTGATTTGGCTGCCTGCATTCAAGGAGAGCATGAGTCTACAAGAAGTTGGGTGCGTCGAGTGTCAGAGATCCTGCATTCCTCCAATAGCATCAACCCAAGCACAGCAGTGGTAACCTTGGAAGGCAATTGCCGGTTTGAACCTTTGAAATTGAAGTTGGGACGACTTAAGCGTAATTGTGATGACATGGGGACTCTCATGGGCGCTTTGGTGAAGTATGCAGACTCCGATAATACCAAATACCCAGACGCCGATAGTGACAAGTCCGGGAAGGCATGCAAGAATGGTAAGGCGCCGCAACCCAACCCGACAAATCAAGGATACAACGGTAAGCGTAAAGCGGATGGTAGTTCGGATTTTGTGGCCAACACCAATGCTCAGGAGGACGGACAGCGCCGCAAGGGTAGGCCGCCCCCACGAAATGGGAGGCCGCCTATTAATCTGGAACGCCAGTTGAACGTACCTTGCCCGAAGCACGGTACAGCAGAAAAGCTAGCTACACATCTTTGGAAAGACTGTTTTATTATGCAGGAATTCATGAACCGGTCTCGGTACGATCACGGACCATCCGGCGGGTCATGCCCCGGTTTTCAAGGGCCGGATTATCAAGGTGGTGGATCCGGTTCAGGGTACCAAGGCAGTAACGGCAACCACAACGGGCACAATCAGCATAACCAACAGCACGGCCAGGGCGACTATAACCATCAGGGAAATCAACAGCGTCAATAGCAGCAGCAATCCGGTTATCAGAATAATCCGAAGGAGCTGAGCAGTGGGCAGTATCATGTCTTCACCACGAGCTTGTGCAAGCGTGATCAGAAGGTTTTAAAGAGGGCAGTACATTCTATTGAACCGGCGGTGCCACATTACCTGCGTTGGTCAGAGCAGCCCATTGTGTGGAGCAGAGAGGATCATCCGCCCCGGGTTGATAATCCGGGTCAGCTGGCTCTAGTTGTGGCACCTCAGGTGGGTGGCTACAAGTTTACCAAAGTGCTTATGGATGGAGGCACCAGCATCAGCATTTTATATTATGAGACTTTCCGGCATATGGGGCTGACAGATAAGAAGCTTCGGCAGTCCAATACAGTTTTTCATGGGGTGGTGCCCGGTAAATCGGCGTATCGAGTTGGCAAGATCGATCTAGAGGTCACTTTTGGAGATGAGCATGATTCCAGGTCGGAGGCTTTGACCTTTGAAGTGGTAAAGATCAGAAGCCCGTATCACGCTTTGTTTGGGCGACCGGTTTACGCCAAGTTCATGGCAAGGTCGTGTTATGTTTATCTACAGCTCAAGATGCCAGGACACAAGGGAACCATGATGGTCCATGGGAGTCGCAAGATTGCTTTGGAGCGCGAGGAAGCTGATGCAGCCTATGCTGAAGCGGTCTGTGCAACTGAGGAGCTGAAGTTTTATAAAGACAATGTTGATCCGACGGATATGTCTCCGCTGAAGAAGCCAACCACATAGCATGATCCGGCTTTAAAGTTCAAATCAGCTGAAGAGACCAAACAGGTTGACTTCATCCCTGGCGATTCATCCAAGCAGTTCACTATCAGTGCTAACCTAGATCCGAAATAGGAAGGCGCGCTCATCGAATTCATCCGTGAGAATCGGGATATCTTTGCATGGAAGCCTTCTGATATGCCAGGTGTACCAAGGGAACTCGCTGAGCACAATCTCAATATTGATCCTAAGTTTAAACCGGTCAAGCAATTTTTGCGCTGCTTCAATGAAGAAAGGCGCAAGGCTATTGGAGAAGAAGTGGCTAGGCTCTTGGCGGCAGGCTTTATAGTTGAGGTTTTTCATCCAGAGTGGTTGGCTAATCCGGTGCTAGTACTTTAGAAAAATGGCACTTGGCGAATATGTGTTGTGATGGCCTGGCTTATTAAGGATGATAGACTACTCAAAAAATAAGGAATTCCTTCTTTTCCGGAAGCCCATTCGGACAGAACTCCAAAGTTAAGCGTGCTCAGCTTGGAGTAGTTTCAGGATGGGTGACCGACCGGGAAGTTGGTCCCGGGTGCGCACGAGTGAGGACAAAGTGCGCAGAAAAGACTAGTATTGATATGTGAGGCCAGTCTAGATCCCGCCAGGAGTAACGACCACCGGCGGGTGTGTCCGGGATGTTACATGTGTTGATTACACAGATCTGAACAAAGCTTGCCCGACTGATCCCTTTGCCCTCCCATATTGATCAGATCATTGATGCTACAGCAGGATGTGAGCGACTAAGTTTTTTGGATGCATATTCAGGTTATCATCAGATCAAGATGGCAGTCAAGGACCAGGAGAAGACGACCTTTATAACTCGCTTTGGAGCCTTCTGCTATGTGTCTATGCCGTTTGGGCTTAAGAGTGCCCAGGCGACCTACCAACGTTGTGTGCAGAATTGCCTTCATGGACAGATTGGGCGGAATGTTCATGCATATGTGGATGACATTGTGGTGAAATCCAGGAAAGAGGAGACATTGATAACAGATTTGAAAGAAACCTTCGACAATCTCCAGGTTTATAAAATGATGCTTAATCCGTAGAAGTGCGTTTTCGGTGTTCTGGCAGGCAAGCTCCTGGGGTTCTTAGTATCAAACAGCGAATCAAAGTTAATCCGGAGAAGATCAAGGCGATTACATCCTTGGCTAAACCGGCATGCATCAATGATGTCCAACGCGTGGCGGGCCGTATTGCGGCGCTCAGCCGGTTTATCAGCCGTTTGGGGAAGAAGGCTATCCCGCTTTATCAGATGATGAAAAAGACAGATCGCTTTGTCTGGAGTGATGCTGCTAATGCTGCGTTTGAGGACCTGAAGAAGAAATTAGCAGAGCCACCAGTCCTTGCTGCCCCAGCTGACAATGAGCCGCTATTGTTGTATGTGGCTGCTAATGCCCGTGCAGTAAGCGTTGCCATTATGGTGGAGCGTAAGGAGGCAGGCAAAGAATATCTGGTTCAGCGGCCGGTTTACTACATCAGTGAGGTGCTCATTGAATCAAAACAGAGATACCCTCATTGATAGAAATTGGTGTATGGAGTCTTCATGGCAAACCGGAAGCTAAAGCACTATTTTCAAGGCCATCCAATCACTGTTGTCAGTTCAGCTCCGTTGGGGGATATAATCCAGAACAGAGAGGCTACTGGTCGAGTTGCAAAGTGGGCCATTGAGCTTAGCCCGCACAGATTGAAGTATGTGCCCTGTACTGCGATAAAGTCCCAAGCATTGGTGGATTTCATCAACGATTGGACAAAGTTGCAAGCACCTGAGGAAAAGCCGGATCACACATATTGGACTATTCACTTTGATGGATCAAGGCAATTGGAGGGCTCGGGGGCTGGAGTCGTGTTACTTCCCCACAAGGTGATAAGTTCTGTTATGTCCTCCGCTTAATGTTCCCTTGTACTAACAATGCTGCTGAGTATGAAGCTCTCCTCCATGGTCTGCGGATGGCCAAGGAGATGAACTTAAGCCGGGTTAAATGCTTTGGCGATTCAGACCTGGTGGCACAACAAGTATCACTACACCACGACACTCAAAACAACGTCAAACAATATGTCGGCATAGGTCACGTAAGGCGACACATTTTGTGTCGGCAAAGACCTTTCCCGACAGAAAGGAGCTGACGCCTATAGTCCTGCCGGGAAAGGTCTTTCCCGACAGATAAATTTATGCTGACAGAAAGTATGACAACATTGGTGAGATCTACGTCGACAGACATTTCTACACCGACAGACTATTCTATGTCGATAGTTCATGTGACACAGTGCTATGCCGACGGATTGTGTGACGCCGTAGGTACGCCGAAGTCTTTCTAATACTACATCTGCCGACAGATAGTGCGACAGTTATCTGCTAGAACTCAATACAATTAAATCAAAATATCCAATTCATGTTCAATACGCAATACAATTGCACTCTTCCATTCATTACAAGATAACCAATGCATTCATTCAACCTATATAGAAGATTCCAATTGCACAATTCATTCATCACAAGATAACAGCCAATGCATTCATTCAACATATATAGAAGATTCTCTAGTTTTCTTCACTAAAGTTAGCTACAACCCGTAAGGGAAATATGCAAGTGGAGATTCATGTGACGGCGTGTTACCAAAAATGATGAGCAAGTCCACAAGAGAACAATTGTTCGATCACTTGACTACTACAAAATATTATGGAATATACCCAGTCTTTCAATCAAGCCCACATCAACTTCCATATGAACAAAACGCGTCGACCATTTATGGACAAAACCAATCAGTGGAACAACCTTGATCAACTTCAGTACTTGCTACTTTCTCCCATTTGCCCCTGCAAAAGAACTTGTATCTTTGAGTAATCTTAGAAAATGAGAAGCACATGCAACAGAATGAAGTCAGGATCCGGACTTATGCTCAACAACATTAGTGTTTTCTTGTGGAACTATACCAAGTTAGTGTTATGCAAACTATATTTGCTTAACCATGAGTTCTACTGATTCTTGTACTAGGCCTGCTCGGGAGCGGGTTTTCCATATTATATCAAATCAACACAACCCTAAGCTACAGTGCCAAGCCAAGCCACAATAAGAACTCAAATAATATGTGTATCCTTCAATGTCGATTTGTGTACAACAGTCACCATCCTCATAGCTAGTTATATACTGTACAAAATGTTGTATATTTCAGTCCAAAAGATATGATACAAAATAGTATGGTGGCTGCTCCTACAAGTTCTGTACAACAACAGAGATGTTCTATATTTTCATCAGTCCAAAATAAATGATATTTTCCGTCCAAAATTTCATTCCCTAACCTAAGGAAACCATCAGTTCTTGTTAAATCCTCAACATCCAAATAGCAGGGGAGCCTTACATATATACTCCCTCCATCCCAAAATTCTTGTCTTAGATTTGTCTAAATACGAATGTATCAAGTCATGTTTTAATATTAGATACATCTGTATCTAGACGAATCTAAGACAAGAATTTTGGGACGGAGGGAGTATAAAGCAGTTATATTAACAGACAGATCCTCACTGAGGGAGAAGAACATAGAAAAATGATGCTTCAAATAAAAGCTAATTAATAATAGCGGACTAGAGGATTCAATAGTATAGCTCAAATGCAAATCAATATGATCCAGTATAGGAGGAACAATCAACCAAAGATTCAGGTGGAGAGACAAGGCAAGTAAATTCTAAGAATCAACAAAAGGAATGATACATTTTAGCACATCGGTGAAACTTTAATGGGATTGAACTGGTGCATATGATAGAACTCTTAGTTACAGAAAGATCTTAAACTGTCATGTTTTCCCATTCTCCCTAGGACAGAACGAGGAAGCTAAAAGAAATAGAAGACAAAACAAGCATAGAGGATTGTACTAGGATACAAATGGGTCATAAATAGATGTACTATAAACAAGACAAAACAACACTAGTCAATTCTTGTGCACACTAGCAAGCACAGCCAGCACCACTCATTCTCAATGAATGAAAATAAAATACTTTCGATAATAGAATTGCAAAACATGTTGATCCACACTACTAGAGGTACTGGTAGTGGTATACTACCTGCTCACAGTTTTAAGTGTCAGCATAACCAGGAAACTTATCGACATAAGAAGTGTCAAGGCATGAGATACACATGTCACTTGCCAAACTGAGAATCACATAACCAGGTAATTTATCAACATAAGAAGTGTCAAGATATCGTTTCAGAGATGGAAGAGAGTCTGACTCCAGCTAATTTCCCCCCTGCAAAAATATTAAGAATGTGAGTATAAAGTGTAAACCATGTAACTTCTTCAGAAGAATTTCATCATTCACATCAAATAGCAGAATCAAATGTCTCAGCGCTCAACAATATTTGAAATGAAGGACTACAATGTTTCCTTCATTGTTTGAAGGTATATAATTCATGCACAGAAACATAAAATACGTGAGTGTGGCCGTATGCATTAACACAAATGTTACCTGCAAACCTGAAATGAATGTCTAGGTGACAGGTAACAGAGCGAACTATTATATCAGGTATATGTTGTGCACATCCTAATCTTATCCCCTTTTCACATAGTAAATCATGAATGTCTATGTGACAGGTAAAAGAGCGGGTCTCGGGAGGTGCCCTTCCTCCACTGGCAAGTGCGGCAAAGTAAGAAGATCTGGGGTGGGAGGCGTCGGCGGCAATTAACTGATTACAAAGATCTGGTCGACCATCAAGAAAATCATATGAAATCAAGCAAATCATATTAATGCTTCCAAAGCAATGTACGAGTTAGACCGCGTTCCCAACTCTCTTCATCATCTCCTGCACCAGGAATATAGTGCTAGCTGAATTCTGATGACATCCTTTGTGTAGCTACTGTACTAGATGCAGATGCTGGAACTAATATGACGGGATTGAAGTCCCAATTTGAAGAGCGAGAGTACTTCATCATGCCCGTTTGATACAGCAACTGACTTACTGGAAAAATCATGAAACAATGTGAGAGTAAGTGAATGCAGAATTATATATTCTTCTTAATTAAGAACAACGAGGAACATGGAAACAAAGGTTCAAACAATAGAAGAAGAGGATATATTGTAACTAAAACTACAATAGATATATTGTAACCAACACAACAAGTTAAGGTCAACTTAAGCTAAGTCCTAAAGAGTTCAGGCATGTTGCACTCTCCACTCCATTACTGCTAAAAGCATATACACTATATGATCTTGTATACCAAGTAGTTAAAAGAGTTCGAATGATCAGCACATATGCACTCATATTCACACTTGTGGCAGTGGATATTTGAATTAACCCTAAGCAAATGAAATTGAATTATTAATGACTCGGAGATGCAAAGTTTCTTGGAACTCCTACTTCTGTATATACACTACTTACTACAATTTGTACAATGAACAGATGGAGCGAGATGCATAATCGAAGGCCAGCTGACGGAGCAAAGGCCGTCCATCTGAAGAAACCAAGTTAGTGGCGACAGTGAGAGATTTGCACAACAAGAAAACCCTAGGTTTCAACACCTGCTGCTCCTCAGGGGCATGTCGTTCCGCGAGATTGTGGAGGTGGGACTATAGAGGATGTCGTACTTCAAAATCAGGGGAATCGGTGGAGACGCGGCGATGATGGGAGCGGCGATGATAAGGAGGCGAGGTGCCCTGCCCTCATAGATCTCGGCACTGTTGCTCCTCGACGCGGCGGACAGCGCTGCTGCTCCTCGACATGGCCGATGGCGCTGCTGCTCCTCAACGCGGCGGACGGTGCTGCTGCTCCTCGATGCGGCGGACTGTGCGGCGGACGACGTTGCTGCTCCTCGGCGGATAGCGCGTCGGACGGTGCGGCTGCTCCTCGGAGGATGGCACTGCGGGCTAGAGGGACGTCGGGGTCGGAGATGACGTGGGGTGAGGGGGCCAACGGACGGGCGGCGGAGCGCAGGTCGGTGGCGGCGGCACAGTCGGGGTTAGGTTTAGGGTGTGTGTTGGCGAGACAGAGAGAGGGGTGAGATTGGGGATCGAATCGGGTGGCTTCTGTGTAGGTAATCGGGTGCTTATTTTTCTTTTCTTTTATTCCTCCTCTGGTCTGGGTGCTTGGCGTGCCGCGGGAAGGCTATCTTTCCACGCCTTAATTTTCACGTGTTGTTCCAAGCGAACAACACTGACACTTTTTGTGTCCCGAGGAATCAGCGACACACAAACAATCGGTAGAGATTATATCTACCGACAGAAATGACGTCGGTGCTTTGGTAGTGCTTTGGCGATAGATAATCTGTCATAAGCTTAAATAAGAGTAACGTACTGTGTGTCGATATAGTTTGGTACAAAAAGAGTGTTGGGGATGCTCACTTTTACCAACAAATGCATGTCGTCTTTGTGGTGTCGTGGTGTAGTGTATCCGGCAAGTGAGATTCTAAGGATCCACTCATGGCAGCATATCGACGAGAGGTAGACGTTGTTGCTGGACACTTCAAGGGTTATCAGGTGGATCATATAGACCTGCGAAAGAATGAAGCGGCTGACGCATTAAGCCGGCTGGGTTCTCAGTGTAAACCGATTCCACCCAATACCTTCTTGGATGTATTACACAATCCGTTGATACAATTACCTTCCGAAGAGGACTTGGCTATTCCTGGTTCGGAGGCACAATTGGTCGCATCGCTTCATGTTATTCCGGATTGGACGCTTCCCTACCTGGCGTACATGAATGAAGGTGAGTTACCTGAGGACGAAGTCTTGGCTAGACAGATAGTCCGGCGATCCAAGTCAATGACTATTGTAAATGGATAACTTCATCATCACAGCGTCTCTGAGGCGTTTTAGCGGTGTGTCTCACCACAGGAGGGTTGTGACATTCTTAAAGAGATCCATGAAGGAGATTGTGGTCATCATGCCGGTTCAAAATCTTTGGTGGCTAAAGCTTTTCGTCATGGGTTCTACTGGTTGACGGCTCATGCCGACGCAGATGACTTGGTCAGAAAATATGATGCTTGCCAGAAATTTTCACGGCGTGCTCATATACCGGCGCATGAATTGAGGATGATCCCAATTACTTGGACGTTTGCGACTTGGGGGCTTGATATGGTTGGACCCTTCAAGAGATCCCAAGATAAGAAGACCCACCTTTTGGTGGAAGTGGAGAAATTTACCAAATGGGTTGAAGCGGAACCAGTAAGTAAGTGTGATGCAGCAACGGCGGTTCAGTTCATCAAAAAAGTGATTTTCCGGTTTGGCTTTCCACACAGCACTATAACTGATAATGGTACCAATCTATCCAAGGGGGCTATGGAGGAGTTATGTCAACGAGAGCACATCCGCCTTGATGTATCATTAGCAGCTCACCCTTAGTCTAATGGCCAAGCAGAGAGAGCCAATCAAGTGATCTTGAGAGGCATCAAGCCCCGACTTATGGTTCCTTTGCAGAGAACACCGGGTTGTTGGGTGGAGGAGTTACCTTCTGTACTATGGAGCATCAACACTACACCTAACAGATCCACAGGGTACACGTCTTTCTTCATGGTATATGGAGGTGAAGCGGTCCTCCCTAGTGATATCCGGCATGACTCGCCATGGGTGGTGGCTTACGTTGAAGCGGATAACGAAAAAGCAAGGCAAGATGCATTGGACCGGCTGGATGAAGAACGGGACACGGCAGCAGCTCGGTCGGCGATTTATCAGCAAGATCTGCGCCGGTACCACAGTCGCCGGGTTAAAACCAGGACGTTTCAAGAAGGAGATCTGGTGCTCCGGCTCATCCAAGACCAGACAGACATGCACAAGCTATCCCCACCTTGGGAAGGACACTTTGTGGTTAGCAAGAACCTGCACAATGGATCATACTACCTCGTCGACGTTCGAGAACATAAGGACTCACGTACGGCGGAGGAGGAGACCAGACGACCGTGGAACATCGCTCTTCTTCGACCTTATTACGCTTGAGCCATAGGCTCCGTTTTATGTACATATCTTTACAATGTATATATTATGATCAATATAATAAACCAGCGCCCCCGATAAAGCGGGGTATCAGCCGCCTTTTTCATAAGAGTGTCACATGGGGGCTTCGGTGTGCAAAGGAGTTCCTATGGCCTCTTAAACCGGCGACCACATCAAGGCCATTATAAGAGCATAGCTCTGGTTGCTTCGGCAATTTTCACATGATGATGAGGGGCAAAAGAGAGTTTGATGCCTAGCACAACTCAAACATAGGCCCCGACGAGCAATGCTCAAATGCTACCTGGGGGCTCTTGATGCAAGACATCAACGAGTTGACAACCCTTGTAGTAAACACGGCTTGGAAGTTTGGTGTATACACCTAAAACCCCGGATTAACCTGCCTGCATCAAGTAAGTCACTCCGTCCAGGTAAACATGTACAACCCGTCGAACATACACACAAGTCAATCCTTACGGACCCTGAACTTGGTAACGTTAAATTGACGATCATCAAGTGATTACACAAGTCAATCTTCACAGATTTTTTGAACTTGGTAGCATTTGACATTGATGATTTGGTTAAGGATTGAGGACCATCTTAACAGGCTTTGCAAAATGGTTAATGACAGTAGCCTGGCAGCTCGTAGAAAGCCTCGACTACATGGTCTTATTTCCCCAAAACTTTATTTTTTATTTTTTAGTTTTATCAAATCTTTATCCTCAAGGCCATTGGTTTTTAACCAAGTCCATCGATTCAGGGAGTGGATGACTATAAGTTGCCACTACATCTGGGTTTACAGAGTTCTAGTCTGGGTTACAAACACCAGTACTAACTACAGCTAAATCGGAGTTCATCGTAACCCGGTTCGGTTTTCATGACGAACCGACAAGTAATCAAGGGAGTCATCAGCACTTGCACCTTGGATCATCATTTCTTCCTGCCGGATTAAGGTTTATTGTGATACACTTAATCACAGGTATGATACATACTTACACTTTATACACAGTTCAAGTTATAAACTTAGACCATGTGTTTGGGCATTATGACCCGTCCGGCGATGAACCGCCCGGACAGTTTGAACATTGTTTTATGCAGAAACAGGTAGAATAAACCGTCAAAAGCATTGAAAGCAGGATATATTTAAGAAGTTTCCAATCAAAGCAATCTCACAAAATACAGTATGGGACGAACGCAAAGTATCTCAGCTATCCTATTACAAGGCGCTGGAAGGCCCAAAAGAATATCAGTTTTTCTCAAAGTACTAAGACATAAAGTTAAATCGGCGCTGGTTTAAGATTCTGCGTCAGCTCGCCGTGAAGATTGAGGGTCAGCTGGCTCCAGGTCTTCGGCGGTTTCTTCCAGCTGCTGGAAGTTAATAGTGGTCCAGTCAATCTTGGCCAGAGCTCGGAAATAAACTTCGTCAGTTATGAGGTCTGACGGATCAATGTCAGGAGCAAAGGTGTGCTTACGGACGGGCGGAATAAGATTTTCAATATCGTAAGCCGGACGCTTTTCCCGCACGTTCTCCGCATCATATCCTGGATGATATCTTGATAGATCGGCTTCATCAGCAAGTTTTCTAGCAAGAGGCCGCATATCCTTGGTTATGGCACGTAGATCATCACTAGAAAAGGCCGATCCGTCTTCCTTCATGCTTGGATAGCCGTTCGTCGCCTCCGCCGGATCAAAATCAGGAACCCAAGCCTTCGCTCGGGTCAAAGCCATTAGAGCGCCCGCTCTTGCAGATGACTTCTTCACCTCTACGAGGCGGGCAGGCAGAATAGACAGCTTCTCCAAGGTACCCTGGATGGTGGCAGGAGCCGGTTTGTTGTGCGAGATAGCGCTGATGGCCATCTGAGCGCCGAAATATAGCTGCTCCACCAGAGTGTATGCAGCTTTCAATTTCTTTCGCACATCATCACCAAGATGGGTGATACACCTCCCTGCGTTAAAATTATGAGTTAAACCGGAACAGTACAAGATTGCAAGGATAAGGTTATGTCAAAGAGTACTTACCAAAGATGGCAGATGTCATGTCATTTATTTGCTGCCTCAACCCGGACAACTCCTCTATCATCGGATTAAGAGCAGCCTCTGCATCACTGGCTCTCTTCTCCAGAGCAGCCTTTTCAACCTCCCAAGCTGACCGCTCTGTTTCAAAGTCCTTTTTTAGCTTCTCCATATTGGCTAAAGCAAGTGTAAGCTCATCCTTGACTTTAACAGCAGCAGTCTCTTGGAATTTTAAGCTATCCTGGAGCTCGGTTATTTCAGAGGCCCTCCGGTTCAAATCAGTCTGCCAAAAATGAAAGTATATCAGATATTCATGGAGCAATTCAATCAAAGTCCCAAGCACATAACAAGTTATGCACTTGACACTTGGGGGCTAATGTATATTTACAGTGAAAACAGGCAAATTTTTCAGACAAGTCCCAAGCACATAAACAAGTTATATACTTGGCACTTGGGGGCTAATGTCACATTGTTCTAGAAACATGAGAAGTCCCGGTTCACCCTAAAGGAAGTAAACTGGCCCTTGGGGGATACACATGTGCAAAACAAAGCTATCTACTAGATCTACTAAAGTCCCGGTTCACCCTAAAAGGCTAAACCGGCACTTGGGGGCTACGATGGAGTAAAGGTACAATTACAAGACACAAGCAGAAATAGAGGACAAAGACAAAGGAAAAGAAGTTACCTCATAACGCTCCTTCATTAAGTTTACAAATCCAGCTTCGTAATCGCGGCTGGTATGTAGCCGGTTTAAGTATCCGGAATGAAGCTCCTGAGCACTGAGCTGAGCATAGCTGGACAAGTCAGTATTCCACTGGCCCTTGTCTTTGTTGAGAATTTCCTCTTTGGCAGTGTGTTTGGTCAAAGTAACATGCTCCCCTGGAGTAGACAAACCAGTCCCTGTGATTTCAACATCACCAGGTGAAGCGACCGTCTGTTTGGGAGGACTAGCAGGAGCAGGGCTAGCCCGGGCAGGGCTTGCCGGTTCAAGATCACGTTCCATGGGATCACTCCCCTGATCAACAAAGGCTTCTTGATCCATAGGAGGAGGATCATCATGCGGAATCTCAACGTTGTCTTTCAAAGGTTCAGCAAGCTCAGGATCTTCTGCTGGTTCAGGATTGGTGTTATCGACTGCCGGTTTACTCAATTTGGCCTTTTTGCTAGGCTTGGGCATACTGCGAAAAGTTCAGAGATAATGAAAATCAGAAGAGTCAAAGATGAAAAGTTAAACCGGAGAGAGTGAAAGACAGCTTACCTAGGAACAATCTTGAGGGGAGGAATTTGTGTGGCTGTTGATTCGCCACAAGATGAGCGAGGAGTTTCCTGATAATTCGAGTCAGATGGATTAAGGGGTTGTCGAATAAGACCTGCTTTGGGGAAAAGAGCAGTTAGAGTGAGTAAAACCTCGGAATGACGCCTCCGAGTTGGAGTGTGCGTTAATCCGGTGGATTCAATAACATGACCGCTATGACGAGTAGTGCGGCGCGCTTCATGTTGCTGCTTCTTCAAAAGAAAGTTTCGATCCAAATTAGCATAAGGATGAGAAAATTGAAATTTCTGGACTGTCCGACGAATTTTTGGAGGTGGCAGCGGTTCTGAATCGGAAGAAAGAGTGATTACCTCAACATCGTCCGCTTTACTGCCCTCGACTCGTCCCTGGGAACAGTTATTGTTAATAAAAATGCAGATAAAGAGAAGACAAGGAAGCCAAAAGAATCAGGAGATACCTCGGAGGCCGGATCATCTTCTTCCGCATTAGATCCCGACGCGGCAGTGCTCTTCTTTTTGTTTCTCTTAACAACCAGGGTCTTTTGGCGAGCTGCCTTCGCCGGTTTATCTTGGGTCTTCCTTTTCCAGAAGGGGTCATTGTCCTGTTGAAAGAAATAAAGACATTTCAAGACAAATGCTGCAGACGGATTAAAACAAAGCAAAATGACAGAAGGAATTCTTACCGACGGTGGTTTGTTGGTCGCACAGAAGGGTGCTAGACCGGTTTGAGTGCAAGTTTCTAGAGGTAGATTCAACACCTTCTTGACGGATTCATTAATCTCGTCTTCTGGTAGCACCATCTCTGTGTGGCGCAAAGGGTCCTTGGGATTCCCAGTATACTCACACATTAAACCGGAACGCCGGCTTAGCGGGAGAATACTCCAAGAAATCCAGCAGCGGATGAAGTCAACTCCTGTCAGTCCGTTGGCTACAAAGGCCCTGAGCTTTGAAAGCTGAGGGGCATATTGAGCTCGCTCCTAGGCACTTAAACGCTGTGGAAAAGGGTGGTTCTCTGGAAGACGGTGGGAGCGATAACTCGACAGTGGGTTTTCACCTTCTGGTGAAGTGTCTACGCAGTAGAACCAAGTCTGATTCCAGTCCTTTGGATGGCTATGGAGAGTGGCGTGAGGAAAACTAACATCCTTCCTCTTCTGAATAGACATTCCGCCAAGTTCAGTGTTTGGGCCATCATGAAATTCAGTACGATGGTTTAAGTGAAAGAAGTCCCGGAATAGCTCCACTGTTGGCTCCTCTTGCAGATAAGCTTCACAGAAGACTTGGAAGTTGCAAATGTTTGATACAGAATTGGGACCAATGTCTTGTGGATGAAGCTGAAAGTTTGCTAACACATCGCGGAAAAACTTTGACCCAGGAGGGTTGAATCCCCGGGCCAAGTGATCGAAGAAGACGACGATTTCTCCTTCCTTGGGCTCTGGAGGACATTCTGATCCGGGAGCCCTCCAATGAAGGACATCCTTTGGGCCTAAAGCGCCAATTGAGGCCATTTTCTCTAAATCATCCTCGGTGATCCGGGATTGGACCCAGTTGTAGGAGACAAACTGTTTGGCTTGAGTAGTCATCTTTTCGGAAGGGAAAGACTAAAAATACAATGAAGAACCGGTTTTGTAATCTAAGCAGATTTAAACCGGCATGCTCTATGAAGGTATCGGTCTAAATGGCGGTTTAAGCAGGGGCCTAATGGTATCTACCGGGTTAAATATACGGAACAGCTATAACAATGACATCTACTGGATTATGAAGTTTGAAAAAAGCTAAACCGCCAACACAGGCAAACAAGACGCATATCTGAAGTTTTGGGGAAATAACTTTCACACAAATTGCAGTGAAATACGGATCTACAGCATGTGGAAAACTCAAAAATAATTCAAGTTATATTCAGCAGATGCGATGAAGGTCCTAAACAGATTCAGTCTAACTAATTGTATTGGGAGAGATACAGCTACAACGATGGAGCGGAGTCATTCTTACGGTTGTTAACCAAAAGTATGATATCTACAGCGAACTACTGGTTATGGCGAAGAACGGTGAAGAACAAGGACCTATCCATGAGCTCGCATGAGGAAACCCTAGAACTGCGATCTATGAGAAGGGAAGAAGAGGATGTACCCGAGGCGACGGGTGCGGAGAAGCACTAGCGAATCTCTGGAAACGTTCAGGTTGATGCAGCGGCCGGGCTCGACGAAGATGCAGAGTTCGACGGACGGCGGCGGAGCTCGAGTGCAAGTGGACAGAGGAAGAAGAAGAGGCAAGGGAGGGAAAAGAGATGCCCCTCTGCCCTATTTATAAGCCGAAGGGATAAAACGGCAGGCGCGAGAATTGAGGAGCCCAAAAAGCGGATATGGATGATACTGTCGCCTCGATCTTCGGAGCTTTAATGAATAAAAGATAAAAAACAGGTACAAGTATTAAACGTGCAGATGGCGTCACGGTGGTTTAAAGTGATTTGAGGAGATGACGTCACGCCGGTTTATAAAGCATTTTGAAGCTGCGGAAAGGGAAATTTGTACAAGACTTTGAAGATTGACATGAACAGGTTCAAATCAATCTGGGGCCTAATGTCAGGGATATTACTGTTGGAAATATGCCCTAGAGGCAATAATAACATGATTATTATTATATTTCCTTGTTCATGATAATTGTCTGTTATTCATGCTTGAATTGTATTGTACGGAAACAGCGATACATGTGTGAATACATAGACCACAACGTGTCCCTGGTAAGCCTCTAGTTACTAGCTCATTGATCAACAGATGGTCACGGTTTCCTGACCATGGACATAGGATGTCATTGATAACGGGATCACATCATTAGGAGAATGATGTGATGGACAAGACCCAATCCTAAGCCTAGCACGAGATCGTATAGTTTGTAATGCTTAAGCTTGTCCAGTGTCAAGTATTTATTCCTTAGACCATGAGGTTGTGCAACTCCCAGATACCGTAGGAATACTTTGGGTGTGCCAAACGTCACAACATAACTGGGTGGCTATAAAGGTACGCAACGGGTATCTCCGAAAGTGTCTGTTGAGTTGGTACGAACCGAGACTGGGATATTGTCACTCCGTATGACGGAGAGGTATCTCTGGGCCCACTCGGTAAGACATCATCATAATGAGCTCAAAGTGACTAAGGAGTTAGTCACGGGATGATGGATTACGGAACGAGTAAAGAGACTTGCCATGACGAGATTGAACAAGGTATCGGGCATACTGACGATCGAATCTCGGGCAAGTACCGTACCGATAGACAAAGGGAATAACATACGGGATTGAGTGAATCCTTGACACAGTGGTTCATCCGATGAGATCATCGAGGAACACGTGGGAACCAACATGGGTATCCAGATCCCGCTGTTGGTTATTGACCGGAGAGTCGTCTCGGTCATGTCTGCGTGTCTCCCGAACCCGTAGGGTCTACACACTTAAGGTTCGCTGACGCTAGGGTTGTAGAGATACATGCACATGGAAACCCGAATGTTGTTCGGAGTCCCGAATGAGATCCCGGACGTCACGAGGAGTTCCGGAATGGTCCGGAGGTAAAGAATGATATGCAGGAAGTCCAGTTTCGGCCATCGGGATAGTTCCGGGGGTCACCGGGAGTGTCCCGGGACCACCGGAGGGGTCCCGGGGGTCCATCGGGTGGGGCCACCCATCCCGGAGGGCCCCGTGGGCCGCAAGGGGAAGGGGGCCAGCCCCTAGTGGGCTGGCGCACCCACATGGGCCCCCTCCATGCGCCTAGGGTTGAAACCCTAGGGGGTGGGGCGCCCCCTATGCCTTGGGGGGCAAGTTCTCCCCCCTGGCCGCCGCCCCCCTAGGAGATTGGATCTCCTAGGGCCGGCGCCCCCTGGACCCCTATATATAGTGGGGGGGGGGGGGAGAGAGGGCAGCCGCACCCCAATCCTCTGGCGCCTCCGTCAACCTCTCCCCCCCGTCACACCTCCAACTCCTCCCGCAGGGCATCGGCGAAGCCCTGCAGCTTTTCCTGTTGCATCCACCACCACGCCGTCGTGCTGCTCGATCTCCGTCAACCTCTCCTCCGCCCTTGCTGGATCAAGAAGGAGGAGACGTCACTGTACCGTTCGTGTGTTGAACGCGGAGGTGCTGTCCGTTCGGCGCTGGGATCATCGGTGACGAGGATCACGAAGAGTACGACTCCATCATCCACGTTCCTTCGAACGCTTCCGCACGCGATCTACAAAGGGTATGTAGATGCACTCCTTTATGCTCGTTGCTAGATGACTCCTTAGATCGATCTTGGTGAAGCGTAGGAATTTTTTTGAATTCTGCTACATTCCCCAACAATTACTACCAGGTATAAACCGCCCAGGAGAGGTCGGTTTATGTTATCAAGATTATTTTGAAGCCCATCGGAGCATGAAGCAAGAGACTTTAGCCCAAGAGGTTTAGAGCCCAAGTGTTAGGGCCCATGCTTTGTAAACCGCCATACTGTGTAACTTGAGATGTAAGATAGAAAGAATAGAGACCGAGACGGACACGTTTTATGAGCCAGCCTCGGGACTCTGTAAACTGGACCGGGCGTCACCTCTTATATAAAGGGACGATCCGGCGATGGTTCAAGGCAGACAACAACAACTCGAGACACAGGCAAAGCGGTTTTGCTCCCTGGTCATCGAAACCCTAGCAATACACACCAAACTAGACGTAGGCTTTTACCTTCATCGAAGGGGCCGAACTAGTATAAAATCCCTGTGTCCTTGTCCGCTTTGACCCCTTTAAGCTAACCCGTAGAGATGGCCTCACGACTAAGTCCTTCTGCTAGGACATCTGTCGTGACAAAACCACGACACCATCGATCCTTAGACGCATAGCTTGGGCCCCCTACCGGAGATCTGCCGGTTTTGACACCGACAATGGTGCTTTCATTGAGAGCTCCATTGTGCGCTCGCAATAAGCAATCGATGGCTCGTCTCGTCATCAACGATGAGATCACCCTCGGAAACAACTTGGCCATTGGCCAGGTTCTCCAGCTCGGCGAGTTCGTTGTATGCGCTCGCGTGGCCTCCAGGCCGGACGCACTTCTTGCGGTCATCGAGCATCACCCTGATAACCCACAAGTATAGGGGATCACAATAATTTTTGAGGGTAGAGTATTCAACCCAAATTTATTGATTCAACACAAGGGGAGCCAAAGAATATTCTCAAGTATTAGCAGTTGAGTTGTCAATTCAACCACACCTGGAAGACTTAATATCTGCAGCAAAGTATTTAGTAGCAAAGTAGTATGGAAGTAACGGTAGCAGTTTTGTAGTAATTGTAACAGTGGCAACGGAAAAGTAACTAAGCAAAGATCAATATGTGAAAAGCTCGTAGGCATTGGATCAGTGATGGATAATTATGTTGGATGCGATTCCTCATGTAATAGTTATAACATAGGGTGACACAGAACTAGCTCCAGTTCATCAATGTAATGTAGGCATGTATTCCGAATATAGTCATACGTGCTAATGGAAAAGAACTTGCATGACATCTTTTGTCTTACCCTCCCGTGGCAGCGGGGTCCTATTGGAAACTAAGGGATATTAAGGCCTCCTTTTAATAGAGTACCGGACCAAAGCATTAACACTTAGTGAACACATGAACTCCTCAAACTACGGTCATCACCGGGAGTGGTCCCGATTATTGTCACTTCGGGGTTGCCGGATCATAACACATAGTAGGTGACTATTGACTTGCAAGATAGGATCAAGAACTCACATATATTCATGGAAACATAATAGGTTCAGATATGAAATCATGGCACTCGGGCCCTAGTGACAAGCATTAAACATGGCAAAGTCATAGCAACATCAATCTTAGAACATAATGGATACTAGGGATCAAACCCTAACAAAACTAACTCGATTACATGGTAAATCTCATCCAACCCATCACCGTCCAGCAAGCCTACGATGGGATTACTCACGCATGGCGGTGAGTGCTACTTCTCGAGCTTGCGTTGTATTCCCTCGAAGAGGAAAGGGTGATGCAGCACAGTAGTGTAAGTATTTCCCTCAGTTTTTGAGAACCAAGGTATCAATCTAGTAGGAGACCACGCGCGAGTCCCTCGCACCTGCACAAACAAATAAGAAGTTTGTAGCCAACGCGATAAGGGATTCTCAGTCCCTTTACGGTAACTTACAAAAGTGAGATCTGATAGATATGATAGTTTGATATTTTTGGTGTTTCTGGATATAAGAACATAAAGTAAAAATAGCAAAATAAAGTAGATTGTAGATTGATATGTTGAGAATAGACTCGGGGGCCATAGGTTTCACTAGTGACTTCTCTCATGATAGTAGATTTCTACGGTGGGTGAACAAATTACTGTCGAGCAATTGATAGAAAGCGAATAATTATGAGAATATCTAGGCATGATCATTATATATAGGCATCACATCCATGACAAGTAGACCGAAACGATTCTGCATCTACTACTATTACTCCACACATCGACCGCTATCCAACATGCATCTAGAGTATTAAGTTCATAATAACAGAGTAATGCTTTAAGCAAGATGACATGATGTAGAGGGATAAACTCAAGCAATATGATATAAACCCCATCTTTTTATCCTTGATGGCAACAATACAATACGTGCCTTGTTGCCCCTGCTGTCACTGGGAAAGGACACCGCAAGATTGAACCCAAAGCCAAGCACTTCTCCCATTGCAAGAACTATAGATTTAGTAGGCCAAACCAAACCGATAATTCGAAGAGACTTGCAAGGATATTATAATCACACATAAACGAATTCAGAAAACAACCAAATATTTCTCATAGATAATCTTGATCATAAACCCACAATTCATCGGATCTCGACAAACAGACCGCAAAAAGATTATATCGAATAGATCTCCTCGAAGACCGAGGAGAACTTGGTATTGAGATCCAAAAAGAGAGAAGAAGCCATCTAGGTACTAACTATGGACCCGAAGGTCTATGGTAAACTACTCACAACTCATGGTGAGGCGATGGTGTTGATGTAGAAGCACTCCATGGAAGATCCCCCCCTCCGGCGGAGCTCCGGAACAGGCCCCAAGATGGGATCTCACGGGAACAGAAGGTTGCGGCGGTGGAATTAGGGTTTTCTCTGTTTCTTCGTTGTTTTCAGGGTTCATGGGTATATATAGGAGGAAGGAGTACGTCAGTGGAGCAATGTGGGGCCCACGAGGGTGGGGGGCGCGCCCAGGGGGAGGGGGCGCGCCCTGGACCCTCGTGGGCACCCCGTATCTCCTCTGCCTTGGTGCTCAAGTCTCTCGTGAAGATATCGTTCCAAAAATAACTCTCCCTTAGGTTTCATTCCGTTTGGACTCCGTTTGATATTCCTTTTCTGTAGAACCCTGAAATAGGCAAAAAAAACAACAATCTGGACTGGGCCTTTGGGTTAATAGGTTAGTCCCAAAAATTATATAAAATTGTATAATAAAGCCCATTAAACATTAAAAACATCATATATAATAGCATGGAACAATAAAAAGTTATAGATACGTTGGAGACGTATCAAGCATCCCCAAGCTTAATTCCTGCTCGTCCTCGAGTAGGTAAATGATAAAAACAGAATTTTTGATGTGGAATGCTAACCAACATAATTTTCAATGTAATTCTCTTTATAGTGGCATGAATGTTTAGATCCGAAAGATTCAAGACAAAAGTCTATATTGACATAAGAAATAATAATACTTCAAGCATACTAACAAAGCAATCATGTCTTCTCAAAATAACATGGCCAAAGAAAGTTATCCCTACAAAATCATATAGTCTGGCTATGCTCCCTCTTCATCACACAAAATATTCATATCATGCACAACCCCGGTTTCAGCCAAGCAATTGTTTTCATACTCAATTTTTTCAAACCTTTCAACTTTCACACAATACATGAGCGTGAGCCATGGATATAGCACTATGGGTGGAATAGAGTGGTGGTTGCGGAGAAGACAAAAAGGAGAAATATAGTCTCACATCAACTAGGCGTATCAACGGGCTATGGAGATGCCCATCAATAGATATCAATGTGAGTGAGTAGGGATTGCCATGCAACGGATGCACTAGAGCTATAAATGTATGAAAGCTCAACAAAAGAAACTAAGTGGGTGTGCATCCAACTTGCTTGCTCACAAAGACCTATGGCATTTGAGGAAGCCCATCGTTGGAATATACAAGCCAAGTTCTATAATGAAATTTCCCACTAGTATATGAAAGTGACTAAACATGAGACTCTCTATCATGAAGAACATGGTGCTACTTTGAAGCACAAGTGTGGAAAAGGATAGTAGCATTGTCCCTTCTCTCTTTTCTCTCATTTTTTTGGAGGGGCTTTCTCTTTTTTTAGCCCCTCTCTAAATATTTTTTTGGGCCATCTCTTTTTTTATTTGGCCTTTCCTCACATGGGACAATGCTCTAATAATGATGATCATCAAACTTTTATTGATTTACAACTCGATATTAGAACAAAGTACGACTCTATATGAATGCCTCCGACGGTGTACCGGGATGTGCAATGAATCAAGAGTGACATGTATGAAAAATTATGAATGGTGGCTTTGCCACAAATACGATGTCAACTACATGATCATGCATGGCAATATGACAATATGAAGCGTGTCATATGAACGGAAAGGTGGAAAGTTGCATGTCAATATATCTCGGAATGGCTATGGAAATGCCATGATAGGTAGGTATGGTGGCTGTTTTGAGGAAGGTATATGTTGGTTGTTTTGAGGAAGGTATATAGTGGGTGTATGGTACCGGCGAAAGTTGCACGGTACAAGAGAGGCTTGCAATGGTGGAAGGGTGAGAGTGCGTATAATCCATGGACTCAACATTAGTCATAAAGAACTCATATACTTATTGCAAAAATTTACGAGTCACCAAAACAAAGCAATCAACGCATGCTCCTAGGGGGGAGGTTGGTAGGAGTTAACCATCGCGCGCCCCCGACCTCCACACAAAGGATGACACTTTACAAATACCTCATGCTCTAACTTCGTCACATAGTGGTTCACCCTACGTGCATGCTACGGGAATCACAAACTTTAACACAAGTAGCTCAAGTTCATAATAACTCCACTAGCATGACTCTAATATCACTATCCTCATATCTCAAAACAATCATCAAGTATCAAACTTCTCATCATATTCAATGCACTTTGTATGAAAGTTTTTACTACATTTATCTTGGATGCCTATCATATTAGGATTAGTTTTATAACCAAAGCACATTACCATGCTGTTCTAAAAGACTCTCAAAAGGATATAAGTGAAGCACATAGAGTGTTCTAATAAATTCTAGACCATATTTATCTCACTCAAAAAGGTGTGTCCAGCAAGGATGATTGTGGCAAACTAACAAGCAAAGACTCAAATCATACATGACGCTGCAAGTAAAACACATATCATCTGGTGAATAAAAATATAGTCCCGAGTATAGTTACCGATAGATGAAGACGAAAGAGGGGATGCCTTCCCGGGGCATCCCCAAGCTTAGGCTTTTAGTTGTCCTTGAATTTTACCTTGGGGTGCCTTGGGCATCCCCAAGCTTAGGATTTTGCCACTCTTTGTTCCATAACCCATCAAATCCATACTCAAAACTTGAAAACTTCACAACACAAAACTTAGCAAAAAATCTCGTGAGCTCAGTTAGTATAAGAAAACAAACCACTACTCAAAGGTACTGTAATGAACTCATTCTTTGTTTATATTGGTGTTAAACCCACTGTATTCCAACTTATCTATGATTCATATCCTCCAATACTACTCATAGTTTCATCAAAATAAGCAAACAACACACGAAAAACAGAATCTGTCAAAAAGAGAACAGTCTGTAGTAATCTGTAACTTTCACATACTTCTGTAACTCAAAAAAAAAAATTGGTAAACGTGAGGAATTATCTATCAATCATCTGCAAAAAGAATCAACTAAATAGCACTCTCCAGTAAAATCTGGTGACTATTCTCGTGAGCGCTAACGTTTCTGTTTTTTACAGCAAGATCATATAAACTTCACACAAGTCTTCCCAAAGGTTCTACTTGGCACAAACACTAATTAAAACACAAAACCACATCTAAACAAAAGCTAGATGCAATATTTATTCCTAAACAGAAGCAAAAACAAAGAGAATAAAGTTGGGTTGCCTCCCAACAAGCGCTATCGTTTAACGCCCCTAGGTAGGCACGATACAAGGATAGATCTAGGTATTGCCATCTTTGGAAGGCAATTCTTTAATTAAGCACTTGTAATTCTTAGGAACTTCTTTATTCCTATTGATAATCAAACTTTTGGGCAAGAAATCAAGAAATTCATTCATATCAAAAGGTTCTCTTGCAAAAGTGAGAAAATTAGGATGACCACTTATAGATTTAAGATCCGCGATTCCCTTACTAGATGGTTCACCCTTGTTTTTAGGAACATACATGAACTTACACAATTTAGTGGTAGAAGGATTTGAAGTAGTTTTCATAGCAGAAAGAGCAGACCCTACATTAGTAATAATATCCTCAAGTTTATCGATGCTAGTAGAATCTTGATCTATTTTCTCTTTAACTATGGGTTCCTTTTCTTTAAAATAATTCAGAATAACTCCCACCTTGGATCCATATTGGGTAATTTCATTGTGTATCTTTCTATCCAAATTCTCAACCAACTCTACAGTAGCAACTTTGTTTTCAATGATTTCAAGCCTTTGCGTAACATGTTCCAGAGTTAAAACAGTCCCATTAACCATAAGAGGTGGTGGGCCAAATAATTCAGTCATAGCATTATAAGAATCAAAAGTATGGCTACCCAAGAAATCCCCTCCGGTAATGGTATCTAAAATATATCTATTCCACGGAGTTATGCCAACATACAAATTGCAAAGAAGCACGGAAGTGGAAAGCTTCCTAGTAGATCTATTTTGAGCATTGCAAATTCTATACCAGGCATCTTTTAGATTTTCCTCCTCCCTTTGTTTAAAATTAAGAACCTCACTCTCGGGAGTATTGATAATGATAGGTGTGCTAGACATGGTGACAAGCAAGCAATCCAACACACAAGCAAACAAGAACCAAGCGAACAATAAACACACGGCAAAAAGAAGGGCAAATAAAACGGCAAGGGTGAAGTGGGGGAGAGGAAAACGAGAGGCAAAAAATGTAATGCGAAGGATAAGGGTTTGTGATAGGTACTTGGTATATGACTTTTGCGTAAGCCTCCTCGGCAACGGTGCCAGAAATTCTTCTTGCTACTTCTCGAGCTTGCGTTGTTTTCCCTCGAAGAGGAAAGGGTGATGCAGCATAGTAGCGTAAGTATTTCCCTCAGTTTTTGAGAACCAAGGTATCAATCCAGTAGGAGACCACGCGCGAGTCCCTCGCACCTGCACAAACAAATAAGAACTTTGCAGCCAACGCGATAAGGGGTTATCAATCCCTTTACGGTCACTTACGAAAGTGAGATCTGATAGATACGATAGTTTGATATTTTTGGTATTTTTGGATATAAGAACAAAAAGTAAAAACAGAAAAGTAAAGTAGATTGTAGATTGATATGTTGAGAATAGACCCGGGGGCCATAGGTTTCACTAGTGGCTTCTCTCATGATAGCAGATTTCTACGATGGGTGAACGAATTACTGTCGAGCAATTGATAGAAAAGCGAATAATTATGATAATATCTAGGCATGATCATTATATATAGGCATCACGTCTGTGACAAGTAGACCGAAACGATTCTGTATCTACTACTATTACTCCACACATCGACCGCTATCCAGCATGCATCTAGAGTATTAAGCTCATAATATCAGAGTAATGCTTTAAGCAAGATGACATGATGTAGAGGGATAAATTCAAGCAATATGATATAAACCCCATCTTTTTATCCTCGATGGTAACAATACAATACGTGCCTTGTTGCCCCTGCTGTCACTGGGGAAGGACACCGCAAGATTGAACCCAAAGCCAAGCACTTCTCCCATTGCAAGAACTATAGATCTAGTAGGCCAAACCAAACCGATAATTCGAAGAGACTTGCAAGGATATTATAATCATACATAAAAGAATTCAAAAAGAACCAAATATTTCTCAAAGATAATCTTGATCATAAACCCACAATTCATCGGATCTCGACAAACACATCGCAAAAATATTACATCGAATAGATCTCCTCGAAGACCGAGGAGAACTTGGTATTGAGATCCAAAAAGAGAGAAGAAGCCATCTAGGTACTAACTATGGACCCGAAGGTCTGTGGTAAACTACTCACAACTCATGGTGAGGCGATGGTGTTGATGTAGAAGCACTCCATGGAAGATCCCCCCTCCGGCGGAGCTCCGGAACAGGCCCCAAGATGGGATCTCACGGGAACAGAAGGTTGCGGCGGTGGAATTAGGGTTTTCCCTGTTTCTTCGATGTTTTCAGGGTTCATGGGTATATATAGGAGGAAGGAGTACGTCAGTGGAGCAAGGTGGGGCCCACGAGGGTGGGGGGCGTGCCCAGGGGGAGGGGGCGCGCCCTGGACCCTCGTGGGCACCCCGTATCTCCTCTGACTTGGTGCTCAAGTCTCTCGTGAAGATATCGTTCCAAAAATAACTCTCCCTTAGGTTTCATTCCGTTCGGACTCCGTTTGATATTCCTTTTCAGCAAAACCCTGAAATAGGCAAAAAAAAACAGCAATCTGGACTGGGCCTTTGGGTTAATAGGTTAGTCCCAAAAATAATATAAAAGTCTATAATAAAGCCCATTAAACATCCAAAACATCATATATAATGGCATGGAACAATAAAAAATTATAGATACGTTGGAGACGTATCAGTGAGCATCATGAAATTGGTGATGGAGGAAGGTTGATGATGACGACGGCGACGATCTCCACTCTCCGGAGCCCCGAACGGACTCCAGATCAGCCCTCCCGAGAGAGATTAGGGCTTGGCGGAGGCTCCGTGTCTTAAAACGCGATGAATCCTTCTCTCTGATTTTTTCTCCCCGAAAGTGAATATATGGAGTGAGAGCTGAGGTCAATGGAGCGTTAGGGGGCCCACGAGACAGGGGGCGCGCCCCCACCCTCGTGGACAAGGTGTGGGCCCCCCTAGTCTTGATTCTTTCGCCAGTATTATTTATATATTCCAAAAATATTCTCTGTTGATTTTCAGGTCATTCCATGGCAGTTCTGCTGAAAACAGCGTCAGTCCGGGTTAGTTCCATTCAAATCATGCAAGTTAGAGCCCAAAACAAGGGCAAAAGTGTTTGGAAAAGTAGATACGTTGGAGACGTATCAACTCCCCCAATCTTAAACATTTGCTTGTCCTCAAGCAGTTCAGTTGACGAACTGAAAGTGGTAAAGAATTTTTTTGACAAACTCTGTTTCCTCTTGTTGTTTGCAAATATGTAAAGCCAACATTCAAGTTTTCAGCAAAGATTATGAACTAACCGCATTTACAATGACTTTCAGGTCTCGTTTACTCATATCAATGGCATAATCAACTAGCGAGTAATAATAATAAACCTCGGATGACAACACTTTCTCAAAACAATCATAATATGACATAACAAGATGGTATCTTGCTAGCCCTTTCTGAGACCGCAAAACATAAATGCAGAGCACCCCTGAAGATCAAGGACTGAGTAGACATTGTAATTCATGGTAAAAGAAATCCAGTCACAATCATACTCAATGTAAATTAATAGCAATACATGCAAATGACAGCGGTGCTTTCCAACTGGTACTTTTTTAATAAGAGGATGATGACTCAACATAAAAGTAAATAGATAGGCCCTTCACAGAGGGAAGCAGGGATTTGTAGAGGTTCCAGAGCTCGAGTTTTTAAATAGAGATGAATAATATTTTGAGTGGCATACTTTCATTGTCAACATAACAACCAGAGATCTCGATGTCTTCCATGCTATACACATTATAGGCGGTTCCCAAACATAATGGTAAAGTTTATACTCCCCCAACCACCAACAAGCACACTCCATGGCTCGCCCGAAACAACGGGTACCGTCCATACCAACAACGGCCCTAGGGGAGTTTTGTTTAATTATTTTGATTTGATTTGAGCATGGTACTGGGCATCCCGGTTACCAGCCATTTTCTCGTGAATGATGAGCGGAGTCCACTCATCGTGAGAATAACCCACCTAGCATGGAAGATATAGACAACCCAAGTTGATATATGAGCTGTTCGAGCATACAAAACCGAATTTCATTTGAAGGTTTATAGTTTGACACATACAAATTTACTTGGAATGGTAGGTAAATACCGCATATAGGAAGGTATAGTGGACTCATATGGAATAACTTTTGGGGTTTTATGGAAGTGGATGCGCAAGCAGTATTCTCGCTTAGTACAAGTGAAGGCTAGAAAGAGATTGGGAAGCGACCAGCTAGAGAGCGACAACAGTCATGAACATGCATTAAAATTAATCAACAATGATTGCAAGCATGAGTAGGATATAAATCACCATGAACATAAATATAGTGGAGGCTATGTTGATTTTGTTTCAACTACATGTGTGAACATGTGCCAAGTCAAACCACTTGAATCGTTCAAAGGAGGATACCACCCTATCATACCACATCACAACCATTTTAATATCATGTTGGCACGCAAAGAAGACCATTATAAACTCCTAGCTAATTAAGCATGGCATGAGCAACTATAATCTCTAGTTGTCATTGCAAGCATGTTTCATTCATAATAGGCTGAATCAGGAACGATGAACTATTCATATTTACAAAAACAAGATAGGTCGAGTTCATACCAGCTTCTCTCATCTCAATTAGTTCATCATATATCGTCATTATTGCCTTTCACTCGCACGACCGAACAGTGTGGATAATAATAACAATGCACGTGCATTGGACTAAGCTATGATCTGCAAGCATTTAATACAAGGGAGAAGACAAGGTAATTTGGCTCTTGGTTAAATCAATAGTAATGCATATTGAGAGCCACTAAGCATTCTCATCATGGTCTTCTCCTCTTGACCCCCAAAGAAAAGAAATACAACTATTTACACGGGAAAGCTCCCAACAAGCAAAAGAAGAACGCAAAATCTTTTTGGGTTTTCTTTTGATTACTACTACTACTACATGCATGGAAAGGAAACTAGCTAAAAAGCTACAACTATTTTTTTTGTTTTTCTTATGGTTTTTCTGAAACAAAAGAAAAAGACTTCAAAAAGAAAATAAACTAGCATGGATAATACAATGAAAAGGTATGAGCACCGACTACTGGAATGAGTGTGTGAACATGAATGTAATGTTGGTGAGAAATATGTACTTCCGGCGTTCTGGGAACGGGGGTACCCAGACTTGCCTGCCTGCGGCCCAGGGCGTGGCTCACCAGGCGGCCCGGTACGGCCCAACATCTTCAGCGACCACTCAAGACCCTCACAAGGGGCCAAGCATCGCGAGGCGAACGACACAAGGCATCCCCTGGGGCGGCCTCAGCAGGCCAGCTCATGAGGATCGGAGATATCGAGGCAAGGGGCACCTCGCGAGGTCCTCGTGACGTGAGCAGTGACGACCAAGACCAGGCGGGCGCCATCGGGCGCAGAGTGCCAGTTTCCCCTTTGGTGCTAAAGGAGCGGGTGCGGATGAAGAGTCCCGAGGTGTCAGGCAAAGGTTTCCATATCGGTGCAATGAGACCAAGACCAGCAGGACGGAGGTCATCACGGAGCCCACGGCGACATCATCACCAGAGCCTTTGGCAGGCGAAGACCACCTTTTGACATGATAGCTTGTACTAGCTGCCCCCCTTCAAATTTGGCCGTTGTGGGATTCCTTCCCACTCAATATTTGGGAAGAGGACCCGGGCCGCTATAAATAGGACTAGCCACCACCATTGGGAGGATATCATCAGAGACGGAGGGTCGATCTCATCTAGAGTTGATTAGATAGAAGGCCACACACCACCAACTCACTCGAGCACAAGAACTCCTCTCCTCAAGGGGCAGTTCATCCATGTACTAGTTCTTCCTCAGCCACCAAGGCAATCCACCACACCACACTGGACTAGGGTATTACACCACAACGGTGGCCCAAACCAATACAAACCTTGTGTCACTTGTTCTCCGGATCCGACGAGCTAGGCTTAGGGTTGCTGAGTAGACGAGCTAGGGCGGAAGGAGAGATCTTCGTGCGCACCCTAGAGTTCGAACCTTAAGGGTTTTGCCGAAACCCTAGATCCGACATTTGGCGCGCCAGGTAGGGGTGTGCCGAAACTTCCCTTCCGTCGATCAGCGCTCCGTCGTTCCAGCAGCTCCATGATCGACACTCCTAGAGCCCGTGCTGAGCGGCGGGCTGCCCTTGCCGCCCACGTCGCTTAGACTGCTCCAGCCGGTGGACCACCCCGCCGTTCTCCATCGCCTACCGCCAACGCCGCCACCGGTCCGGCGCGGCATGAACAACACACATTGTCCCTGTACCCCTCCGTGCGGCGTGATGGACGCACCGCTACTCCCTCACTGACTCCAGCAGTCTCTTCATCCCATGCTCGCCGCGGACCCGCGGACGCGCAGGCTGCGTTGCTCATGGCACGCGAGCTCCTGCGCCACCGCCCCGTCGACGACTTCTACGAAGAATGGCTTGACCGCATCACCGAGCTCGTCAGCACCGCTGGGGGCTCTCCAGCGACGTCCCTCTCCCTGCCTCGTCCGCCTCCCCATGAGGATGACGAGGCCCATGAAGCTCCACTTCTACCCCCGCGTCAAGGCGTCGTCCAAGACCCAAGGCACGTGGCCCCGTGGCGTGACCGCCCACGCGCGGCGCCAGTGCACGAAGAAGGAAGTTGCCAAGAGATCCAGCGGCCCCGCGGAGGAGCACCCGCACTCCCTCCACCGCTGCACCGAGACCGCGCGCCCCCCGCCGTGGTGGCGCGCGAGGACCGAGATCAAGTTCCACCTCCCCAACAAGCTCCCGTGTCGATAGGAGGCTGCAAGGCCCTCGCCCCCGAGCTGCGCAATGTCAACTGGTCTGGGAAGTTCAAGCCCGACCTGCCTCCATGCTACGACGACACCCCCCGACCCCGCGGAGTTCCTGCAGCTCTACGAGCTGATCATCGAAGCGTCCGGCGGCAACGAGAAGATCATGGCGAACTGGTTCCCCATGGCCCTCAAGGATGGCGCGCGCTCATGGCTCTTGAACCTGCCCGCAGGATCAATCTCCACCTGGAGTGAGATGCGCGAGCGGTTCATCGCGAACTTCCAGGGCACACGAGACCGTCCCCCAGCCGCAGGTGACCTGCGGCGTATCAAGCAACAACCAGGAGAAACCCTACAGAAGTTCATCCAATGCTTCAACAGTGTTCGCGTCAAGATCCCCAAGGTCACGGACGAGGCCATCATTTCGGCGTTCTCAGATGGCGTCCGCGACGTCAAGATGAAAGAGGAGCTCGCCATCCACGAAGATTTGTGCACGTCCTTGGAGCTGTTCAACCTCGCGACCAAGTGCGCTAGGGCCGAGGAGGGGTGCCTCTCACTCGTCGAGCTCCTCGCTGCTGAACCCGAAGACAAGAAGGCCAAAAGCAAGGACGTAAAGCGCAAGGGAGCGACAGTGCTTGCTGCCGAACCAAAAATGAATCGTGGCCGCGACTACCAGAGCCGCCCAAGAATGGCCGAGCATTTTGCGCCTTCCACAACGTGCATAGCCACAACACTCATGACTGTCTAGAGCTCAGGGCCCTCCGTGAAGGACGCGTCATCCAACGCCTCGAGCGCGGCAACCGTGGCTATGGCTGCGGGGGAAGTCAGACCGGGGGACGCTGGGATGACCGCGACCCCCGCCAGGAGTGGCGTGATCAGCCTCAGGAGGATCGCTGGCACGGTCAGCCCCGCGAGGATGCCTGGAGGGACCAGCCCCAGGAGGACCGTCCTCAGGGCAGAGCCAGCCTACCACCTCTACCACCACCAAGGAGAAACGATGACCAGGACGAGGGGGCTGGGGGCTTCCAGGAGCCATGTGCCATCGCGTGCATCTTGGGCGGAGCACAGGCCCCGGCTTCTCAGCGCCTCTTCAAGCAATTCGCCCCTGAAGTAAAAGGGGCTCTCCCCAAGCTTGAGGCTACTCGCCCACTCAGGTGGTCCAGATGCCCCATCACCTTCAGTTCGACAGACCAGCTCAAGTGCGCAGCTACAGCTGGCGCCCTCCCGATGCTTTGTTCACCCGTCATCAGCAACGTCCAAGTTACCAAGACCCTCATCAACGATGGCACAGGGCTCAACATCCTGTCCATCGAGACATTCGATAGCCTCCAAGTACCCTATGATCAACTGCTGCCTACCAAGCCCTTCTCCGGAGTGACTGACGGCTCCACCACCCCCGTAGGGCAGGTCCGCCTGCTTGTAACCTTCGGCAAATGCGACAACTACCACACTAAGCTCATCGACTTTGATGTAGCCCATATCCACCTCCCTTACAACGCCATCCTATGGTATCCAGCCCCGGCCAAGTTCATGGCAGTGACTCACCACGGCTACAATGTTCTCAAGATGTCGGGGAGCGGCAGCGTCATCACCATCGCCTGCGAGGAGAAGGACGCAGTGTGCTCACTCGAGCGCGCTTACCAGGCGGCAGCAGTCGAGGATCCGGACAGCGGCAACATCATCTACCCGCCTGAGGTCGTCCCCAAGAAGAAGCAGTTGCTAGCCCTGGAGCCTCATGAGGATGTAGGGCAGGGCGGCAACACCTCGGGTCCTACACCTAGGGAGGGGCCTCCTCCCTCTCACGCATAGGAAGGCACGCCCAGCGCCCCGCTCAGGCTGGGCTCGGGGGCTCTCCTCTAGAGGGCCTCTGACCTAGCCAATGTCACGAGGGAGGCGCTTGGGCACCATGTGGAGGAGTGCTTCGCTGCACACTTTCCTCCAGAGGCCTCAAGGCGTGAGGCACCAAGCGCTCAGGAGTTCATCAGCCAGACCATTGAAGACCTACAGGAGCCGAGAGCCATGCGGGGCGAGAGTCGTCCGCCTCCTCTGAGGGCAGCTGTCGGTCCGGGCTTAGGAGATGGGCTGCACATCTGCGTCAACGTCCCCACACTCAACAGGATCGCATCTAAGGAGCTCTTCTGGCCTTCCTAGGTGGGCCAGTGCCAGGATGTTGGGGAATGTAGTATTTCAAAAAAAAATCCTACGATCATGCAAGATCTATCAACTAGAAGCATAGCAACGAGAGGGGAGAGTATGTCTACGTACCTCGTAGACCGAAAGCGGAAGCGTCTAGTGACGCGGTTGATGTAGTCAAACGTCTTCGCGATCCAACCCATCAAGCACCAAACGTATGGCACCTCCGCGTTCAGCACACGTTCAGCTTGATGACGTCCCACGAGCTCTTGATCCAGTTGAGCTTCACGGGAGAGCTTTGTCAACACGACAACATGGCGATGGAGATGATGAAGCTACCGGCGCAGGGCTTTGCCTAAGCACTGCAACGGTATGACCGAGGTGTGTTTCTGTGGAGGGGGGCACCGCACACGGCTAGAACAATGTTTCTTGCGTGTCCTTAGGTGCCCCCTGCCCCCGTATATAAAGGAGCAAGAGGGAGAGCCGGCCGGCCCCTATAGGCGCGCCAAGGAGTAGGATTCCTACTCCTAGTAGGAATGGGAACCCCCTTTTCCTATTCCTACTAGGAGTAGGAAAGGAAAGGGGAGAGGAGAAGGAAAGGAGAGGGGGCGCCTCCCCCCTTTTCCTAGTCCAACTAGGAACCCTAGGGGGTTGCGGCGAGCCCTATGGGCTGCCCCTCTCTTTCCCTTCGGGGGGGGGGGG
>LR738711.1:660733379-660791548 GCA_902687465.1 Secale cereale
GGGGGGGTTCTGGTAACCCCCTCCGGTATTCTGGTTTTACCCGATAACACCTGGAACACTTCCGTGTCCGAATATAGTCGTCCAATATATTAATCGTTATGTCTTGGACATTCCGAGACTCCTCGTCATGTCCGTGATCTCATCCGGGACTCTGAACTACCTTCGGTACATCAAAACTCATAAACTCATAATACCAATCGTCATCAAACGTTAAGCGTGCGGACCCTATGGGTTCGAGAACTATGTAGACATGACCGAGACTCATCTCCGGTCAGTAACCAATAGTGGAACCTGGATGCTAATATTGGCCCCTACATATTCTACGAAGATCTTTATCGATCAAACCGCATAACAACATACGTCGTTCCCTTTGTCATCGGTATGTTACTTGCCCGAGATTCGATCATCGGTATCTCAATACCTAGTTAAATCTCGTTACCGGCAAGTCTCTTTACTCATTACATAATACATCATCTCGTGACTAACTCGATAGTCATTTGCTTGCAAGGCTTATTATGACGTGTATTACCGAGAGGGCCCAGAGATACCTCTCCGACACTCGGAGTGACAAATCATATTCTTGATCTATGCCAACACCACGAACACCTTCGGAGACACCTGTAGAGCAACTTTCTAATCACCCAGTTACGTTGTGACATTTTATAGCACACAAGGTGTTCCTCCAGTATTTTGGAGTTGCATAATCTCATAGTCATAGGAACATGTATAAGTCATGAAGAAAGCAATAGCAGTAAAACTAAACGATCATAGTGCTAAGCAAACGGATGGGTCTTGTCCATCACATCATTCTCCTAATCATGTGATCTCGTTGATCAAATGAAAACTCATGTCTATGGCTAGGAAACATAACCATCTTTGATCAATGAGCTAGTCTAGTAGAGGCATACTAGGGACATTTTGTTTTGTTTATCTATTCACACATGTACTAAGTTTCCGGTTAATACAATTCTAACATGAATAAAAGACATTTATCATGATATAAGGAAATACAAATAACATCTTTATTATTTCCTCCAGGGCATATTTCCTTCAGTCTCCCACTTGAACTAGAGTCAATAATCTAGATTACAAAGTAATGATTCTAACACCCATGGCGTCTTGGTGTTGATCATGTTTTGCCCGTGGAAGAGGCTTAGTCAACGAGTCTGCAACATTCAGATCCATATGTATCTTGAAAATTCCTATGTCTCCCTCTTTGACTTGATCGCGGATGGAATTGAAGCGTCTTTTGATGGGCTTTGTTCTCTTGCGAAACTTGGATTCCTTCGCCAAGGCTATTGCTCCAGTGTTGTCACAAAAGATTTTCACTGGACCCGATGCACTAGGTATTACACCTAGATCAGATATGAACTCCTTCATCCAGACTCCTTCATTTGTTGCTTCTGAAGCAGCTATGTATTCCGCTTCACACGTAGATCCCACCATGATGCTCTGCTTGGAACTGCACCAACTTGCAGCTCCACTGTTCAATAAAAATACATATCCAGTTTGTGACTTCGAGTCATTCGGATCGGTGTTAAAGCTTGAATCGACGTAGCCATTTACGACGAGTTCTTTGTCACCTCCATAAACGAGAAACATATCCTTTGTCCTTTTCAGGTACTTCAGGATGTTCTTGACCGCTATCCAGTGTTTCACTCCTGGATTACTTTGGTACCTCCCTGCTAAACTTATAGCAAGGCACACATCAGGTCTGGTATACAACATTGCATACATGATAGATGCTATGGCTGAGGCATAGGGAATGACTTTCATTTTCTCTCTATCTTCTGCAGTGGTCGGGCATTGAGTCTTATTCAACTTCACAGCTTGTAACACAGGCAAGAACCCTTTCTTTGACTGATCCATTTTGAACTTCTTCAAAACTTTATCAAGGTACATGCTTTGTGAAAGTCCAATTAAGCATCTTGATCTATCTCTATAGATCTTGATGCCTAATATGTAAGCAGCTTCACCGAGGTCTTTCATTGAAAAATTCTTATTCAAGTATCGTTTTATGCCATCCAGAAATTTTATATCATTTCCAATCAATAATATGTCATCCACATATAATATCAGAAATGCTACAGAGCTCCCATTCACTTTCTTGCAAATACATGCTTCTCCAAAAGTATGTATAAAACCATATGCTTTCACCTCATCAAAGCGTATATTCCAACTCCGAGATGATTGCACCAGTCCATAGATGGATTGCTGGAGCTTGCACACTTTGTTAGCACCGTTAGGATCGACAAAACCTTCTGGTTGTATCATATACAACTCCTCTTTGAGATATCCATTCAGGAATGCAGTTTTGACATCCATTTGCCAGATTTCATAATCATAAAATGCGGCAATTGCTAACATGATTCGGACAGACTTAAGCATCGCTACGGGTGAGAAAGTCTCATCGTAGTCAACTCCTGAACTTGTCGAAAACCTTTCGCAACAAGTCGAGCTTTGTAAACAGTAACATTACCGTCAGCGTCGGTCTTCCTGTTGGAGATCCATTTATTTTCGATGGCTTGCCGATCATCAGGAAAGTCAACCAAAGTCCACACTTTGTTCTCATACATGGATTCCATCTCAGATTTCATGGCCTCAAGCCATTTTGCGGAATCTGGGCTCATCATCGCTTCCTCATAGTTCATAGGTTCATCATGGTCTAGTAACATGACTTCCAGAACCGGGTTGCCGTACCACTCTAGCGCGGAACGTACTCTGGTTGATCTACGAAGTTCACCAGTAACTTGATCCGAAGTTTCATGCTCATCATCATTAGCTTCCTCACTAATTGGTGTAGGAATCACTAGAACTAGTTTCTGTGATGTACTACTTTCCAATTCGGGAGAAGGTACAGTTACCTCATCGAGTTCCACTTTCCTCCCACTCACTTCTTTCGAGAGAAACTCCTTCTCTAGAAAGGACCTATTTTTAGCAACGAATATCTTGCCTTCGGATCTATGATAGAAGGTGTACCCAATAATCTCCTTTGGGTATCCTATGAAGAAACATTTCTCCGACTTGGGTTCGAGCTTATCAGGTTCAAGATTTTTCACATAAGCATTCCAACCCCAAACTTTAAGAAACGACAACTTTGGTTTCTTGCCAAACCACAGTTCATAAGGCGTTGTCTCAACGGATTTAGATGCTGCCCTATTTAACATGAATGCAGCTGTCTCTAAAGCATAAACACAAAACGATAGTGGTAAATCGGTAAGAGACATCATAGACCGCACCATATCTAATAAAGTACGGTTACGATGTTCGGACACACCATTACGATGTGGTGTTCCGGGTAGCGTGAGTTGTGAAACTATTCCACATTGTTTCAAATGAAGACCAAACTCGTAACTCAAATATTCACCTCCACGATCAGATCATAGAAACTTTATTTTCTTGTTATGATGATTCTCTACTTCACTCTGAAATTCTTTGAACTTTTCAAATGTTTCAGACTTGTGCTTCATCAAGTAGATATACCCATATCTGCTTAAATCATCAGTGAAGGTCAAAAAATAACGATACCCGCCGCGAGCCTCAACACTCATTGGTCCACATACATCAGCATGTATGGTTTCTAACAAATCTGTTGCTCGCTCCATTGTTCCGGAGAACGGAGTTTTAGTCATCTTGCCCATGAGGCATGGTTCGCAAGCACCAAGTGATTCATAATCAAGTGATTCCAAAAGTCCATCACTATGGAGTTTCTTCATGCGCCTTACACCAATATGACCTAAACGGCAGTGCCACAAATAAGTTGCACTATCATTATTAACCTTGTATCTTTTGGCTTCAATATTATGAATATGTGTATCACTACGATCGAGATCCAACAAGAATAGACCAGTCTTCAAGGGTGCATGACCATAAAAGATATTATTCATATAAATAGAACAACCATTATTCTCAGATTTAAATGAATAACCGCCTTGCAATAAACAAGATCCAGATATAATGTTCATGCTTAACTCTGGCACCAAATAACAATTATTCAGGTCTAAAACTAATCCCGAAGGTAGATGTAGATGTAGCGTGCCGACGACGATCACATCGACTTTGGAACCATTTCCCACGTGCATCGTCACCTCGTCCTTAGCCAATCTTCGTTTAATCTGTTGCCCCTGATTCGAGTTACAAATATTAGCAACCGAACAAGTATCAAATACCCAGGTGCTACTACGAGCATTAGTAAGGCACATCAATAACATGTATATCACATATACCTTTGTTCACCTTGCCATCCTTCTTATCCGCCAAATACTTGGGGCAGTTCCCCTTCCAATGTCCAGTCCCTTTGCAGTAGAAGCACTCAGTTTCAGGATTGGCTCCAGACTTGGGTTTCTTCGTGGGAGTAGCAGCTATCTTGCTATTCTTCTTGAAGTTCCCCTTCTTTCCCTTGCCCTTTTCTTGAAACTAGTGGTATTGTTAACCATCAACACTTGATGCTCCTTTTTGATTTCTAACTCCGCAGCTTTGAGCATAGCGAAGAGCTCGGGAATTGTCTTCTGCATCCCTTGCATGTTATAGTTCATCACGAAGCCTTTATAGCTTGGTGGCAGTGATTGAAGAACTCTATCAATAACACTATCTTCGTCAACATTGCAACCAAGTTGAGTCATATGATTCTAGTACCCAAACATTCTGAGCAAGTGTTCACTGATAGAACTATTCTCCTCCATCTTGCAGCTGTAGAACTTATTGGAAATCTCATATTTCTCAATCCGGGCATTTTCTTGAAATATTAACTTCAACTCCTAGAACATCTGATATGCTCCATGACGTTCAAAACGTTGTTGAAGTCCCGGTTCTAAGCCATAAAGCATGGCACACTGAACTATCGTGTAGTCATCAGACCGCGTCTGCCAGACGTTCAAAGCGTCTACATTAGCGGGAGAGGGCTTGTCAACTAGCGGTGCTTCAAGGACATAATTCTTCTGTGCAGCAATGAGGATAATCCTCAAGTTACGGACCCAATCCGTGTAATTGCTACCATCATCTTTCAACTTAGCTTTCTCTAGGAACGCATTAAAATTCAAGGGAACGGTAGCACGGGCCATTGATCTACAACAACATAGATATGCAAAAACTATCAGGACAAAGTTCATGATAAATTAAAGTTCAATTAATCATATTACTAAAGAACTCCCACTTAGATAGACATCCCTCTAGTCATCTAAATGATCACGTGATCCAAATCAACTAAACCATGTCCGACCATCATGTGAGATGGAGTAGTTTTTAATGGTGAACATCTTATGTTGATCATATCTACTATATGATTCATGCTCGACCTTTCGGTCTCCAGTGTTCCGAGGCCATGTCTGTACATGCTAGGCTCGTCAAGTTTAACCCGAGTATTCCGCGTGTGCAAAACTGGCTTGCACCCGTTGTATGTGAACGTAGAGCTTATCACACCCGATCATCACGTGGTGTCTCGGCACGATGAACTTTCGCAACGGTGCATACTCTAGGAGAACTTTTGTACCTTGAAATTTTTGTAAGGGATCATCTTATAATGCTACCGTCGTACTAAGAAAAATAAGAAGCATAATAAGATAAACATCACATGCAATCAAAATATGTGACATGATATGGCCATCATCATCTTGTGCTTTTGATCTCCATCTCCAAGGCACCGTCATGATCACCATCGTCACCGGCGCGACACCTTGATCTCCATCGTAGCATCATTGATGTCTCGCCAACTATTGCTTCCGCGACTATCGCTACCGCTTAGTGATAAAGTAAAGCAATTACATGGCGATTGTATTTCATACGATAAAACGACAACCATATGGCTCCTGCCAGTTGCTGATAACTTTAAAAAACATGATCATCTCATACAATAACGTATTACTCATCATGTCTTGACCATATCACATCATAGCATTCCCTACAAAAACAAGTTAGACATCCTCTACTTTGTTGTTGCAAGTTTTACGTGGCTGCTACGGGCTTAGCAAGAACCGTTCTTACCTACGCATACAAAAACCACAACGATTTTTTGTCAAGTATGTGTTGTTTTAACCTTCACAAGGACCGGGCGTAGCCACACTCGATTCAACTAAAGTGAGAGAGACAGACACCTGCCAGTCACCTTTAAGCAACGAGTGCTCATAATGGTGAAACCAGTCTCGCGTAAGCGTACGCGTAATGTCAGTCCGGGCCGCTTCATCTCACAATACCGCCGAATCGAAGTATGACATGCTGGTAAGTAGTATGACTATTATCGCCCACAACTCATTGTGTTCTACCCGTGCATATAATCTACGCATAGACCTGGCTCATGATGCCACTGTTGGGGAATGCAGTATTTCAAAAAAAATTCCTATGATCACGCAAGATATATCTCTAGAAGCATAGCAACGAGAGGGGAGAGTGTGTCTACGTACCCTCGTAGACCGAAAGCGGAAGCGTCTAGTGATGCGGTTGATGTAGTTGAATGTTTTCGCGATCCAACCGATCAAGCACCGAACGTACGACACCTCCGCGTTCAGCACACATTCAGCTTGATGACGTCCCACGAGCTCTTGATCCAGTTGAGCTTCACGGGAGAGTTTCGTCAGCACGACGGTGTGGTGACGGAGATGATAAAGCTACCGACGCAGGGCTTCGCCTAAGCACTACAACGGTATGACCGAGGTGTGTTTCTGTGGAGGGGGGCACTGCACACGGCTAGAACAATGTTTCTTGTGTGTCCTTAGGTGCCCCCTGCCCCCGTATATAAAGGAGCAAGGGGAGGGGCGGCCCCTATAGGCGTGCCAGGGAGTAGGATTCCTACTCCTAGTAGGAATAGGAACCCCCTATTCCTATTCCTACTAGGAGTAGGAAAGGAAAGGGGAGAGGAGAAGGAAAGGAGAGGGGGCGCCTCCCCCCTTTTCCTAGTCCAACTAGGAACCCTAGGGGGTGCGGCCAGCCCTATGGGCTGCCCCTCTCTTTCCCTCAATGGCCCACTATGGCCCTTACCCGATAACACCCGAAACACTTCCGGTGTTCGAATATCGTCGTCCAATATATTAATCCTTATGTCTCGGACATTCCGAGACTCCTCCTCATGTCCGTGATCTCATCCGGGACTCCGAACTACCTTTGGTACATCAAAAATCATAAACTCATAATACCGATCGTCATCAAACGTTAAGCGTGCGGACCCTACGAGTTCGATAACTATGTAGACATGACCGAGACTCATCTCCGATCAATAACCAATAGCGGTACCTGGATGCTCATATTGGGCCCTACATATTCTATGAAGATCTTTATCGGTCAAACCGCATAACAACATACGTTGTTCCCTTTGTCATCGGTATGTTACTTGCCCGAGATTCGATCGTCGATATCTCAATACCTAGTTCAATCTCGTTACCGGCAAGTCTCTTTACTCGTTCTGTAATACATCATCTCGTGACTAACTCGTTAGTCATTTGCTTGCAAGGCTTATTATGATGTGTACTACCTAGAGGGCCCAGAGATACCTCTCCGACACTCGGAGTGACAAATCCTATTCTTGATCCATGCCAACACCTCGAACACCTTCGGAGACACCTGTAGAGCATCTTTATAATCACCCAATTATGTTGTGACGTTTGATAGCACACAAGGTGTTCCTCCGGTATCCGGGAGTTGCATAATCTCATAGTCATAGGAACATGTATAAGTCATGAAGAAAGCAATAGCAGTAAAACTAAACGATCATAGTGCTAAGCTAACGGATGGGTCTTGTCCATCACATCATTCTCCTAATGATGTGATCTCGTTGATCAAATGACAACTCATGTCTATGGCTAGGAAACATAACCATCTTTGATCAATGAGCTTGTAATGCCCCGGATGTAATACTTTCCCTTTTGGGTATATAATATATCTCCGGCTTCATCTATTTCCATTCCGGGTTCTTTGTCTTTCGGGTTTTCGTCGTTTTGTTGTGTGAGTGTGTGGCATTCATTCATATCATGTAGACATGTGCATTGCATTGCTTTCGTGTTGACGGTTGCATCCGGTTCGTCGCGTTCCTTCCCGTTGTCCATTTCGCGTTCCGGAGCTCCCTCGCGTGTCCGTGACGTCCCGTAGGCCTACTTTGTTGTTCGGGCGTGTAACGTTACCGGTGTGCCGCGAGGTTGTTGTGTGTGTTGTTGTTTTGTTGTGTGCAACCCGCCTCTCAAATCTCATCTCGTTTGGACTCCGTTGGCTATTCCATCCGTTGTTCGTGTGGGTCCAAAGTGCCTTCACTTCGTGTCCCGGAAACACCCCTACACCAGTCCTCTATCTTCTCCTAGGCCCTTCTAGACTACCCCCGCGATCGGATCCGTCGGATCGCGATCGGAGGGCTCCTAACACCCCTAAATTCCCCCCTAACCCTATAAACTGCTATATAATAGACCCCTAGTCTAATTTTGGCATCTCTATCTTCTTCCCCACTCCTCCCTCTGTTTTTTTTCTCAGATCCCTCAGCCACTTGGCCAGTTTTCCACCGATCCAGCCAGTCCCCGCCGCCGTTCCTTCGGAGCAGCCGACCGCCGCCGCGATTCCCGGGAGATCGGGCGAGTGCCTCGATCAGATCCCGCGCGAGTCAACGCAACGAGCCCCAGCCTCCGCGCGTCGCCAGATCGGGCCTCCCCGCCCGATAGATCAAGCCAGGAGCCAGCTGGGCTCCTTCCCGCCGGCCCGAGTACTTCCTCCACCCAGCCTCGGGACCACTTCACCGCCTCCAGGTCCCTAGGCCGGCCCACTCCCTCCGCCAGGCCAGCGCCTCCCTGCCGCCGCCCTGGGCCGCCTCGTCCCGCCTTCCGCGCCGCCGAGCCAGCAGGCCGCTTCGGCCCAGCCGCGGGCGCGCCATCGGGCCTCCTCCGCGTCGCCAGCACGGGCCGGCCCACGCCACCGCATCGCCTCCCGCGAGGCTAGCCGCCAGCTGGCCGCGGGCTCCCTTCCAGCTCGCCGGGCCGGACCCCGCCGCCTCCTGGGCCCGACGAGCTGCCCCGATCCAGATCCGCCTCTGCCCGGGTCCGATCCACCAGCCCGAGACCCGGTTGACCTTTTTTTTCAGATCTGAGAAGGTTGCCTCATATCTCTAAGTCCCCTGTGAATTGTGTGCTGATGCTATATTCAGACATGCATATCTTTTTGTCTGTTGCTCCGATTCGCGCATATAATATGTCCAGACGTTCGTGGAGACGTGCTCTACGTTTCATCTGTTGTTGTCATGCATGTTAGAGATCATCTAGGTGCTTGTTTTGCTGTTGCAAGAGTGCATCATGATATAAACTGCTGCTATGTGTTATTTTTATGCCACCTTTGCCATGTGATATCTTTTAGCTCGTTTGTCCGAATGATCCAAATGACATGTCCACGTGTTCGTCTTGCCATGCTCTATGTGTTGTATGTGATAGGTTGCATGGTAGATTTATTATTGCCTTGTTATCATCGTTGCAAAGTGCCATGTTCGTGTGATGTTGTTTCACTTGTTATGAAATGCCATCTTGCTGAGCTCGTTGCAATCGTTGTGTTCACCTCATTGATGCATGCTTGTGTGTTTCGGAATCACCTTCATGTGTATTTTGATGAGGTGCTTACCTCTTGCCATGTTTAGTTTCGAGGTGACTTAAACATGCTCTTTTATATGCCATGATGGTATTGCTGTTTTAGGTCTTAGTGGTTCTTCACTAAGTCTGAAATCTGTAACGTTCCGATGCCATGTTCGTGTGATGTTCTAGGACAAAGCATGATAGTTTTGGAGTGGATTTTGATTGTTCCTTGTAGTATATATTGTTGTCTTTCCATACATGTCCTCACATGTCTATTTAAGTGGCTGTAGCATGTTTATCTTTTGCTCCAAAGTTTCAATAAAATTCTGCGGCCAGAATTTTATTGTCAAGTTCCAAATGTCCAAGATCATTGCTATTGATCCGTGGCTCCGTTGGGGGTGCACCTTGGACTTAGTTGCTGTAGTATATGTCTAGTTTGTGTTCATGCCCTTTGCCATGTTATTTGAATGCTGTAGCTCAATTATTTTGTGCTCCGAAGATGCTATGATGCTGTAATTTTCAGCTTTCGCTCATTTCTTGTTTCGTGCATAACTTTTAGCTCGTAACTCCGATTTCAGCGAATCTTATATCAAACTTGATTGTTTTTCTGTGTAGATTAATAATATCAGATTGTTATCATGTTTTGAGGTGATTTTCTTGAGTGATATTTTTCCGTGCTCCGTGTGCATCCTTAGTGCATCCATCATGCATTCATCTTTTTCGAGTGCGCATTGCATCTTGTTGATTGGTGCTTGGTGTGATTGTTTTGTTTAGAGCCGGAAGCAGAGTCTGAGTTCGAGTACGAGCACGAGGTTTCCAACGAGGTTGAGCACGAGGACCCTTCTTACGATCCGAACGACTTCTCTTCAGGCAAGATGACCGAACCCCGATAACATTACTATCTTTGCCTATTGCTAGTAGTCTCGATCTATAGTTTTGCCTCGATGCCCATGATCTTCTTGTCGGCCTCCTACTTGTAATCAATTGCCATGTTTAACCAACCTACCTATGCAAACCGTTGCTTGGCTAAGTACGCTTTGCTCAACCCTTCTTATAGCATTGCTAGTTGCAGGTGAAGATCGAAGATGCTTGCTTCATGATGAAGTTTGGTTGGGTTATATCACACTATATAAATGCTTAAAATGAAATCATCTATATATTGGCAAGGGTGGAAGGCTAAGCCTTTTGCTTGGTGATTTGTTCCACTCATGCCGTTAGGATCCGTATAAGCCGGTATTATGTTCCTTGATTATGCGTTCCTAACACGGTTGGGGTGTATGGGACCCCCTCGATAAACCGCTAAGTGCTAAGTCTTTTCCAGCAAGTCCCAACATTGGTACTATTTGCCTAATAACAAACTAAACTTGCATAGCGAGTAATTAACCCTCTTTCTTAATCAACAACCCCGGGCCAGTGCTCCACATGAGTGTTGGTCCGAAACGGGGGTTCTGCGGGGCCGCCTTGGGGCAACCCGAGGTATCTGGTATACACCCGTAGAATCGCCCATCCGGTCGTGTCCTGAGACTTAGATACGCGCGGCTACTATCAGGGTGTCGACACGCCGGGAGGATTTGCTGGATTAGCCTTACCTTAGTTCGGTATATCTTGAGCACGGGATTCCGAGGATACTCGGGTCTTCCCACTTTGGAGTTGCGACTCCGCGGATCGTGGGCTTGTAATGGGTCAAGTTGGAACACCCCTGCAGGGTTTGAACTTTCGAAAGCCGTGCCCGCGGTTATGTGGCAGATGGGAACTTGTTAATTCCGGTTGTAGATAACTTGACACAATGTTACTAATACACTACCAGCGTGTGTTCCGTGACCGTCAATTTCCGAATAGGGATTCGGGAGTTGAACACGGAGGGGTTATGTTTGTTGAGCTTGTAGCTAGGATCACTTCGTGATCACTTCTCGCCGAGGCTTTTTCTTCTCGCTCTCACTCACGTAAGCTAGTTGCTAGTTGCTGCTGCAGACACTGTTTCTTTTCTTCAGCCTTATCCTCTCCCAAAGGCTTAGATAGTCTTGTTACCCGGAAACGGGATTGCTGAGTCCTCTGTGGCTCACAGTTACTTCACACACCAGATGCAGGTCCAGCTGTGAGCTATCCAGGTGATGGCACCGAGCTGGATTGGGAGTTCGACGAGGAGCGTAGTCGGTACTATGTGCGATACCCGGATGATCAGTAGTGGAGACTCTTACTAGGATTCGATCTGCCTGTGGTTTATTTATCTAAGTTTGGTACTTTGACTTTTGGATTTTGCCCTTAGAGGGTTGTGATGTTCTTAATGTATGATGTTTGAGACTTGAATTGTAATTCTGTGACGTGGCGAGTGTAAGCCAACTATTTTCTGTTTACTATCCCCTCTTTTACATGAGATGTGCAAAGATTACCGAACTTGAGATCATTCTAGGATGGATTTATGCCTTTAAGTCGTGCCTCGACACGTAGGAGGTATAACTCCATCCTGGGCATTACAAGTTGGTATTCAGAGCCTTCTCCGACCTAGGAGCCCCCACTGTTTGATCGAATCGTTGACGGTCGAGTCTAGGCACACACTGAAAACTTTTTGAGTCCTATATTATATCGGAGAGTAGGATTTCTTTGCTTCTCATCCCCTTTCTCTCTGGTGAGGACTCCTGACGACCACTCTTGTCTCTCCTATCTTCGAAAATTGCACAATTTTTTTTAGGAATCCCGCGAGTATTCTGGGATTGTTTCGATGTTCTTGTGACAAGGATATTGTTCTCGATGCCTCCTGTTACCGAGGAGTTGAGCTTCGGGGTATTGTTGTCACAAGCATATCGCGACAGTACTAAATACTTAAGATGGCCGACATAAAAAATCTCCCCTATACGGCCAGTGGCAAGATAACCCCGACATCACCCAGTACTGGGGAGGTAGTTCGGGAGTATTGCCATAGCTTGTTATAGTGGATGCTTTTCGAAGGTCCGAGGTACACAGTTTCCGAGAAAGACTGGTTATGTGTTGAAGGATGGATACACCTGGATGTAGGTTTAGAGTTGATTGCGCGGTGCTTCCCGTGTATCCCCAACACCTGATTGCATAACTGGAATCTTTCGGAAATCTATAGGTGGGTTAATCCAGTAGATCGTAGGCATTCTTCCAACGAATGCAGGTTAGTGAGTTCGGGGTTCGACATTGAGTGAAGGGGTTATATGACCGATGTTACTATCAGGAGTTGCATCTTAAAGGGTCCTTGGCTATGCTGATCCGGGGATTGCAAAACCTTTTCGTAACGCGTTCGTATGCTTTCAGCACAAAGATGTTAGAACGAAACTCCTCTCTTGTGTTTGTTCCCGTCCATACCTTGTTGTTTTCTTATTTTATCCTTTTGTCCCCTATGTGGCTTCTCGTGAAGATTGATGTTATCATTTAACTGAGAATATCATTCGTTCCTCTTGTTCGGATGATTTCATTCGTTCTTATTGTTCTAATGATTATTGTGAAGACTTGTTGCAATTCATTCCATTGATTCAGCTTACACCTTTTGTCAATCAATTGCTGATTCGTGGTCATCTCTTACAGGATGGCTCCGAATAGGGTTCCCAACGCTAACCCAGAGGTGGAAGAGGTTCGAGAACATCCTCCTTCCCCTCCTCCTCCGCCTGAGGCTTGGAGAGCAATTATGCAGACTACAGCTCAGAACACTCAGTTGATGATGCAGATGATGCAGCAGATGCAAGCCATGCAAGCTAATCAGGGTGTTCCAGGGCATCAAGGCAACTTCTTCCAGCAGCACCATGCTACCCTCAACCAGTTCTTGGCCAACAATCCTAAAGCTTTCAGTTACTGTGTCGACCCTCTTGATGCTGAGGATTGGTTAACCGACATAAAGAAGCATTTTGAGTGCAGTAACGTGAAGGAAGATGATTATGTGAAGTTTGCAGCCTTCCAACTGAAAGATCAAGCAGCTGACTGGTGGCAGCAGTACAAAGACTCCAGGCCGGGTCAAGTGATCTCTTGGGAGAATTTCTGCAAGGATTTCCGCTCGCACCACATTCCTACAAGTGTCATCGAGGGTATGCGTGAGCAATTCCGCAACCTCAAGCAGGGCTCCATGACAGTCTATTAGTATAATGTCAAGTTCCAAAACCTCGCTCGTTATGCTAAGCAAGACATTCCTGATGCCAAGAGTAAAATCTACCAGTTCCGTGGAGGTCTCAAAGATGAACTTCAGCTTGCTCTCACTTTGTTCGAGCCCGATGAATTCGACAAGTTCTATAACATGGCTTTGAAACAAGAAGCAGCTCAGCTTAAGATGGAGGCTTCTAAGAAGAGAATTTGAGATGCCGTTCAGTCTTCCTCATCGTCTCAGATGGTCTCGAAGCATCAGAAATTTTGGCTTCCTCCTCCTCCAGTGATTCGAGCTCCATACAACAACTCCAACAACTCCAACAACAAGAACTCTAGTGGTCGTGGTTTCTCCCACCCACCCAACCCGAGCAACCAGTCGAAGAAGCAGTTTTAGTCTCAAGGCTCCAAGTCAAGTGGCTCTCATTTCCGTCCTCTCTCTGAAGTGGTGTGCAACAAGTGTGGCCAGAAGGGTCATTATGCCAACCGTTGTCCGAATCCGAAGCGTCTTCCTCCTCCTCCACCTGTGAGTTCAGCTATTGTCAGGCATGATCCAAAGGCAGCAAGGGTCAATCTGATGAATGCAGCACAAGCGGAGAATGCTTCTGATGTCATTTTGGGTAACCTTCTAGTTAACTCTTTTCCAGCTAAAGTGTTATTTGATTCGGGTGCTTCACATTCTTTCATGTCATTCCCATTTGCATCCAAGCATAGTGTGACCACAGCAGCCTTACCGAGGCAGTTAGCAGTTTCTTCTCCGGGAAAGCAGATGCATTCCAGTTTATATGCTCCAAATGTTTCCATTCGCATGGGAGATTATCGCTTTCTGGCTAATCCGGTGGTTCTTGGTAATTCTGACATCGACCTCATCCTCGGAATGGATTGGCTTTCTCAGCATGATGCTCACATTGATTGTGCTCAAAAGGAAGTCAAGTTGACTCATTCTGATGAAGATGTGATTATCTTCGCCTCCAGGGATAATACTATCCGGCTTTTCTCTCTCAATGATAAGGGCAAAATTAATGCCATATCTCAAATTCCAGTGGTGAACGAATATCAAGACGTCTTTCCTGAAGAACTTCCAGGCATGCCTCCACACCGTCAGGTGGAATTCGTTATCGAACTCGAGCCGGGTACTGAGCCAGCATGCCGGCGTCCGTACAAGCTCTCTCCGGATGAATTGAAGGAATTGAAGAAGCATCTTGATAAGCAGGAGAGTATGGGTCTCATCAGACCTAGTACATCTCCGTGGGGCTGTGGTGTCTTATTTGTCAAGAAGAAAGATGGCACAGAGCGTCTCTGTGTTGACTACCGGCCATTGAACAAGAAGACGATTAAGAACAAGTATCCGCTCCCCAACATCAATGAACTCTTTGAGCAGCTCAAAGGAGCTAAAGTGTTCTCTAAGCTTGACCTTCGAATGGGCTATCATCAAATTCGCATTCGCGAGGAAGACATTCCCAAGACGGCCTTCAGAACGAGCTACGGTTCATACGCGTATACCGTCATGTCCTTCGGTCTCGCCAATGCTCCTCCTACCTTTTCAAGGATGATGCATTACATCTTCAACCCCTATACTGGCGAATTTGTGCTTGTGTATCTGGATGATATTCTGGTGTTTTCCAAGAATGAAGAAGATCACGAAAAGCACTTACGTCTGGTTCTTGATCGACTCCGAGAGCATAAATTCTATGACAAGTTCTCCAAGTGCGAGTTTTGGCTTGACAAGGTTTTGTACCTGGGCCACATCATCTCAGCTGACGGCATTGCGGTTAATCCCGAGAAAGTTGAACAATTGTCAACTGGGAAGCTCCTCAGAACGTCAAGCAGCTCCGCAGTTTTCTGGGTCTTGCCAGCTATTGCAGAAGGTTTGTTGAGAACTTCTCCAAGATTGCAAAGCCTCTTTCCAACTTGCTTCAGAAGAATGTCAAATACTTTTGGTCTCCCGAATGTGAAGTGGCTTTCAAAACTCTCAAAGATAAGCTTGTCTCCGCTCCAGTTCTGACTCCTCCGGATGAATCCAAGCCCTATGAAGTATTCTGTGATGCTTCTCTTCAAGGCCTTGGTGGTGTGCTTATGCAAGATAAGAGAATTGTGGCATACACTTCTCGTCAGCTCAAGCCAAGTGAGAAGAACTATCCCACACATGATCTCGAGCTAGCAGCTGTGGTACATGCTCTGATTACGTGGAGACATCTGTTGTTGGGCAGAAAGGTCGACATCTTCACTGATCACAAGAGCCTGAAGTACATCTTCACACAGCCGCATCTGAACCTCCGTCAGACTCGTTGGGTTGAAATGATCCAAGAGTACAATCCCAGCATTGAATACACTCCTGGCAAGGCGAATGTGATTGCAGATGCTTTGAGCAGAAAAGCATATTGCAACAGCCTTCTTATCAAGCCGTACCAGCCTGAGCTTTGTGAAGCATTCAGGAAACTCAACCTCCAAGTTGTTCCGCAGGGTTTTCTTGCAAATCTTCAAATTGCTCCTACCTTGGAAGATCAAGTCCGCGAGGCCCAGCTCAGTGATACCATGGTGAAGAAGGTGAAACATGGGATTGCAAAGGGCACTCCAAAATACAAGTGCTTCCGTGTTGATGAGAGAGATACCTTGTTCTTCGAGGACAGACTCGTTGTTCCCAAAGGTGATCTCAGGAAGCTCATAATGGAAGAAGCTCATGATTCTCTCCTTTCCATTCATCCTGGCAGTTCCAAGATGTATCAAGACCTCAAGCAGTCTTACTGGTGGACACGCATGAAAAGGGAGATTGCCCAATTCGTGAATGAATGTGATGTGTGCAGAAGAGTGAAAGCAGAACATCAACGTCCAGCCGGTCTTCTCCAACCTCTTCCTATCCCCGAGTGGAAGTTCGACCACATTGAAATGGACTTTGTCACTGGTTTTCCTAAATCCAAGCGAGGAAATGATGCTATCTTTGTGGTGATTGACAAGCTTACCAAAGTCGCTCACTTCCTGCCAGTCAAAGAATCAATCAATGCAGCTCAACTTGCAGAGCTGTACACTTCCAGAATTGTGTCCCTACAAGGCATTCCTCAAGTTATATCCTCAGACCGTGGAAGCTTGTTCACATCAAGGTTCTGGGACTCCTTTTAGTCCGCCATGGGCACTAAGATCAGGTTCAACACTGCCTTTCACCCTCAGACTAGTGGTCAAGTCGAGCACGTGAATCAGATTCTAGAAGACATGCTCAGAGCCTGTGTCATCTCCTTTGGCATGAAATGGGAAGACTGCCTTCCATTTGCCGAGTTCTCTTACAACAACAGCTTTCAAGCAAGTGCAGGCAAAGCACCATTTGAAATTCTCTATGGCAGAAAGTGCCGTACCCCTCTCAACTGGTCTGAAACAGGCGAACGCCAACTCCTTGGCAATGACTTGATCTCAGAAGCCGAAGAAATGTGCAAAGTCATACGTGAGAATCTCAAGGCTGCTCAGTCGCGTCAGAAGAGCTACTATGACGGCAAGCATCGTGATTTGGCATTCAACATCGATGATCATGTCTATCTCCGTGTGTCTCCGATGAAAGGCACCCAAAGATTCGGTATCAAAGGAAAGCTTGCTCCTAGATACGTCGGGCCTTTCAAGATTCTTGGCAAAAGAGGCGACCTAGCCTATCAACTTGAGCTCCCTTCAAACTTCGCCAATGTTCATGATGTCTTCCATGTGTCTCAACTTCGCAAATGCTTCAAGGCACCTGAGCGCATGATTCCGTTTGAAGAGATTGATCTTCAACAAGACCTGTCCTACCGAGAGCACCCAGTTGCAATTCTCGAAGAAACCGAACGCAAGACCCGCAACAAGTCCATCAAATTTCTGAAAGTCAAGTGGTCACATCACACCGACCGAGGAGCTACCTGGGAACGAGAAGATCATCTTCGTTCCGAGTACCCTTCCTTTTTCCAGTCCTAGATCTCGGGACGAGATCTTTTTGTAGTAGAGGAGAGTTTGTAATGCCCCGGATGTAATACTTTCCCTTTTGGGTATATAATATATCTCCGGCTTCATCTATTTCCATTCCGGGTTCTTTGTCTTTCGGGTTTTCGTCGTTTTGTTGTGTGAGTGTGTGGCATTCATTCATATCATGTAGACATGTGCATTGCATTGCTTTCGTGTTGACGGTTGCATCCGGTTCGTCGCGTTCCTTCCCGTTGTCCGTTTCGCGTTCCGGAGCTCCCTCGCGTGTCCGTGACGTCCCGTAGGCCTACTTTGTTGTTCGGGCGTGTAACGTTACCGGTGTGCCGCGAGGTTGTTGTGTGTGTTGTTGTTTTGTTGTGTGCAACCCGCCTCTCAAATCTCGTCTCGTTTGGACTCCGTTGGCTATTCCATCCGTTGTTCGTGTGGGTCCAAAGTGCCTTCACTTCGTGTCCCGGAAACACCCCTACACCAGTCCTCTATCTTCTCCTAGGCCCTTCTAGACTACCCCCGCGATCGGATCCGTCGGATCGCGATCGGAGGGCTCCTAACACCCCTAAATTCCCCCCTAACCCTATAAACTGCTATATAATAGACCCCTAGTCTAATTTTGGCATCTCTATCTTCTTCCCCACTCCTCCCTCTGTTTTTTTCTCAGATCCCTCAGCCACTTGGCCAGTTTTCCACCGATCCAGCCAGTCCCCGCCACCGTTCCTTCGGAGCAGCCGACCGCCGCCGCGATTCCCGGGAGATCGGGCGAGTGCCTCGATCAGATCCCGCGCGAGTCAACGCAACGAGCCCCAGCCTCCGCGCGTCGCCAGATCGGGCCTCCCCGCCCGATAGATCGAGCCAGGAGCCAGCTGGGCTCCTTCCCGCCGGCCCGAGTACTTCCTCCACCCAGCCTCGGGACCACTTCACCGCCTCCAGGTCCCTAGGCCGGCCCACTCCCTCCGCCAGGTCAGCGCCTCCCCGCCGCCGCCCTGGGCCGCCTCGTCCCGCCTTCCGCGCTGCCGAGCCAGCAGGCCGCTTCGGCCCAGCCGCGGGCGCACCACCGGGCCTCCTCCGCGTTGCCAGCACGGGCCGGCCCACGCCACCGCATCGCCTCCCGCGAGGCCAGCCGCCAGCTGGCCGCGGGCTCCCTTCCAGCTCGCCGGGCCGGACCCGCCGCCTCCTGGGCCCGACGAGCTGCCCCGATCCAGATCCGCCTCTACCCGGGTCCGATCCACCAGCCCGAGACCCGGTTGACCTTTTTTTTTCAGATCTGAGAAGGTTGCCTCATATCTCTAAGTCCCCTGTGAATTGTGTGCTGATGCTATATTCAATCATGCATATCTTTTTGTCTGTTGCTCCGATTCGCGCATATAATATGTCCAGACATTCGTGGAGACGTGCTCTACGTTTCATCTGTTGTTGTCATGCATGTTAGAGATCATCTAGGTGCTTGTTTTGCTGTTGCAAGAGTGCATCATGATATAAACTGCTGCTATGTGTTATTTTTATGCCACCTTTGCCATGTGATATCTTTTAGCTCGTTTGTCCGAATGATCCAAATGACATGTCCACGTGTTCGTCTTGCCATGCTCTATGTGTTGTATGTGATAGGTTGCATGGTAGATTTATTATTGCCTTGTTATCATCGTTGCAAAGTGCCATGTTCGTGTGATGTTGTTTCACTTGTTATGAAATGCCATCTTGCTGAGCTCGTTGCAATCGTTGTGTTCACCTCATTGATGCATGCTTGTGTGTTTCGGAATCACTTTCATGTGTATTTTGATGAGGTGCTTACCTCTTGCCATGTTTAGTTTCGAGGTGACTTAAACATGCTCTTTTATATGCCATGATGGTATTGCTGTTTTAGGACTTAGTGGTTTTTCACTAAGTCTGAAATCTGTAACGTTCCGATGCCATGTTCGTGTGATGTTCTAGGACAAAGCATGATAGTTTTGGAGTGGATTTTGATTGTTCCTTGTAGTATATATTGTTGTCTTTCCATCCATGTCCTCACATGTCTATTTAAGTGGCTGTAGCATGTTTATCTTTTGCTCCAAAGTTTCAATAAAATTCTGCTGCCAGAATTTTATTGTCAAGTTCCAAATGTCCAAGATCATTGCTATTGATCCGTGGCTCCGTTGGGGGTGCACCTTGGACTTAGTTGCTGTAGTATATGTCTAGTTTGTGTTCATGCCCTTTGCCATGTTATTTGAATGCTGTAGCTCAATTATTTTGTGCTCTGAAGGTGCTATGATGCTGTAATTTTCAGCTTTCGCTCATTTGTTGTTTCGGGCATAACTTTTAGCCCGTAACTCCGATTTCAGCGAATCTTATATCAAACTTGATTGTTTTTCTGTGTAGATTAATAATATCAGATTGTTATCATGTTTTGAGGTGATTTGCTTGAGTGATATTTTTCCGTGCTCCGTGTGCATCCTTAGTGCATCCATCATGCATTCATCTTTTTCGAGTGCGCATTGCATCTTGTTGATTGGTGCTTGGTGTGATTGTTTTGTTTAGAGCCGGAAGCAGAGTCTGAGTTCGAGTACGAGCACGAGGTTTCCAACGAGGTTGAGCACGAGGACCCTTCTTACGATCCGAACGACTTCTCTTCAGGCAAGATGACCGAACCCCGATAACATTACTATCTTTGCCTATTGCTAGTAGTCTCGATCTATAGTTTTGCCTCGATGCCCATGATCTTCTTGTCAGCCTCCTACTTGTAACCAATTGCCATGTTTAACCAACCTACCTATGCAAACCGTTGCTTGGCTAAGTACGCTTCGCTCAGCCCTTCTTATAGCATTGCTAGTTGCAGGTGAAGATCGAAGATGCTTGCTTCATGATGAAGTTTGGTTGGGTTATATCACACTATATAAATGCTTAAAATGAAATCATCTATATATTGGCAAGGGTGGAAGGCTAAGCCTTTTGCTTGGTGATTTGTTCCACTCATGCCGTTAGGATCCGTATAAGCCGGTATTATGTTCCTTGATTATGCGTTCCTAACACGGTTGGGGTGTATGGGACCCCCTCGATAAACCGCTAAGTGCTAAGTCTTTTCCAGCAAGTCCCAACATTGGTACTATTTGCCTAATAACAAACTAAACTTGCATAGGGAGTAATTAACCCTCTTTCTTAATCGACAACCCCGGGCCAGTGCTCCACATGAGTGTTGGTCCGAAACGGGGGTTCTGCGGGGCCGCCTTGGGGCAACCCAAGGTATCTGGTATACACCCGTAGAATCGCCCATCCGGTCGTGTCCTGAGACTTAGATACGCGCGGCTATGTCGACATGCCGGGAGGATTTGCTGGATTAGCCTTACCTTAGTTCGGTATATCTTGAGCACGGGATTCCGAGGATACTCGGGTCTTCCCACTTTGGAGTTGCGACTCCGCGGATCGTGGGCTTGTAATGGGTCAAGTTGGAACACCCCTGCAGGGTTTGAACTTTCGAAAGCCGTGCCCGCGGTTATGTGGCAGATGGGAACTTGTTAATTCCGGTTGTAGATAACTTGACACAATGTTACTAATACACTACCAGCGTGTGTTCCGTGACCGTCAATTTCCGAATAGGGATTCGGGAGTTGAACACGGAGGGGTTATGTTTGTTGAGCTTGTAGCTAGGATCACTTCGTGATCACTTCTCGCCGAGGCTTTCTCTTCTCGCTTTCACTCACGTAAGCTAGTTGCTAGTTGCTGCTGCAGACACTGTTTCTTTTCTTCAGCCTTATCCTCTCCCAAAGGCTTAGATAGTCTTGTTACCCGGAAACGGGATTGCTGAGTCCTCTGTGGCTCACAGTTACTTCACACACCAGATGCAGGTCCAGCTGTGAGCTATCCAGGTGATGGCACCGAGCTGGATTGGGAGTTCGACGAGGAGCGTAGTCGGTACTATGTGCGATACCCGGATGATCAGTAGTGGAGACTCTTACTAGGATTCGATCTGCCTGTGGTTTATTTATCTAAGTTTGGTACTTTGACTTTTGGATTTTGCCCTTAGAGGGTTGTGATGTTCTTAATGTATGATGTTTGAGACTTGAATTGTAATTCTGTGACGTGGCGAGTGTAAGCCAACTATTTTCTGTTTACTATCCCCTCTTTTACATGAGATGTGCAAAGATTACCGAACTTGAGATCATTCTAGGGTGGATTTATGCCTTTAAGTCGTGCCTCGACTCGTAGGAGGTATAACTCCATCGTGGGCATTACAGAGCTAGTCTAGTAGAGGCATACTAGGGACATTCTATTTTGTCTATGTAATCACACATGTACTAAGTTTCTGGTTAATACAATTCTAACATGAATAAAAGACATTTATCATGATATAAGGAAATACAAATAACATCTTTATTATTGCCTATAGGGCATATTTCCTTCACAGGGTCCCCCTCATAGCTACGTACGCATGCCCTTCGGCCTGCCGAACCAGGCGGCCCTGCACTAGCGCCACATGCGGGAAGTCCTAGCGGCTTGCGAGGCTAGGCACAAGGAGATCCAGGCGGAGTTGGACTCGGCCCTCCACGAGATCTGGGGAACCCTGGAGCTTCGCGAGGGGCCGGAGCTAGGCGGCATGAAAGGAGCAGCGCCTGCGACGAGCATCTTCAGCTACACCAGCACTACTTCAGCAACTATGCCAGGTGACATCTTTCGGTTTTTGTTCAACTGGGAGCGCCCCTCGGGCTGCACTATTCCCAGGTCGCACGGGCCTGTCCCTACGACGTGTATCCTTTTGCATCTCAGTTCACCTTGTGGGGCACGCCCCTCGGGCAGCTTTATCCCCAGGCCACACAGGTTCGTCCTGGTGGCATGTGTCTCCCCTGCATTTTACCTAAGCTAGTGGTGCCATCTCTGTCATGTTGCATTCGAATCACTTGTTTGACCATCACTCCTATGCCATGAACATCATGCGCCCCCACAAGCTCGCTTGCATCCGTCTTATGGCTGGGGGCTGGCACGGCGTCTGTGCTCGGGTCCGTCCCTGCAGCGTCGCCAAATCCAAGCAACTGAGCTGTGGCTCATGGGCCAGTCCAGTGTACGTCACCTCCTATGGCCCTTGGTGCCTCACCCATGCTCGAGCCAGATGTTAGCAGTGGAGTCGGGGCGCACGGCACCATGTCCCGTCGCTGCAGGAGCCACGCGATGGATGACTTCCCTTAGGACGTCCGCATGAGCTAGGCACGACGTCTGTGCTCGGGTCCGTCCCTGCAGCGTCGATAAATCCAACGACTGAGCTCTGTCTAGCGGGCTGGCCCCGTTCATGTCACCTCCTGGGGTCGTTGGTGCCCGACCTTCTCATAAGGTGACCTCGAGGGATTCACCCGATGCAGGTTGCCTAACCACCTTGCATGATCTCCTCAAGCGCTCCCGTTTAAGACCAGGTGCAACCCGCCTTGAGGTAGGACTTCGTGAGTCCCGCGCTGGCTCACGAGTGCCCAGATACACCTCGTCTAGCCCCATCGTGCCAGCCACATGTCCAGGCGGGGCTGTATATGCCCAGGGGCTCTCCGCAGTAGGGGGTCCCCTCCCACGGTCCAGTGGAAGCACCATGCTCCGCACTGGCTGACGACACGGTTGAGGAGCGGCTATGCCCGCGCAAGAGCGGCATCACTATGCTCCGTGCTGGTGATAAACAACTGGGGGTGGTTTCACGGCCGCATTAACCTCAGGGAGCCCCTCGGCTCAGTGGCCAGCCCCACCGCGCTGCGCTCCCCTCGGGAGGGTAGCGCGAGGGGGCTGGGCACGGGGGCTGCGTCCAGGTAACGCCTGGCGCATGCCCCACCAGGTCCCTCGGGCCTGGTCGACTAGCAACCCTCCCGAGCGCAAGCCCGGTGAGGACAGGTATGGGGTCTGTTCATACGTCAAGGGGGACCCTTGGGCATCGCGACCCAAGGGCCTAACTGGTCCCGTAGCCCCTCACTCCCTGGTCTTGTCCTGGTTTCCGGTCAAGGCCAGCGGCAGCTAAGGCACACGCGGGGCCGGGCCCTGCCGATGCAAAACATCAAGGCCTGAGTCCAACATTCCCTTCCTTCAGGTCCGTTCGTACGTCAAGGGGGACCCTTGGGCATCGCGACCCAAGGGCCTAACTGGTCACATATCCCCTCACTCCCTGGTCTTGTCCTGGTTCCTGGTCAGGGCTAGCGGCGGCTGAGGCACGCGCGGGGCCGGGCCCTGCCGACGCAGAACTCTAGGACCAGTAGGAGGGAATCATGAAATCTCAGCCTCGTGAACAAACCAGGCGTGCCGTTTGGAGAACCACCTCATGATCGTCAAGATAAGTCGCTAAATCCTCGATGCCCCATCCTCACTTGCAGAGCAGGATTCGGTAGTCACGCATCAGCAATGCCGCCTCGCTTTCTTAGCCTCCGGAAGCCGCTTGCATGCCAAGGGGGACCTCTTGAGCATCGTGCCTCAGGAGCTCTTACCGGACCTCGGGCCGCTCACCTCCTGGCCTTGACCACGGCATCGCGACCTGGCATACCAGCGACGGCTGCAGCTTGCCTTGGGAGTGGGGCCTGCCAACGTAGAGCACTATGCAACCGAAAGGGTAAAAAGGGGGGGGGGCGATATTGCTGAAACGAGGCTCGTGAGTAGGGTGTGCTAGCAAAACAGAAAGATAAAAGCAAAAGCATTACAAGTTCCTTGCATACCCCCGTGGGGTTGGCTTTGAATCCTCGTAGGGAACACTGCAAAAGGCCTTCCGGGGATCCTAACTACGGTCGCCATCGCCGACGCCATCATCAACAGTGGGGCACGATGGCCCACCTCCGACCCTGGGCGGGTCACCACCAGCGACGTGCTCACGAGCCCGACGCGTTTCAGGCGCGTCGCGAGCTTGGGGGCGCTTAGCTGTCGTCGCTCGTCTCCGAGGAATCGACAGACTCAGAAGAGCCGCTGGACCTCCGGATACAATCGCTGCCGCTGGATGAGCTACTGGCGGGATTGATGCCTGGCGCAGCGCCAGCCGAAGCATCCCCCTAGTGGCCCCCTCCAGGGCAGCATTCCAGGCGGCGTCCCTCCTCGTCGAACACCTTGAAGCACATCATGGAGGCGCCGTCGAACTCGAAGTGGATGGTGTGGGCGCCTTCCGAGCCGCAGGCACAGGCGACCTTGCGCCATCCGCGAGTCATGAAGACCTTGCCTGGGGAGACGACCACAACCTCCGCCCTCGTTGCCGGGGCCCGACACTCGGCGTGTCGCAACCACAGCCCGAGCGCCCCCGCTCGGCAGCACCTTCGCGGGGAAGAATGGCGGGAAGCGAATCTAAGATCTAGGAGGCATCGCCGCCCACACCACGAACTCACGTGAGGAGCCTCTGGCGTGTGCTCGCGGGACGGCAGCGTGCACCACTATGGCGCGGTCGGTACGGCCATGGTGCGGGCGGCGCTGGGCGCTGACTCCCTTAACATGGCCCGGTGCCCTGGCATAAAGGGGCAACGGATAGCCAGGGGGGAGGCCGCTCGTGCCAAGGCCTCATCACTACCGGTCTCATGGCGGCGCCATGAGGACGGAGTGGTCTTTTCTTTGGAGGGAGAACCTCTGGCGCCTCGCGAGGAGTCTTCCCCTTCTCAGTGACGGAGAATCGTCGGATCAGCACCATGGGCGGCTCGGCCGAGCACAGGGCGAGGAAGATGAGGAAGCAAGAGGAACGAAGGAAGAAGATGGGTAGCGGAGGCTCCGCTCGCCGCGTTATTTATACCCAGGAGAAGGCCAACTCCCGGGCTTCGTAATCACAGGTAAGGATGATCTGCTATGCATGCTGGGACTTGTCAGGTCGCGCAGTCGCCGAGGCTGCGTGGGAAAGTGGAGGCGTGATACGTCTCAAACGTATATACTTTTCCAAACACTTTTGATATTGTTTTGGCCTCATTCTTGCATGATTTGGACTAAACTAACCCGGACTGACGCTGTTTTCAGCAGAGCTGCCTGTATGGTTTATTTGTGTGCAGGAAAACGGATTTTTAGGTACCTCAGAAAAATCCACGAAAAATCACAGAAAATCCACGCACCCGAAGGAACCAGGAGCCAGAAGTGGGGCCAGAGGGGGGCCAGGGGGTGCCCAGGCGCCCTGTGGGCGCGCCCCCCCTGGGCCGCGCCGGGGGGCCGCCTGGGTGGGTCCCACACCCCCTAGTGCCCTACTTTACCCCGTATTTTTACTCCCGACGTAGAAACCCCAGATCAGAAGTTCTTCCGCAGTTTTCCATCGCGGAGCCGCCGCCACCCTCTGTTCTTCCTCGGGAGGGCTAATCTGGAGGCTGAATTGGCCTCCGGAGAGGGGAGATCGTCGCCATCGTCGTCATCATCACGACTCCATCATCCCTCCATGACTTCTCCCTCCATGTGTGAGTAATTCCCCCGCTGTAGGCGAAGGGGATGGTAGAGATTGGATGAGTTAGATCATGTAATAGTTTATCAGATCGTTGGGGGCATGTTGCCTATCATCTACTATGGTGTTTATCATCTTTGCTTCAACTTATTACTCTTAATGCTTGACACTTAGGGCCCGAGTGCCATGATTTCAGATCTGAACCATATGTGTTTGCATGAATATATTTGTGTTTGTGATCCTATCTATGAGTTGTTTGCACCTGTTACGGTTCGGAACCGGCGATCCCAAAAGTGACAGCTTGGGACACCAAAGGGGATGGTCCGTAGTTTGAGGATTACATGTATCCATTGAGTTCATTGCTTTGTTCCGGTGCTCTTTGACAGGAGCACCTTAATATCCATAAGTTCCTTTTGGCCCTGTTCATAGCGGGATGGTAGGACAAAAGATGTTGTGCAAGTTCTTATTGCAAGCACGTACAACTACCTACGGGATACATGCCTAGTGTTTGATATTTGCCTAGATGATCATTACTTTTCCGTGTACCGTGCCCCAAGTTAGAATCTATCTCATCCATGCAGCGCCCAACCATCCATCTCCCTAGCCTACAGTGTTTTAAATCCTGCTTGTCACTAGTTGCTACTTTTACCGTTTACTACTGCTATTTACTTTTGCTGTTTGCTTTTACTATTACTATCGTCACTATCATATCACTGTTACCACTTATCTTTTGTTGCAAGTAAGTATATTTCAGGTGCGATTGAATTGACAACTCAACTGTCAAAGCTTATAAATACTCTTTGGCTAAATTGGGTTATTCTTACCCGCGAAGACTATCTCGATCCCTTACGGTTGAGGGTTATCAAGTACCGTTTTCTGGCGCCGTTGCCGGGGACCATAGCAATATTTACAAGTCTACTTGAGGTATCCTACCTGCTGCACTTTATCTACTATGGGTAAGAAAGGAAACCCCAAGGTTCCGATCTTACTATCCACTACAAGAAGAGGTACTGCTCTAAGCACTAGTGCTACACTTGATTCACCTTCCGTTATGAGTAAGTTTGCCTCACCACCACCACATGATGCTCCTACTGAATCTGTTACTATGTCTGATACTCTTGATGATGCTTCTACTACTTTTGATGATGATATTAGTTCGCTTGGTTATGCTCTTGAGAAACAAATTGCTGCTGCTGCTAAAAAGTCTGGAATTGAACTTCCTGTTACTCGCTACCCTATTGGTGAAACTTATGACTATCCCGATTTGAGTAAACTCAAAGAGAGGCTCCTTGATGATGATTACTATATACTAGATGAAGATTTATGCAGGGAACTGACAGAGTTTTCTGGCTCTGACCCTGAAGCTATTAAGAAACTGTTTGAAAAACACTCTCTGAAGAACAAAACCGTTCCTAATCTTGAATTTGCTACATCCCCTATATGCATTGATGATCCTGATTATGATTTCTCTGTTGATCTTTCACTTATACTTATGGTTGAAGCTGACCCCTTTTATGGCAGAGAAAATGATGATGCTATTGCACACCTGACTAAACTCGGTGAGTTGGGTAGCCTGTTTACCACAGATGAGAAGATACGATACTTTTATGTGACCAAGCTTCTTCCTTTCTCCTTGAAGGAGGGTGCTAAAGCATGGTATGATTCACTCCCATGCGGTTCCATTAAGAGTCCTCAGGACTTAGCTCACTCTTTTGTTGATAAGTACTTTCCTGCTCACATACAACATGCTGCTTTACAAAGAATTTATAACTTTAAACAGTTGCAGGATGAGTCCCTCCCTAAAGCTTGGGGGAGGTACTGCGGTCTAATTCGGGCTAGACCAGGACATGAAATCCCTAAGAATGAATTAATCGATATATTCTATGCTGGTCTAACTGATGAATCCAGGTCCTATTTGGACAGTTGTGCTGGTTGTGTTTTCAGGAAAAGAACACCGGACGATGCGGAAGATTTAATGGGCAGGATTGCCAAAAACCATGAAGATTGGTCCGTGCCTGAACCACCTCCACCAACAAAGAAGAGGGGCATGTTTGTTCTGAGCCCCGAGGATATGCGAGAAGCAAAGAAGTCTATTAAAGAGAAAGGTATTAAAGATGAAGACGTGAAGAATCTACCCCCTATTGAGAAGCTGTGTGAGCCTACTACTCACCCTCCTATGGTAGAGGTACACTCTCTTTTAGATTTCAACACAAGTGACATCCCTCATGGTAAGCCTCCTGATCAATGTTTAGATGAGTTTGATAATTTTATTATGAAACAGAATCATTTTAATGAGAGGATAGAAAGTCAGTTGCATGATAATTCCCTTGCTATCAAAAGAATGCTTGATGTTTTAGATAAAACAGTTAATGATGTTCAATGTCTTGTGAAGCATTTTCATATGGTTCAAACTTAGCTTGATCAAATTTCTAATGTGCAAAGAGATTTGCTTGCTAACAATGCTAAACAAGATAATTTGCAGGCTTTCGGGATTAAGACCCGAGGAGGAACTAGCACTCAAGATCCTCTTTATCCAGAGGGGCATCCGAAGAGAATCGAGCAGGATTCTCAAATGCAGGAAGAAGAAATTGTTGGCTCTCCAAAGAAAAAGAAGAAACATAACGAGACAGACAATTCTAATGATCCTATTGCAGATGAAGAACCAGCTATTGATCCCAACAGTGTATCTATCTCCGATGCTGAGACTGAAGACGGTGCTGAACCTGAAGGTAATAATAATGAGAAGAATGATCCGCCTGAAGTTCGAGAAGAAGAAGCACCTGACAAACGTAAGAGGTACACTAAAGAAGACTTCATCGCAAGAAAACATGGGAAGGAAAGAGAACCATGGATACAGAAACCCATGCCCTTTCCAGGTAAGTCCATCAAATCTAAAGAAGAAGAGCATTATAATAAGTTTTGTGAGTGGATTAAACCTCTTTTTCTTCAAATCCCTTTGACTGATGCTATTAAGTTACTTCCTTATTCAAAATATATGAAAGATATTGTCACTAATAAAAGAAAAGTTCCTAATGATGCAATATCTACTATGCTTGCTAACTACTCTTTCAGTGGGAAGATTCCTGAGAAGCTCGGTGATCCAGGTATACCCACCATTCCTTGCTCCATAAAGAATAATTATGTCAAAACCACTTTATGTGATCTTGGAGCAGGAGTGAGTGTTATGCCTCTCTCTCTTTACGAGAGGCTTTGTTTAGAGAAACTAATTCCTACAGATATCTCCCTTCAGATGGCTGACAAGTCAACCGCTGTTCCGATAGGTATTTATGTGGATGTTCCCGTAGAAGTTGCTAATTGTTTAATTCTTACTGATTTTGTTGTGCTTGACATGCCCGAGGATGGGAGCATGTCCATTATTCTTGGTAGACATTTCCTTAACACCACAGGTGCTATTATTGATTGCAATAAAGGGAAGGTTACCTTCCATGTGAATGATAAAGAACACACGGTATATTTTCCGAAGAAGACCGACAGGAGGCATGCCCTCAACTCTATAGAGTATATCGAGACCGTGAAAATTGGAGAATGGGATTGTCCACTACATGTGCCTCACAAATACAAAACTATCATGGTAGGGACAATGTCCATCAAGGTAAAGGTTCAGTGATTACTTCGTGAGAGGTGAGACTTTTTGCTCTATATATCGCCTGTTTGTTGGTAAGACTTGATCAACCTTATTAACAAATATGTTTTATATGGATAAAAAGTTGAGCTTGTTATGTTTTCACTTGTTTTTAGTTTTGTCCTACTTGCTATACCAAGTATTTATGTTTTTGAAGCTTCACAATACTACTAACTGCTTCAAGTTTTCAGAGAGTTTCGCAGCTTTTTGAACTTCGAAAAATTTTCAACAGTGAAGTTTTCAAAAAAATTCCAGAAAAATTATAATAAAAATTTCCATGACGGGAGAGACCCAGAAAGTCCTGGGGCCAGCCAGGGGGCCACCAGTGGCCCAGGCGGCCAGCTGGCGCGGCCCAGCCCCTGGCCGCGCCCATAGGGCGCCTGGGGCCCACGGGACCCCCCTCCAGGTATGTCTTCTTCCTCCCTCTCTCTCTTTCTTCAAAAACACGAGTTCTGCTTTTGTTCTTGTGTTCTTGCTGTTCTTGGAGGTGATTCTTCGATCTCTCTCTACAGCCCATCATTTGAGCTGAAATTTTGAGCAAATACTCCCTGGTATGTGACTCCTCCACCCCTCCAATTAGATTTTTGATTGGTGGCGTCATTTGTGAGTATTTAGTAGTTCTTGGTGCTGTAGAGATGAGCTTGCATGCATGTGTAGAAAGTTATTTTCCAAGTTTTGATGCAAGTTTATGCCTTGGGCAAGTGAGTTGAGTAGTTTGCCTTAGCTCACTTTGTTTTAATCCTCGTTTTTGTAAATTGTAAAAAATTTCAGAAATGAGTTTGTTAGGAAGGGCAAAAGGGTGGCTTGAGAAGAGGAGGCCCACACACTCCGATCGAGTTACTAGAGCCGCAGCTTCACCATCGACTGCTAGGGTGAGCTATAATGAAGATCATGTGCCCCTTGAGTTGTTGGAAGACACAAGTCTAGCACGTGCGATGACGTTTCCATGTGATGAATTCATGGAAGCTGCGGGAATCAAGGATGAGTTTTATAATCTTTGTGCTAATGCAGGTTTGACACGACTCGTCACGAGCCGTGTTACTCAGTATCAAAAAATCACCTCCAGTTTCATTAACAGTTTTAGATATAATCCTGATTCAGGTGCTATTGAGTTTAAAATTTATAATGATGTTATCACCATGACTTTGGGAAATTTTTGTTAAATAATAGGTGTGCCGAACGTTGGGAGGACGGCTAGGATGGCCACTCAGCCCTCCGAGCTGAAAACCGTCATCAACTCCCTCTACAGCATGGGTACGAGGGATATTCATCGGTCGAAGATCTCCAGCATCTTATTTCCTCACCTCAGGTATTTTGCATATTATATTGCCAGAGGGGTGTTAGCTCGTGACAACACGAGTAGCATTTCTGCTCCGGATATTGCTATCCTGGCAGCAGCCCTCTCAGGGAGGTCTGATTATAATCTGGGTACCTTAATTGCTCGACGCCTTGCTATGAACGGTAACAAGGGGGACTTATATGGTGGCGTTTACGCCACACTTATCTTAGAGCATCTTGGAGGCACCCCACACCCTGATGATACTCCTTTTACTTATTTAAGCTTTGATCTTGCTGCTATGAAAAGGCATAAGTTTGTTACCATGGGTTCTGAGCTCGATAATCTTATTTATATCTTGCGTTTCGGAACTGCCGTGGAACGCGAGATCCGTCTACCTGCACCTCTTTTGTTTGATTTTTCTCGCAGGAACGGATGGTCTTTTGATGTTGTTCAGTTCGATGAGTTCATGGTCCAGCATCAGTTTCATAACCCCATGGAGGGGGTTGTGCCCGACGAGGAGAGGCACGGTGAGATACCACATTTCCAGGAAGAGACCGCCACCGAGTTTGGTGAAGGGTCTTCCTCTGTTTGGCGTTTGGAACCTTCCTCGTGGGAGACTCCGAGGAGTTCGGTGTACGCGCCAGCATCCTTCTACGACCCGTGGACTCACCACCATACCCCTGGAGCAGGAGGCTCCTGGGGGCAGTAGCTGCTACCAACTTAGGCCAAAAGCCTAAGCTTGGGGGAGTACGTGCCCTTCTCACCTTTCCATTGTATTATCCGTTTTATTCGCTTTGATCCTTTCGAAGCTTTAGCCCATTCTTCTTTATTTCTCTCTTTGCAAAAACAACAAAAAGATTTTTTCTTTCTTTTGCTTTTATTCAACCTTTGAAAAAACCCAAAAAGATTTCCTTTCTCTCTTTAGTTTGCTTTGTTTTCAGAGATCAGCTCGAGTCCATGATGTCATTTGATTATATTTCCTACGTTCGATCATGCAAGTGACAAGCAGTAATGATGAAGATCGACTGAAGGGAAGCAACTGGGAAGACCGGTATGAACTCTTATTGTTTCTACTTTTGTACATATGTCTGTACTTATGATCTAGAGACCAGCTTGTAGCGACATAGTGCTATGTTTACAATGCTCTTCCAGTGGTTCATGCTTTCCTTATGGCTAGTCCGAATAACTAGAGTATATAATGTGTTATTGAAATGATCTACATGCATTGCACTGTTCATAGTCTGGTATACTAAGGTGGTATTTCCCTTTAGAAATTTTTTGGATTGACTTGGCACATGCTTACACATGTTTAAGACTAAAAAGTCTACTTTGCCTTGATGATCTTTGAGTTTTAGAATAGTTATATCACTTTCATGCCCGATTCAATGTTGCTTTGTTGCTCTGCATGATTATGACCGTTATTGCTCTCTAGTTGGTCGCTTCCCAGCCTTTTGCTAAACCTCCACCTGTACTAAGCGGACTGACTGCTTGTGCATCCAAAATCCTTAAAACCAGTTATGCCATATGAGTCCATTATACCTTCCTATACATGGTATTTACCTGCCATTCCTAACGAAGACTTTCATGTACCATCTCGAAACTAATCGAAAGCATTTCTCTTTTGTGCCTATGTTTTAGCTCATGAGGAAGTAGTAGTTAATTCATGATTTTTTTTAAGTTGGACAAGTTTCACCCCTGGATTGTATGTCTAATGTGCAAACCCCTAATACGAAAAGGAACTGGCATTGAGTGCGCCCGGCTCAAAAAGATAATATAACAAACAAACCCTCCTTCACGCTTTGTTCATGAGAAATCAGAAAACTTTGGCAGTGATAAACAAAGGAGATTAAGAGGATGTGATCGTCCTCATGCGGGAGCCGTTCCTCGAGACGTGTCCACTTAAAAAGTGATTGAGTTATCTGCTAGCATTCGTTGATGAAATATGCACTTCTCAAAACATGTTTACTTCTGTTTTTAAAACCAAGAGCTCTGGTACATGTTTGGTTTTTGTTTCCGACCACGGGTTTTCAACCTTGCAAATAAAAGCCACGGTTCGAGAGTCTCACCTTCTTTCTTCAAAGCACCGACTAGGAGAGCACAATTGTCATTCTGAGTGTAATGTGCATTGTCCCAAAGTATTACATTGTCTTCTGCATACTTGTGATATGATTTATTCTGAAATTCTTAGTTCTAGTCTCCTTTAAAACTCTGGAGGAGTCTCTGCATTTATGTTTTGCTTCACTCATGGAGGCTAGCGAGATACCACCCTAATATGCTCAAGCTATGTGCAATGTAATCTTGTCTTGATTTTCAGTAATATGTTATTCACTTTTAAGTATTTGTGACTGGTCACTTGAAAGAAGGATTGCTCCTTGCATTGTCCTCATAAGTACTGTTTCAATACTTGCTAAACTCTTTTCGTAGTACATGCTTATATACATCTAATGAAGCAAAAGAGTTTGTCAAAGTTTTCTTTGTCGCATCCAGTTCGTTGAACTGAATTGCTTGAGGACAAGCAATATGCTAAGCTTGGGGGAGTTGATACGTCTCAAACGTATCTACTTTTTCCAAACACTTTTAATATTGTTTTGGCCTCATTCTTGCATGATTTGGACTAAACTAACCCGGACTGATTCTGTTTTCAGCAGAGCTGCCTGTATGGTTTATTTGTGTGCAGGAAAACGGATTTTTAGGTACCTCAGAAAAATCCACGAAAAATCACAGAAAATCCACGCACCCGAAGGAACCAGGAGCCAGAAATGGGGCCAGAGGGGGGCCAGGGGGTGCCCAGGCGCCCTGTGGGCGCGCCCCCCTGGGCCGCGCCGGGGGGCCGCCTGGGTGGGTCCCACACCCCCTGGTGCCCTACTTTACCCCGTATTTTTACTCCCGACGCAGAAACCCCAGATCAGAAGTTCTTTCGAAGTTTTCCGTCGCGGAGCCGCCGCCACCCTCTGTTCTTCCTCGTGAGGGCTAATCTGGAGGCTGAATTGGCCTCCGGAGAGGGGAGATCGTCGCCATCGTCATCATCATCAGCACTCCATCATCCCTCCATGACTTCCCCCTCCATGTGTGAGTAATTCCCCCGCTGTAGGCGAAGGGGATGGTAGGGATTGGATGAGTTAGATCATGTAATAGTTTATCAGATCGTTGGGGGCATGTTGCCTATCATCTACTATGGTGTTTATCATCTTTGCTTCAACTTATTACTCTTAATGCTTGACACTTAGGGCCCGAGTGCCATGATTTCAGATCTGAACCATATGTGTTTGCATGAATATATTTGTGTTCGTGATCCTATCTATGAGTTGTTTGCACCTGTTACGGTTCGGAACCGGCGATCCCAAAAGTGACAGCTTGGGACACCAAAGGGGATGGTCCGTAGTTTGAGGATTACATGTATCCATTGAGTTCATTGCTTTGTTCCGGTGCTCTTTGACAGGAGCACCTTAATATCCATAAGTTCCTTTTGGCCCCGTTCGTAGCGGGATGGTAGGACAAAAGATGTTGTGCAAGTTCTTATTGCAAGCACGTACAACTACCTACGGGATACATGCCTAATGTTTGATATTTGCCTAGATGATCATTACTTTTCCGTGTGCCGTGCCCCAAGTTAGAATCTATCTCATCCATGCAGCGCCCAACCATCCATCTCCCTAGCCTACAGTGTTTTAAATCCTGCTTGTCACTAGTTGCTACTTTTGCCGTTTACTACTGCTATTTACTTTTGCTGTTTGCTTTTACTATTACCATCGTCACTATCATATCATTGTTACCACTTATCTTTTGTTGCAAGTAAGTATATTTCTGGTGCGGTTGAATTGACAACCCAACTGTCAAAGCTTATAAATACTCTTTGGCTCCCCGTGTGTCGAATCAATAAATTGGGTTATTCTTACCCGCGAAGACTATCTCGATCCCTTACGGTTGAGGGTTATCAAGGCGCCCACGTCCCATCGATCGCCACGCGTTAGACAAGGCCGCAGGCTTTGAGGGCCCGCAGCGCTCCGCACTTGGCCCTTGGCTTCGAAGCAAAGCCAAGCCCAAGCGCACCTTGGGCCCGGGGGCTACTGTCGGCGTTCTAAGAACGGGGGTACCCAGACTTGCCTGCCTGCGACCCAGGGCGTGGCTCACCAGGCGGCCTGGTAGGGACCAAGCCTCGTGAGGCGGACGGCACAAGGCATCCCCTGGGGCGGCCTCACCAGGCCGGCTCGTGAGGATCGAAGATATCGAGGCAAGGGGCACCACGCGAGGTCCTCGTGACGTGAGAAGTGACGACCAAGACTAGGCGGGCACCAGCGGGCACATAGTGCTAGTTTCCCCTTTGGTGCTAAAGGAGCGGGTGCAGACAAAGAGTCCCGAGGCGTCTGGCAAAGGTTTCCATATCGATGCAATGAGACCAATACCAGCATGACGACAGGACGGAGGTCATCGCAAAGTCCACGGCGGCGTCATCACCAGAGCCTTTGGCAGGCGAAGACCACATACTAGTTGCCCCCCTTCAAATTTGGCAGTTGTGGGATTCCTTCCCGCTCAATATTTGGGAAGAGGACCCGGGCCACTATTAATAGGACAAGCCACCACCATTGGGAGGATATCATCAGAGACGGAGGGTCAATCTCGTCTAGAGTTGATCAGATAGAAGGCCACACACCACCAGCTCACTCGAGCACAAGAACTCCTCTCCTCAGGGGGCAGTTCATCCATGTACTAGTTCTTCCTCACCCACCAAGGCAATCCACCACACCACACTGGACTAGGGTATTACACCACAACGGTGGCCCGGACCAGTATAAACCTTGTGTCACTTGTTCTTCGGATCTGATGAGCTAGGCCTAGGGTTGTTGAGTAGACGAGCTAGGGCGGAAGGAGAGATATTCGTGCACACGCCAGAGTTCGAACCTTAAGGGTTTTGCCGGAACCCTAGATCTGACACGTACTCCCCCGGGCTTAGGCTTTTGGCCTAAGTTGGTCTATGGCCAGTACTGGCCCGACGAATATCCAAAGTCGTAGTTGGGGTTGTACTGAGATGCAGCGGCTATTGCCTGATGAGCTGCAGCTTGGAGACGATCCGCCTCCGTCCTTTGCTCATACTCGTTCGCCTCCTCCCTGGTTATAACATATCTCCTTTTTTACCTAAAAGTCAAAGAAAGTAGGAGCAGAGAGAGCAATATGGATAGTTCGACGTTTGTCAAAGATTAGTCGGTACTGGAGGAATTGTTCATTCCTCTCAACAAACTGATGGCGAACCATGGCATTATAATCTAGATAAGTGGGAGGCAACTTCGCATCATTTTCAAGTATGAGTACACGAAGATAATTAGCTACTCGAGTTGCATAAATTCCACCAAACAAATCTCCACTTAAACCGTTAAGATGCAACCTTCGTGCAACAATGGCCCCCAAGTTATATTGTCTATCACATAATATCGCACTTTTGAGGACAGTAAGATCTGGGACACACATGTGGCAAGCCTCATCCTTACCGTTAATGCATCTACCGACGAAGAGAGCAAAATAATGTATGGAAGGGAAATGAATGCTCCTTGAGGTAGCTTGTGTGATTTCTCTAGATTCCCCTACAGTGATACTAGCTAGAAAGTCCTTATATTCAGATTTGCGCGGTTCACCAACATTCCCCCATTGCGAGAGCTTACAAGCATCATTAAAATCTTCTAGGTCCATGGTACACTACAGGAATCAGCTTCTTTGCCGACTGCCATGGCAGTCGGCAAAGGCATGAATGGCAGTCGGCAAAGCTCTTTGCCGACTGCTAGCAGTCGGCAAACAGTCCGGCTGAATTAGCGGCGGTAAAGGCCTTCTTTGCCGTCTGCTTCATAGAAGCAGTCGGCAAAGCTCTTTGCCGTCAGCCGTTTGCGGCCAGCAGACGGCAAAGAGCGTAGACGGCAGTGAGGTGAGGTGGGAGCCGTTAGGGGTTAACGGCGTGCTTCAGTCGGCAAAGATAAGACTCTTTGCCGTCTGCCAGCAGTCGGCAAAGACCTTAGCCTCTTTGCCGTCCGCCAACAGTCGGCAAAGACCTTAGCCTCTTTGCCGTCTGCCAGCTGACGGCAAAATGCCCAAATAGGCAACCCAGTGTTCCAAGATAGTTGCCACGTGGCCTTCTTTGCCGACTGCTAGCTGCCGGCAAAGCTCTTTGCCGTCTGCTAGCAGTCGGCAAAGCTCTTTGCCGACTGCTAGCAGACGGCAAAGAGCCTATATAACCCCAGTTTTTAATTGAATTCATTCAATTTGACAGAAATTCATAGATATACACAAATAATACATACATACACAACAAGCATATCCAACAATATATTTCCACAAGTCCAACATATATCCATATGACATAAGAAGTTTCCAACAACATATCCATAGTGACATACACATCTCCCTCTCCTCTTCTTTATCTTCTTCTTCTAACTAAGGTAGGTAAAAATGCCATTTTTTAGCATAGCTAGGTAAAAATGCTAACTAAGGTAGGTAGAAATTCACATCTCCCTAGGAGCAGAAGCAGGGATACGAGAGCACGCATGCATGCCTAGATCCTGCATGCCTTGCTTCTTCCAACTTCTCGTCCTAGAGCTCGCGTCGAAACATGAATGAAGGCCATAATCTGCATGTTATAAAACAAAATGGTTAGGAACAAAATAAAAGCACGTCTAACAACATGTTAACTTGTAGGCAGTCTTTGCATAAATAACAGTAGAACAACCTAAACGAGGCATAGTTATCAATGATACTAGTGACTGCCAACAATCTATAAATACTATATTAGTGAGAAACAACATCATAAAGATAACAGTGGGGATGCCACAGCTGAAAGGAGCAAGCTATTTTGTATTTGAGAAACTAAAAAAATGCACCAATAATTTCTCACAAGGTAACTGAACTTATGTGCACGCATTTAGACAGAAACAAGGGCTTGCACTATACACAATAACTAGAACATGATCGCAAGACACCAATATAAGCTAGAATCTACAAGTACACATTAATTGTAATGTAGCATCACTAGCTCTTTTGTTATTGTTTGCATATATTACATCAGTAGTTGTCTGCCTAAGCAAACACGGAAGTACAACGCTTGAGATACAAGTATGCAGCAAGAACAACAGGCAATGTGATAATAGTATGAGCGCACTATAACTCTGGAAGTAAAAAGAACATAAATAATACAACATGTCTGGAACACCTAGGTGGTAACTAGTATGGTTGCTTGCTGTTCATGAGTATCAATCATCTGCATGCGTACATCAAAAAGAAAACAGCAGGATTCAATTTGTCTTAACCATATAGAGCAACTAGCAGACATCTAACATCATTATATTACCACAAAAGAAAAGTCCAGAATTAATATATTACTAGCAGACAACTAGCAGAAATTTGCTTCTACTTTCTGGTAAATGGCTCGCATCATCCTTGGATGAACTGCATTGAAGTACTCCTATTAAAAGATGAACTGCACATTTTCATTTGTTTGCTTTTAAAAGCACTTAACAAGCATTTAACTGAATTAATATGCACCTATGCGCATAAAAATTCAGCAAAGTGCTTTTAGAACCACTTTGCTGAATTAATATGCACCTTGCTGAATTTTTATCCACATAGGTCCATATAAATTCAGTTAAGTGCTTTTAGTTTTACTGAAAAATTCATTTAGTTTTACTCAAAAGTTCATTTACTAAATGGAGTACTCAAAAGTTCATTTTAATTAACTCAAAAGTTCATTCTGAAACGAGAAGAGAAGGAGCAAAAAGGTTTCATATAAATTTGATTAATGCAAAAGATTCATTTAGTTGTACTGAAAAGATCAATTCAGTTTTAACTAAACAGTATTTATACACAGCAAAAAGATTCATTTACTCCTAGCACCAAGTCCTACTCCAAGAGCAAGTTTTATCTGAAGAGAGGAGAAGGAGTAGTTCTGCACCTGTGCTGTGCAGAACAGCAGCTGCTGAGGTGTTCAAGTCCATTATTAAAACACACTGAGCTTGCGCTAACTGCTAATTAGGAGATGCGTGCAACCAAAAAAAATTTAACACTCATCTTCACCCTTTATTTAGGAGATGCGTGCAACCAAAAAATATTCATATACGCAGCAAACACACATGGTAATATAACAAAAAATATCTGTTTCTAGGAGAGGTGCTGACATATGTCATCCCATAGTAGAGATTGACCACCTGTCTATCAAAAGCAGTAAAACATGGACGTATTAAACAATCTTTAGAAACACGCTAACAGGTTCATGTTCATGGAACTTTATTCATTCCGTAGAACCTGAATGCAACTGGCACATAGCACTACTGAAATATTTGGATATGAGCATGCCCAAATCTGACTTTAGAATTAGTATGGTTCGGTTTAGCTCTTACCTATACACCAACCGCTATCTCAGGATGAGAGACTAACACCTGTTCGATAAACAAAGTACACTACAGAGCAAACTGGTACTGGCGACATAGCACCCATAACACTAGGACCCGAAGACCACTATCTGGTTCTCCCTGTACAGAAAGATGGTATTAAAAGGTGGTTAACTAAAAGATAAGGCAACCAAAGTAAACAAAACAATGGAAAAAAACAAATTGTACTTGTTCCTATAGATAATACCATGTAGCTTCCTTGGCACATGAATGACTACAGATAATCAATGATTTCTCGGTATACTATATTTTTAGTTTCTTCTGTAGACATTCCATAGCTATCTTCAATTAGAATTGGTGTCGTTGAACACAAATTGCCACTGTGTCCAGAGCTACTCTCTGATCTTCTCCCGCTGGTTGTGCAGCGAGATTCAATTTATAGGAATAGTACATTTAGGATTTGAGCAGTGGCATGATATAGTTGAAAGAGTAGTTATAGCTTCAGATTTTGTTCCCAAAAATACTTAGGATTTAAGTTATCAGGAAAATAAATCTACCATACAATACAAATGCATGCTACCAATGGATCTAAGAGTCAATGGAAGTTTCCAAGAATGATAAGGTTGGAAATGCAGGTTACGGATGGCTAGTTACATTTCCATGAAGCCACATCCGCACCAAGCTGATTAAGTTTTTTTACCTCTTCTAATCCAGGCCTGCAATAATACAACTATAAATGATTCCACAGAGTAACTGGGGTAAGAGATGAAGTAATTTGAAAGTAGAGCACCATACTAAGCAAATTATCATAAATCATGCAGTAAACTAAGACAGCAATGGTATTAATATTTTTTTTCTCAAATTGAATTGTACTTTTATATTTATGATGTTGATGGTGCAAGAAACGTACATTTTGGTCGCTGAATAAGTAACATACAATACTCAGAGAACACATCGACACATGAATTTCTATCTTCAACCCCCTCTCTAATCTAGCCTATCATGTTTGTATCGCTAAGATTAAAAAAAAATGCAAACATCAGCAAGCCAGCAGCGAAAGCAAGCAGCTAAAGCAGCAGCTAGCAACCAAACCAGCAGCAGCAACTACTTACTAAGTAATACTAGTCTACTGCACTAACAGTCAACTACTCAAGCAGGTACAGTAGCAATACATTACGGGCTGGCAGAGTACAGAGCAGAGCAGCAGAGCATGCCAGAGAAGAAGAGAAGAAGAGCACGGGGCTCACCTGCCTGAAGAGAAGAAGAGCCCGGGGCGGGACGAGGTCGCAGAACAGCAGCCGGTGGTGCGGGGAAGAGCCCGAGAGGAAGATCCGGCGGCGCGGGGAGGAGGAGAGGAAGATCCAGCGGCGCGGGGAGGTGGGGCGTGAGGAGAAGCTTCAGATCGACTGCGGCGGACGTGCGGCTGCTGGTGGCGCGAGATCCAGTGTCTGGCGGCGCGAGGATGGAGAGGAGATGAGACCTAACCCTAGCACGGCACGAGGACGACCACGGCGCCCTTGGGGCACGCCGGGGCGCGGAGCAGCGCGTGCGCGAACGGCATCCCCGGGCCGACCCCCAGCACGTTGCCCACGTCGATGCCCGAGTGCAGCGGCTCCCGGGCCTCCTCCCAGCGCAGGGCCGGAGAGAGGCGGAGCGTGCGGGGCGAGGTGAGCGGGGAGAGGTGACCTTCGGGAGGAGAGCTGGGCGGTGGGGAACGGCGGGGATCGCCGGAATCTGGCGGCGGCGTGGGGTGGAGAAAGGGGATCGAGGAAGATGAGAGAGATGGGATCCAACGTGGGTGTGTGTGCGCGTGGGTTGGGCGTGGGTGTGTATGCATCGTGGGTGGGGCCCGGGGCTGTGTGGGTCGTGGGTGGGTGTGTGCCAAGTCATCGATCCGTGGGCGGGGGCGTATTTTCTTTGCCGTCTGCTTTCGATCTCTTTGCCGTCTGCCAGCAGACGGCAAAGATTCTTTGCCATCCGCTGGCAGACGGCAAAGAGATGGGGCTGGTGGGCCGTTACACCCCACCTCTTTGCCGTCTGCCAGCAGACGGCAAAGATTCTTTGCCATCTGCTGGCAGACGGCAAAGAATCGGCTGATGGCAACCAGGTTCTTTGCCATCAGCCAGCTCTTTGCCGTCTGCTTTCCAGGTTCTTTGCCATCAGCCAGCTCTTTGCCGTCTGCTTTACCAAAGCAGACGGCAGACGGCAAAGAGCTGGCAGATGGCAAAGTAGCAGATTCCAGTAGTATAAGATTTATCATAAAGATCAAATAAGACAGTGTGAGAATTATGTGAAGATGTAAATTTAAACCTTCTCACAACGGAGTCAGTCAAGTAGTGGTACTGCGGGCACTTATCTGACACGAAGTCCTCAAGATTAGCATTACACACATATGTGTCAAATTCTTCCTTGATGCCTGCCTGGATCATAAACTCCTCCGGCGGCCATTCACAAGACCAGACTTGACCTTCCCTTGGTAGTTCATCGTCCGGCTCACGTATCGCGAGCCTTGGTCCTTGCTTCCTCGAGGAGCCACCTTGGTAGATTTTCCTATGCATTTTTTCTCTGATTTTTTTTAAATTTTTAGTGACTCAAAATAAAAGTGAACCAAACTCAACAAGATTGATAGCAACTACTCCCACAAGTGCCTAGAGACTATAGCATGCATTAAAACTACTTGGGACCACATAAATTTGACAGACAAGCTCAAGAACAGGGTCACCTAAGCAGCAAAAATTTACAATAAATAAAGCACTAGAACAAAAACTAATTGGACAATTGGAGGAGTCACATGCCGAAGAACAATCTCCCCAAACAGTTTTGTGAATGGAGCTTTGAGCAAGGAGATCAAAAATGGCAGCAAGATGAGCTAGAACACGGGTTTGAGCTATGGGAGGATTTTTTCTGGAGGAAGATGAAGTGTGTGGGTGCTGGAATAAGTGGAGGGGGCCACGTGGGGCCCACGAGGCAGGGGGCGTGCCCAGGGGGTAGGGAGCGCCCTGTACCCTCAAGGGCAGGTGGTATGCCCCCCTGATGTGTTCTCAGTGCCAAATATTCTTAAATATTCTAGGGAAAAAAATCATATTTCATTTTCGGGGCATTTGGAGAACTTTTATTTTCGGGGTAATTTTTTTATTGCACGGTTAACTTAGAAAACAGACAGAAAATACTATTTTTGCTATATTAAATCTAAATAACAGAAAGTAAAAAGTGGGTACAGAGAGTTGTGCTTTCTAAATTCATCCATCTCATGCTCATCAAAAGGAATCCATTAACAAGGTTGATCAAGTCTTGTTAATAAACTCTTTCCGAATAACATGAAACCGGAGAATTTTCGAATAAGACTAGGTTACCGCAATGGGGATATGTATGTCCCCAGCAATAAGAATATCATATTTCTTCTTTGTAGGAAGAGGAAATTCAAAACCTCCAATAATAATCATTGAAATTATTCCAATAGAATTGATACTGTGGACCTGAGGTTGTTTCCTCGGAAAGTGTACCGTATGCTCATTACCATTAACATGAAAAGTGACATTGCCTTTGTTGCAATCAATAACATCCCTTGTAGTATTCAAAAAGGGTCTACCAAGGATAATCGACATACTATCGTCCTCGGGAATATCAAGGTTAACAAAGTCCGTTAGAATAGTAACATTTGCAACCACAACAGGCACATCCTCACAAATACCGACAGGTATAGCAGTTGATTTATCGACCATTTGCAAGGATATTTCAGTAGATGTCAACTTATTCAAATCAAGTCTACGGTATAAAGAGAGAGGCATAACACTAACATCGGCTCTAAGATCACATAAAGCAGTTTTAACATAGTTTCTTTTAATGGAGCATGGTATAGTTGGTACTCCTGGATCTCCTAGTTTCCTAGGTATTCCACCTTTAAAAGTATAATTGGCAAGCATGGTGGAAATTTCAACTTCCGGTATTTTTCTTTTATTTGTAATAATATCTTTCATATACTTAGCATAAGGATTTGTTTTAAGCATATCAGTCAAATGCATACGCAAAAAGATAGGTCTAATCATTTCAGCAAAGCGCTCCAAATCCTCATCATCCTTTTTCTTGGATGGTTTAGGAGGAAAAGGCATGGGTTTCTGAACCCATGGTTCTCTTTCCTTACCGTGCTTCTTAGCAACAAAGTCTCTCTTAACGTTGATTCTTTGATTGTGGGTTATCAAGATCAAAAGAAGGTTCAATCTCTACATCATTGTTATTGCTAGGTTGCGCATCATCATGAACATCATCATTAACATTATCACTAGGTTCATGTCCATTACCACATTGTGTTTCAGCATCAGAGATAGAGACATCATTGGGATTCTCAGGTGTATCAACAACAGGTTCACTAGAAGCATGCAAAGTCCTATCATTTTTATTTTTCTTCTTCTTAGAAGGACTAGGTGCATCTACATTAGTTCTCTGAGAATCCTGCTTAATTCTCTTAGGGTGGCCCTCAGGATACAGAGGTTCCTGAGTCATTCTACCCCCTCTAGTCACAACTCTAACAACATTATCATTTTTCTTACTATCTAATTCATTGAGCAAATCATTTTGTGCTTTGAGTACTTGTTCTACTTGAGTGGTAACCATATAATCACTCAAGTGTTCAATCATATAAGCATTACATTTCAATTGTCTACCAACATAAGCATTGAAGTTTTCTTGTTTGACAATAAAATTGTCAAACTCATCTAAGCATTGGCTAGCAAACTTATAATGAGGAATATCACCTTCATTAAATCTATAGAGATAATTTACCTTTACTACCTGTGTCGGGTTATCAAGACCATGTATTTCTTCAATAGGTGGTAAATTCTTAACATCTTCAACTTTAATACCTTTTTCTTTCATTGATTTCTTTGCCTCTTGCATATCTTCAGGACTGAGAAATAGAATACCCTTTTCTTCAGAGTTGGCTTAGGAGTTGGTTAAGGAATTGTCCAATTATTTTCATTAATCAACATATTATTCAATAGCAATTTAGCTTGATCGACAGTTCTTTCCCTGAAAACACAACCAAAACAACTATCCAGGTGGTCTCTGGAAGCATCGGTTAGTCCATTACAAAAGATATCAAGTATTTCATTTTTCTTAAGAGGATGATCAGGAAAAGCATTAAGTAATTGGAGAAGCCTCCCCCAAGCTTGTGGGAGACTCTCTTCTTCAATTTGCACATAATTATATATTTCCCGTAAGGCAGCTTGTTTCTTATGAGCGGGAAAATATTTAGCAGAGAAGTAATAAATCATATCCTTGGGACTACGCACACAACCAGGATCAAGAGAATTAAACCATGTTTTAGCATCACCCTTTAATGAGAACGGAAATAACTTAAGGATATAATAGTAACGAATTTTTTCCTCATTGGTGAATAGGGTGGCTATATCATTCAGTTTAGTAAGATGTGCCACAACAGTTTCAGATTCAAAGCCATGGAAAGGATCAGATTCAACCAAAGTAATTCACTCAGGATTGACAGATAAATCATAATCCTTATCAGAAATAAAGATAGGTGAAGTAGCAAAAGCAGGGTCATATTTCATTCTAGCATTCAAAGACTTTTCTTTCACCATAGCTAATAGTTTCTTAAGATCATACCTATCATTGCAAGCTAAAAGATCTCTAGCAGTTTCTTCATCCATAACATAACCCTCAGGCTCAACAGGCAATTCATATCTAGGGGAGAATCTTCATCATCACTTTCATCAATATTATCAGTTTCAATAATTTCATTCTCTCTAGCCCTAGCAATTTGTTCATCAAGAAATTCACCTAATGGCACAGTATTATCAAGCATATAAGTAGTTTCATCATAAGCATCATGCATAGTAGAAGTGTCATCATCAAGAACATGCGACATATCAGATTCAATAGCAGGTGTAGGTGTCGCAAATTTACTCATAACAGAGGGTGAATCAAGTGCAGAGCTAGATGGTAGTTCCTTACCTCCCCTCGTAGTTGAGGGATAAATCTTGGTTTTTTCGTCTTTCAAGTTGTTCATAGTGCTCAACAGATATAAATCCCAAGTGACTCAAAGAATATATCTATGCTCTCGGCAACGGCGCCAGAAAATGGTCTTGATAACCCACAAGTATAGGGGATCGCAACAGTTTTCGAGGGTAGAGTATTCAACCCAAATTTATTGATTCGACACAAGGGGAGCCAAAGAGTATTCTCAAGTATTAGAAGTTGAGTTGTATATTCAACCACACCTGGAAGACTTAATATCTGTAGCAAAGTATTTAGTAGCAAAGTAGTATGGAAGTGACGGTAGCCGTTTTGTAGTAATTGTAACAGTGGCAACGGAAAAGTAACTAAGCAAAGATCAATATGTGAAAAGCTCATAGGCATTGGATCAGTGATGGATAATTATGTTGAATGCGATTACTCATGTAATAGTTATAACATAGGGTGACACAGAACTAGCTCTAGTTCATCAATGTAATGTAGGCATGTATTCCAAATATAGTCATACATGCTTATGGAAAAGAACTTGCATGACATCTTTTGTCCTACCCTCCCGTGGCAGCGGGGTCCTATTGGAAACTAAGGGATATTAAGGCCTCCTTTTAATAGAGTACCGGACCAAAGCATTAACATTTAGTGAATACATGAACTTCTCAAACTACGATCATCACCGGGAGTGGTCCCGATTATTGTCACTTCGGGGTTGCCGGATCATAACACATAGTAGGTGACTATTGACTTGCAAGATAGGATCAAGAACTCACATATATTCATGGAAACATAATAGGTTCAGATCTGAAATCATGGCACTCGGGCCCTAGTGACAAGCATTAAGCATGGCAAAGTCATAGCAACATCAATCTTAGAACATAATGGATACTAGGGATCAAACCCTAACAAAACTAACTTGATTACATGGTAAATCTCATCCAACCCATCACCGTCAAGCAAGGCTACGATGGCATTACTCACGCACGGCGGTGAGCATCATGAAATTGGTGATGGAGGAAGGTTGATGATGACAACGACGATGATCTCCACTCTCCGGAGCCCCAAACGGACTCCAGATCAGCCCTCCCGAGAGAGATTAGGGCTTGGCGGCGGCTCCATATCATAAAACGCGATGAATCCTTATCTCTGATTTTTCTCTCCGAAAGTGAATATATGGAGTCGGAGCTGAGGTCGATGGAGCGTCAGGGGGCCCACGAGAGGCGCCCCCACCCTCGTGGATAGGGTGTGGGCCCCTGGTCTTGATTCTTTTGCTAGTATTTTTTATATATTCCAAAAATATTCTCCGTTGATTTTTAGGTCATCCCGAGAACTTTTATTTCTGCACAAAAATAACACCATGGCAGTTCTGCTGAAAACAACGTCAGTCCGGGTTAGTTCCATTCAAATGATGCAAGTTAGAGTCCAAAACAAGGGCAAAAGTGTTTGGAAAAGTAGATACGCTGGAGACGTATCACACCCTTATGTTGACTTCGGCCACTCCGATGACGCGACCTCGGCAGATCTCTTAGCCTTAAACGAGTTATTGGATCGCATCACCGCCCTGGGGCTTTCATCGCCAAGAGATCAGATCAAATCTAAATCCGTTCAGGATGAGATCGATCCCATCCTGATCACTCATCTAGTGGCGGCAGTCGAGGACGTAGCCAAAGATACTCCCCCTATTGAGACAGAGACCGTCATAGTCTGGATCTCCGAACCCATCGTGCCGAACACGCCGTTGTCAGGTGGCACTTTGTGTTTTTTGAGCTCTAGGATTGACGCCGGGCCCACGAAACAATCAGATCCTGCTGAGCCCAGGTCGTCCACACCAGAGGTTGTCAAAACCCCGAATACCACATTGGGTCGGGACTTAGAATTACTAACACCCACCCACCCTGGGAAAAACTCTCCAAGCAAATCCGGATTCCCGGACATAAACGATCTCGCAAACATACAACTGCAGCTCGAGGAGACGGTCAACCACTTTTGGGACAAACTCCTGCTTGTCAAGAACAAGATTAAGGACTGCTACGACGACGATGCAGTCCCCTTATTTCACCGCAACTGTACGGATGAGGGAGTTTTGAACGCCCTCAACCAATGTCGTGTTCTGAGTTTCACAGACCTGTCACACTTAGTACAAAAGTACTGCGAATGGAAAACACTTGGAAAGCCTAGAATACACCTCGAGAACAGTTCATATTCGGACAACACATTTTTAAGGCTAAACGGGCATACCCAAACAGGTCACCCGATAATATGCTTATCGGCAAGAAGAACAAACCTTCTACAGGACGCAGGTCCGTATTGGACGAACTGCTCGATAAACCTTGCCAAATACATGCTGCCCCGGACAATATCCCAAACCACTGCCTTAGGGCATGTTGGGTACTCCGACAGGTAGCAAAGAGTGGTGCAGCAATCCTTGCCACCGTAGTATCAGGGGAGAAAGACGTCGGTGTCTTCACTGTCTTCGAGACGTTCTCCTCAAACAATCGCTGCATGAGAGAAAATCGCGAACTTGCCAAGGTCTATGAAATTAGCTCTGCAAGACCATGGAGCGACACGGCAATAACTTTTTCTGCTGAAGACGCACCTCGAGTCCGGCCGGTCCTAGCAATAGCAACTCTTGTACTAGAACCAATAGTGTACGACTTTCGCCTCACTAAAGTACTCATGGACGGAGGAAGTGGACTCAACCTCATATAGGAGGAAACGCTTGCAAAAATGCAGATTGACAAATCCCGCATTGAGCATGATACATCCATTTTGCATCATGCATATATATTGATATTTATTGCATTATGGGCTGTTATTACACATTATGTCACAATACTTATGTCTTTTCTCTATATTTTACAAGGTTTACATGAATAGGGAGAATGCCGACAGCTGGAATTCTGGACTAGAAAAGAAGCAAACTCTGGAAACCTATTCTGCACAACTCAAAAAGCCGCAAAACTTCACAGGACAGCGTTTCATAAAATATAAAAAATATCTGGCGAAAGAAGATCACCAGGGGGGCCACCAGCTGTCCACGAGGGTGGGGGCGCGCCCCCTGCCTCATGGGCCCCCCGATGGCCCCCCGATGCCCATCTTCTCCTATATTAGGTGTTTTGACATGGAAAAAATCATAACGAGGCTTTCGGGACCAGACGCCGCTGTCTTGAGGCGGAACCTTGGCGGAAACCAATCTAGGGCTCCGGCAGAGCTGTTCTGTTGGGGATACTTCCCTTCGGGAGGGGGAAATCGTCACCGCCGTCATCGCCAACAACTCTCTCATCTTGGGGAGGGCTATATTCATCAACATCTTCATCAACACCATCTCCTCGCAAACCCTAGTTCATATCTTGTATCCAATCTTTGTACCCAAACCTCAGGTTGGTACCTGTGGGTTGCTAGTAGTGTTGATTACTCCTTGTAGTTGATGCTAGTTGGTTTATTTGGTGGAAGATCATATGTTCAGACCCATTATGCATATTAATATCCCTCTGATCATGAACAATATTATGTCTTGTGAGTAGTTACTTTTGTTCCCGAGGACATGGGAGAAGTCTTGCTGTTAGTAGTCATGTGAATTTGGTATTCGTTCGATATTTTGATGAGATGTATGTTGTCTCTCCTCTAGTGGTGTCATGTGAACGTCGACTACATGACACTTCACCATTATTTGGGCCTATAGGAAGGCATTGGGAAGTAATAAGTAGATAATGGGTTGCTAGAGTGACAGAAGCTTAAACCCTAGTTTATGCGTTGCTTCGTAAGGGGCTGATTTGGATCCACTTGTTTCATGCTATGGTTAGGTTTACCTTAATACTTCTTTTGTAGTTGCGGATGCTTGCATTAGAGGTTAATCATAAGTGGGAGGCTTGTCCAAGTAAGGAAAACACCCAAGCACCGGTCCACCCACATACCAAATTATCAAAGTACCGAACGCGAATCAGATGATCGTGATGAAAACTAGCTTGACGATAATTCCCATGTGTCCTCGGGAGCGCTTTTTGTCATATAAGAGTTTGTTCAGGCTTGTCCTTTTGCTACAAAAAGGATTGGGCCATCTTGCTGCACCTTATTTACTTTTACCTTTTGCCTGCTACCAATTACCTTATCACACAACTATCTGTTACCTATAATTTCAGTGCTTGCGTAAAATACCTTACTGAAAACTGCCTACCATTTCCTTCTGCTCCTCTTTGGGTTTGCCACTCTTACTTATCGAAAGGACTACGATAGATCCCCTAAACTTGTGGGTCATCAAGACTCTTTTTTGGCGCCGTTGCCGGGGAGTGAAGCGCCTTTGGTAAGGGAAAATTTATATAGTGTGCTGAAATTTATTGTCACTTGTTACTATGGCTCATAATCCTTTCAGGGGTTTGTTCGGGGTATCTTCACCATGACCAGAAGAGCAAAGAGTTGCTCCTCAACCTACTGCACCTACTAAAAATGTTTGCTTTGAAATTCCTTCGGGTATGATAGAGAAACTGCTAGATAATCCCTTTACAGGAGACGGAACACTGCATCCTGATTTACACCTAATCTATGTGGATGAAGTTTGTGGATTATTTAAGTTTGCAGGTATGCCCGAGGATGTTATCAAGAAGAAGGTCTTCCCTTTATCTTTGAAGGGAGATGCATTGACATGGTTTAGGCTATGTGATGATATTGGATCATGGAACTATAATCGTGTGAAGTTGAAATTTCATCAAAAGTTCTACCCTATGTACCAGGTTCATCGTGATCGTAATTATATCTATAATTTTTGGCCTCGCAAAGGAGAAAGCATCACTCAAGCTTGGGGGAGGCTTAAGTCAATGTTATATTCATGTCCCAATCATGAGCTCTCAAGAGAAATGATTATTCAAAATTTTTATGCTCGGCTTTCTCTCAATAATCGCTCCATGCTCGATACTTCTTGTTCTCGCTCTTTTATGATGAAGACTATTGAATTCAAATGGGATTTATTGGAAAGAATTAAATTCAACTTTGAAGATTGGGATCTCGACGAAGGTAAGGAGTCAGGTATGACCCCTAAGTTTGATTGTGTTAAAGCTTTTATGGATACTGATGTTTTCCGTGAGTTTAGCACTAAATATGGACTTGACTCTGAGATAGTAGCTGCATTCTGTGAATCATTAGGTACTCATGTTGATCTTCCCAAGGAGAAGTGGTTTAAATACCATCCTCCCATTGAAGTAAAAGTAGTTGAACCTGTTAAAGTTGAAGAAAAGACTATCACTTATAATGTTGATCCTATTGTTCCTACTGCTTATATTGAGAAACCACCTTTCTCTGTTAGAATAAAGGATCATGCTAAAGCTTCAACTGTGGTTCGTAAGAGTAGTACAAGAACACCTACACCCTCTGAGCAAATTAAAGTTGAACCTAGTGTTGCTATGGTTAAAGATCTCTTGGTAGAGGATTTAGATGGTCATCTTATTTACCTCCAAGAGGAATCTGCTAGAATAGCCAAACCCGATGGTAGGAATAAACATAGACCTATTGTAGGTTTACCTGTTATCTCTGTTAAAATAGGAGATCATTGCTATCATGGTTTATGCGACGTAGGTGCTAGTGCGAGTATTATCGCTCATACCTTATATCAAGAAATTATGCATGACATTGCACCTGTTGAGTTAGAAGGGATTGATGTTACTATTAAGCTTGATAATAGAGACACTCTTTCACCAGTTGGGATTGTTAGAGATGTTGAAGTTTTGTGTGGGAAAGATAGATACCCTGCTGATTTCCTTATTCTTAGTTCCCCACAAGATGACTTTTGTCCCATTATATTTGGTAGACCCTTCTTGAATAATGTTAATGCTAAGATAGACTGTGTGAAATATATCGTTACTGTTGGTTTAGGGGATATGGCTCTTGATTTTAACTTTGCTAAATTTCGTAGACAACCCCTTGATAAAGAACTACCTAGTAAGGATGAAATTATTGGTCTTGCTTCTAATGCTGTGCCTCCTAATGATCCTTTAGAACAATATTTGCTAGACCATGAAAATGATATGCATATGAATGAGAGAAGGGAAATAGATGAAATATTCTTTAATCAGGGACCCGTATTAAAAAACAACTTGCCTGTTGAAATCCTAGGGGATCCTCCTCCACCCAAGGGTGATCCCGTGTTTGAACTTAAACCTTTACCTGATAATCTTAAGTATGTTTATGTTGATGAAAAGAAGATATATCCTGTTATTATTAGTGCTAAACTTTCAGAGAAGGAAGAGGAAAAATTATTGAAAACTCTGAAGAAACATAGTGCTGCTATTGGATATACTCTGGATGATCTTAAGGGCATCAGTCCCACTTTATGCCAACACAAGATAAAATTGGAAGAAAACGCTAAACTAGTTATTGATCATCAACGACGGTTAAATACTAAGATGAAAGAAGTGGTAAGGAAGGAAATTCTAAAGCTTCTAGAGGCAGGTATTATCTATCCAATTGCTGATAGTCAGTGGGTAAGTCTTGTCCATTATGTCCCTAAGAAGGGAGGTATGACTGTTGTTGCTAATGATAAAGATGAATTGACCCTGCAAAGAATTGTTACAGGTTATTGGATGGTAATTGATTTCTGCAAATTAAATAAAGCTACTAAGAAAGAACATTACCCCTTGCCTTTTATTGATCAAATGCTATAAAGGTTATCCAAACATACTCATTTTTTCTTTCTAGATGGCTATTCTGGTTTCTCTCAAATACCTGTGTCAAAAGGGGATCAAGAAAAAACCACTCTTACTTGTCCTTTCGGTTCCTTTGCTTATATACGTATGCCTTTTGGTTTATGTAATGCACCTGCTACCTTTCAAAGATGCATGATGGCTATATTCTCTGATTTTTGTGAAAAGATTGTTGAGGTTTTCATGGATGATTTCTCCGTTTACGGAACTTCTTTTGATGATTGCTTAAGCAACCTTGGTTGAGTTTTGCAGAGATGCGAAGAAACTAACCTTGTCTTGAATTGGGAAAAGTGCCACTTTATGGTTAATGAAGGCATTGTCTTGGGACATAAAATTTCTGAAAGAGGTATTGAAGTTGACAAGGCTAAAGTTGACGCTATTGAAAAGATGGCGTGCCCTAAGGACTTCAAAGGTATATGAAGTTTCCTTGGTCATGCCGGGTTTTATTGGAGGTTCATAAAGGACTTCTCCAAAATCTCCATGCCTCTGACTAATCTCTTACGAAAAGATATTCCTTTTGTCTTTGATGATGATTGTCTAGAAGCATTTGAAATACTTAAGAAAGCATTGATCTCTGCACCTATTGTTCAGCCTCCTGACTGGAATTTACCTTTTGAGATTATGTGTGATGCTAGTGATTATGTTGTAGGTGCTGTTTTAGGACAAAGAGTTGATAAGAAATTGAATGTTATCCAATATGCTAGTAAAACTCTAGACAGTGCCCAGAGAAATTATGCTACTACTGAGAAAGAATTTTTAGCAGTTGTATTTGCTTGTGATAAGTTTAGACCTTATATTATTGATTCTAAAGTAACTATTCACACTGATCATGCTGTTATCAAATATCTTATGGAAAAGAAATATGCTAAACCTAGACTTATTAGATGGGTTCTCTTGCTACAAGAATTTGACTTGCATATTATTGATAGAAAGGGAGTTGAGAACCCTGTTGCAGATAACTTGTCTAGGCTAGAGAATATACTTGATGACCCACAACCTATTGATGATAGCTTTCATGATGAACAATTAGCTGTCATAAATACTTCTAGTACTACTCCACGCTATGCTGATTATGCTAATTACATTGTTGCTAAGTTTATACCTCCTAGCTTCACATACCAGCAAAAGAAAAAGTTCTTCTATGATTTGAGACATTACTTCTGGGATGACCCAGATCTTTATAAAGAAGGAGTAGATGGTATTATTAGACGTTGTGTACCTAAGCATGACCAGGAACAGATCCTATGAAAGTGCCACTCCGAAGCTTATGGAGGACACCATGCTGGAGATAGATCTGTACCTAAGGTATTGCAATCTGGTTTTTATTGGCCTACTCTCTTCAAGGATGCTCGTAAGTTTGTTTTATCTTGTGATGAATGTCAAAGAATTGGTAATATCAGTAGACATCAAGAAATGCCTATGAATTATTCACTTGTTATTGAACCATTTGATGTTTGGGGCTTTGATTATATGGGACCGTTTCCTACCTCTAATGGGTACACACATATTCTAGTTGTTGTTGATTACGTTACTAAGTGGGTAGAAGCTATTCCAACTAGTAGTGCTGATCATAACACCTCTATTAAGATGCTTAAAGAAACTATTTTTTCGAGGTTTGGAGTCCCTAGATACCTAATGACTGATGGTGGTTCACACTTTATTCATGGTGCTTTCCGTAAAATGCTTGCAAAGTATGATGTTAACCATAGAATTGCATCCCCTTATCACCCTCAGACTAGTGGTCAAGTAGAACTAAGTAATAGGGAGTTGAAATTAATTCTGCAAAAGATAGTTAATAGGTCTAGAAGGAATTGGTCCAAGAAATTTGATGACGCACTATGGGCCTATAGAACTACATACAAAAATCCTATGGGTATGTCTCCATATAAAATGGTTTATGGAAAAGCTTGTCACTTACCTCTTGAGCTAGAAAATAAGGCATATTGGGCTATTAAAGAGCTCAATTATGATTTCAAACTTGTCGGTGAGAAGAGGTTATTTGACATTAGCTCTCTTGATGAATGGAGAACCCAGGCCTATGAGAATGCCAAGTTGTTTAAGGAAAAAGTTAAAAGATGGCATGACAAAAGGATACAAAAGCGTGAGTTTAACGTAGGTGATTTGCAGGATAACTTCTCTCTAAGTGGGAAGGACCTGACGTTATCGAGGAGGTCTATCGTTCCGGTGCCATAAAAATCAACAACTTTGAAGGCACAAATCCGAAGGTGGTGAACGGGCAAAGAATCAAACATTATATCTCAGGTAATCCTATAAATGTTGAAACCAATATTATTGAAACCGTAACCCCTGAGGAATACATAAGGGACACTTTCCAGAACGATTCAGACTCCGAAAAGGAAGAGGTACGTGGTACGGTAAGTCAACCGATTCCAAAACAGTTCTAACGGAATTTTTTCACCGTTTTGGAATATTTAGAAAAATAGGAAAATAAGAGGTAGTCCAGAAGAGACACGAGGCATCCACGAGGGTGGAGGGCGCGCCCCCTTCCCCTGGGCGCGCCCCCCTGCCTCGTGGGCACCTCGTGTGCCTCCCGGACTTTGATTTCTTGTATGTTACTCCTTTTGGTCGGTAAAAAAATCATTATATATTCTCCCGAAGGTTTTGACCATCGTATCACGCAAAAATCCCCTGTTTTTGTTTTGAGCTGTTTCTGTCACAGATAAGAGCATGATGTCTTCTCAGGAGTCAGTTGGAGAGAGTCGGGTGTCTCATCCAACACTTGGCCCAGGAGCAAACAACAATGCTAACCACTTTTGTCCATCAACGGAGGAAGATATGGAGGCTGACTTCAAAAGGATAGAGGCCATGGAGGAAGATCAATAAGTTACTTCTCGATTTCAAGCTGGATTCACAATGGGGGGAATTACAGAGCCCAGCTATCCCAAACTCAGTCATCCGTACCAATGTCAGGTTTTGTTTCTTATGAAAATATGAAAAACAGTGTTACTTGTTCTCCCGCAGCTATGCAGCATCCTTCGGTGAAAGGAGCTTTAGCTGTCACGGGCAAGCTCCGCAAGGAAATTATGGACCTTAAGCAGCAAGTTAACAAGCTCGAGGAGGAGAATCGTATCCTGAGGGGTATTATCGCCAAAATATCACATCACCGCCTCCGAAGAAGGAGACATAATCATATGGGTATGGGCACTCCCCTTGGCAACTGCCAAGCTTGGGGTGTAATGCCCAGGATGGGACTATATCTCCTACGTGTCGAGGCACGACTTAAAGATATAAGCCCATTCTGGAATGATCGCAAGTTTGGTACCTTTGCACATGTCATGTAAAAATAGGGATGAAAACGGAAAAGATAGTTAGCTTACACTCGCCACGTCACCCAAATACATTACATGTTCAACATCATTCAGATAAACATCACAGCCCATCTAAGGGTAAGATCCAAATGAAAGATACCAAACATAACATTAAACCATAGGTCTGAATCGAATCCTAGTAGAAGCTCTACTGATCAACCGGATAGTTCACATAGTAACGGCTACGCTCCTCGTCGTACTCCCAGTCTAGCTCGGTGCCATCGCCTGTGTAGCTCACCATAGTACATGCATCTGGTGTGTTGAAGTAACTATGAGCCACAGAGGACTCAGCAATCTCGTTCCCGGGTAACACGACTATCCAAGCCTTGGGTGAGGAACAAGGCTGAAGAAAGAACAAGAGGTTGCATCAGCACTAGCCTAGCTTACGTAAATCAGAGCGAGAAGAGAAGGTGCCTCGGACGAAAGATGATCACGAAGTGATCCTAACTAAAGCAAGTCAAACATAACCCCACCGTGTTCACTTCCCGAATCCCTTTTCGGAAAATGACCGTCACGGTACTCACACTGGTAGTGTATTGGAACATGGTGTCAAGTTTTCTACAACCGGATATTGACAAATTCCCATCTGCCACATAACCGCGGGCACGGCTTTCGAAAGTTCATAACCCTGCAGGGGTGTTCCAACTTGGCCCATGACAAGCCCACGATCCGTGGAGTCGCAACTCCAAAGTGGGAAGGCCCGAGTATCCTCGGAATCCCGTGCTCAAGATACGCCGACTAAGGTAAGGCTAATCCAGCAAATCCTCCCGGCGTGCCGACACCCTGACAGTAGCCGCGCGTATCTAGTCTCAGGCCACGACCGGATGGGCGATTCTACAGGTGTATACCAGATACCTCGGGTCTCCCCAAGGCGGCCCCGCAGAACCCCCGGTTTGGACCAACACTCATGAGGAGCACTGGCCCGGGTTGTTGATTAAATATAAAAGGGATAGCTAGTCCCTATGCAAGTTTTAGTTATTAGGCAAATAGTACCAATGTTGGGACTTGATGGAAAAGACTTAGCACTTAGCGGTTTATCGAGGGGGTCCCATAACCCCAACCGTGTGAGGAACGCATAATCAAGGAACATAACACCGGTTTAAACGGTTCCTAGGGCGGCATGAGTGGAACAAATCACCAAGCAAAAGGCTTAGCCTTCCACCCATTACCAATGTATAGATGATTTCATTGAATAATTAATATAGTGTGATATCCCAACAAGCTTCAACAAGAAGCAAGAATCTTCAATCTTCACCTGCAGCTAACAATGCTATAAGAGGGGTTGAGCGAAGCCTATGTATAGCCAATCAATGGTTTGCATAGGTAGGGTGGTTAAACAGGTTCATGGTTACAATAGGAGGCTGACAGGAAAACATGGGCATCGAGGCAAAACTATAGAGCGATACTTCTAGCATATAGGCAAAGATAGTAGTGATATCCGGGTTCGGTCATCTTGCCTGAAGAGTTGTCGATGGGATCATAAGAGAGCTCCTCGTTCTCAACCTCGGTAGTAACCTCGTTCTCATACTCGTACTCAGCTTCCGGCTCTACTCAACACAAACACACAAGGCACGAAATCAACAAGATGCAATGCACAAAACTACTGGATGCATGGCTGATGCACTATGGAAGCAATGCAGATGCACTATGGAAGCACAGAAAGTCTACATAGGAAGCACAGTGTTATAGCACAAAGGAGCATGACAAGGTGCATTCAAGCAAAATACTTCAAATCATGATAACAAGAGGATAATAAGAATCTACATGCAAAATCACACAAGTTACATATAGGACTTGCTCAAAACGGAGCAACGGGCTAAAAGATACACCCGAATCAATGAACATGCACAAGCTGAAAATAACAGCCACATAGCAACTTCGGAGCAAGAGATAAATGGCCTACAGCACTCAAACATCATGGCAAGGAGCATGGACATAAAGTAGACATCTCCTACAGCAAACAATTCCATTGGAGCATCTCCAAAGGAAGCATGGATCAATAGCAACAAGCTATGACATATTGAACTTGACAACAAAATCCTGACAGCAGTAATTTGTTGCAACTTGGGAGCAAGAGTTAAATATGCTACATCCACTCAAATAAGCATGTGAGAGCATGAATGGATAGCCAAAAACTTATACAACAAGGAATCATCAAGAGTCACCCCAAAACTATCATGGATTTGCCTAGAACAACAAGCAAACATGGCATCTGGAAATTACAGATTCCAGACTTAGTGAAATTTCACTAAGTGTTAAAACAGTAGTAACATCATGGCATCTTTGTGAGCAAGTTTAAGTCACCTCAAAGCATGGCATGGCAAGTGGTAAGCACCACCGCAAATTACACATGATGGTGAATCCAAAACATCTAAGCATGCATCAAGGGGACAACCACATCAATAGCAACGAGCTCCTCTACGAGGCATCTCGTAACAAGTTTAACGACATAACAGCCACATAGCACTTTGCAAAGGAGATAAACATGGCAAGATGAAATCTATCATGCAAGCTAAAGCAACCAACATGTAGAGCATCTCATGATGAACATGTGGACATATCATTTGCTTCATTTGGATAAACATGCACCAAGTTATCACATTGCAAAGATGGCATGAAAACAACTACAAACAACAGTTTATAACAAGTAGGACCCTTCTCATGAAGATTAAGACATCTAGATGACCTCAAACATGCATGACACAATGGAACAAAACGTAGTACAAGTCACCACGATCATTTTGACATATCATTTGCTCAAATCGGACATGCACACAAAAAGTTATCCACAATGTAAAACAACACCAGAAACTAAACTACCAGGACTTAGTGAAAAAAACAACCTCAGTCAACGTCACAGTCAACGCGGCCTCGGAGCGGGCCGGATCTGGAGCGGGTCCACCGGGCGAAGCGGGCTGACGGATCGGGCGCCTAACGGGCCGAATCTGCGGAGTGGGCTTCGGCCCGCTAGGGCTCCCAGCCGATCGGATCGAAGGAGAGGAGATCCTCCCGATCGGGGGG
>LR738711.1:660791635-660831310 GCA_902687465.1 Secale cereale
ACCGGCGGTGGAGGCCGGAGGCCTCGGGCGACGGGGCGGCTGGTTCCTCGGCCGGCGGGAGGCGGGAGCCGAGGGGAGGAGGCGGCGGCCGGTGGCGGGGCCGGCGGCGGCGGCGACCTGCCCGGCCGGCGGCGCGGGAATGGGAGGAGGCGGCGGCGGTGAGGCGTTGGCCCGGCGGCGGGGCACCTCGCCGGAGAGGGCGGCACGGAGGAGCGGCCGGCGGCGGGGAAGACGGGCGGCGGAGGAAGGAGATGACGGCGCGGGGCCCACTCGTCGGACGGAAGCACGGCGAGTGCACTTCGGAAGCACGGACGGAGACCTCGGAAGCACGGCTCGCTGGGACGTCGGAAGCACGGCGGCTCAACGGTGGAAGCACCGGCGGCGAACTGTGGAAGCATTAGGGTTTCAGGACGCAAAATTTGGGGAAGATGGACGTTTGTATAGGCACAAGGAGCTAGGGTTGTCCAAATGAGGTGGGGTTTTCGGCCACGCGATCACAATTGGATGGCCTAGATGAAGGGAGGGGTTTGGGTTGGTTTGGTGGGATGTTGGAGGGGTGTCTTGGGCCTCAAAGAGGGGGTACTTTCAGCCCACGAGAATAACTGTTGGAGCACCAAACGAACTCCAAACGCGACGAGATTTGACAGGCGGGTTATACACACCAAAACAACATCGCACGACAAGTCTCACGCCAAACCGGAAACGTTACATGGCCAAACACCAAAGTAGGACTCGGGGATGCCACAGACATGTGAGAGAGCTCTGGAGCTCGAAACGGACAACAGAAAGAAACTAGTGAGACCGGATGCGAACGACAACACAAATGCAATGCGATGCACATGACTACATGATATGGATGAATGCACACACGCAACACGACAAAACGACGAAAACCCGAAAAGACGAAGAACCCAGAATGGAAATGATGGAGCCAAAGATATATATATTGCCCAAAAGGGAAAGTGTTACATCCGGGGCATTACAACTCTCCTCCACTACAAAAAGATCTCGTCCCAAGATCTAGGACTGGAAGAAGGAAGGATACTCGGAACGAAGGTGATCTTCTCGTTCCCACGTAGCTTCTCGGTCGGTATGGTGTGACCACTTGACTTTCAAGAATTTGATGGACTTGTTGCAGGTCTTGCGCTCGGTTTCTTCGACAATAGCAACTGGGTGCTCTCGGCAAGACAAGTCTTGTTGAAGATCAATCTCCTCAAACGGAATGGTGCGTTCAGGCGTCTTGAAGCGCTTGCGGAGTTGAGACACATGAAACACATCATGAACATTGGTGAAGTTGGAAGGTATCTCAAGTTGATAGGCTAGATCGCCTCTTTTGCCAAGGATCTTGAAAGGCCCGACGTATCTAGGAGCAAGCTTTCCTTTGATACCGAACCTTTGGGTGCCTTTCATAGGAGAAACACGTAGATAGACATGATCCCCAATGTTGAAGGCCAAATCACGATGCTTGCCGTCATAGTAGCTCTTCTGACGCGACTGAGCGGCCTTGAGATTCTCACGTATGACTTTGCACATCTCTTCGGCTTCTGAGATCAAGTCATTGCCAAGAAGTTGACGTTCACCAGTCTCGGACCAGTTGAGAGGGGTACGGCACTTTCTTCCATAGAGGATTTCAAACGGAGCTTTGCCGGCACTTGCTTGAAAGCTGTTGTTGTAAGAGAACTCGGCAAACCGAAGGCAATCTTTCCATTTCATGCCAAAAGATATGACACAGGCTCTGAGCATGTCTTCTAAAATCTGATTCACTCTCTCGACTTGACCACTAGTCTGAGGGTGAAATGCAGTGCTGAACCTGATCTTAGTGCCCATGGCAGACTGAAAGGAGTCCCAGAACTTAGAAGTGAACAAACTTCCACGGTCTGAGGAGATAACTTGAGGAATGCCATGTAAAGACACAATTCTGGAAGTGTACAATTCTTCCAGTTGAGGTGCATTGATGGATTCTTTGACTGGAAGGAAGTGAGCGACTTTGGTAAGCTTGTCAATCACCACAAAGATAGAATCATTCCCTCTCTTGGACTTCGGAAAGCCAGTGACGAAATCCATTTCAATGTGGTCGAATTTCCACTCGGGAATAGGAAGAGGTTGGAGAAGACCGGCTGGACATTGATGCTCTGCCTTCACTCTTCTGCAGACATCACATTCATTCACGAATTGGGCAATCTCCCTTTTCATGCGTGTCCACCAGTAAGATTGCTTGAGGTCTTGGTACATCTTGGAACTGCCAGGATGAATGGAAAGGAGGGAATCATGTGCTTCGTCCATTATGAGCTTCCTGAGATCTCCTTTGGGAACCACAAGTCTGTCCTCAGAGAACAAGGTATCTCTCTCATCAACGCGATATAACTTGTATTTTGGAGTACCCTTTGCAATACCATGTTTCACTTTCTGCACCATAGCATCACTGAGTTGGGCCTCACGGATGTGATCTTCCAAGGTAGGAGCAACTTGAAGATTTGCAAGAAAACCTTGCGGAAGAACTTGGAGGTTGAGCTTCCTGAATGCTTCACAAAGCTCGGGCTGGAACGGCTTGATAAGGAGGCTGTTGCAATATGCCTTTCCGCTCAAAGCATCTGCAATCACATTCGCCTTGCCAGGTGTGTATTCGATGCTTGGATCATACTCTTGGATCATTTCAACCCAACGAGTCTGGCGGAGGTTCAGATTCGGCTGTGTGAAGATGTACTTCAAGCTCTTGTGATCGGTGAAGATGTCGACTTTTCTGCCCAACAGAAGGTGTCTCCACGTAATCAAAGCATGTACCACAACTGCTAGTTCAAGATCATGTGTGGGGTAGTTCTTCTCACTTGGCTTCAGCTGACGAGAAGTGTATGCCACAATTTTCTTGTCCTGCATAAGCACACCACCAAGTCCTTGAAGAGAAGCATCACAGAATACTTCGTAGGGCTTGGACTCATCTGGAGGAGTTAGAATTGGAGCAAAGACGAGCTTTTCTTTGAGAGTTTTGAAAGCCACATCACAATCTGGAGACCAATAGTACTTGACATTCTTCTGCAGCAAGTTGGAGAGAGGCTTGGCAATCTTGGAGAAGTTCTCAACGAACCTTCTGCAATAGCTAACAAGACTAAGGAAGCTTCGGAGTTGCTTGACATTCTGAGGAGGTTCCCAGTTGACAATTGCTTCAACTTTCTCAGGGTTTACCGCAATACCGTCAGCGGAGATGATATGGCCCAGATACAAGACCTTATCGAGCCAAAATTCGCACTTGGAGAACTTGGCATAGAACTTATGTTCACGGAGTCTGTCGAGAACCAGACGGAGGTGCTTTTCGTGATCCTCTTTGTTCTTGGAAAATACCAAAATGTCATCCAGATACACAAGCACAAACTCGCCGGTGTAGGGGTTGAAAATGTAGTGCCTCATTCTCGAGAAGGTAGGTGGAGCATTGGCGAGACCAAAGGACATGACTGTATACTCATATGAGCCGTAGCTCGTTCTGAAGGCAGTCTTGGGGATATCTTCTTCACGAATGCTAATTTGGTGACAGCCCATTCGGAGATCGAGCTTTGAGAATACTTTAGCTCCTTTGAGCTGCTCGAACAATTCATTGATGTTGGGGAGCGGATACTTGTTCTTTATTGTCTTCTTGTTCAATGGTCGATAATCAACGCAAAGGCGCTCCGTGCCATTCTTCTTCTTGACAAATAAGACACCACAGCCCCCAGGAGACGTACTAGGCCTGATCAGACCCATACGCTCCTGTTCATCAAGCTGTTTCTTCAACTCCTTCAACTCTTTAGGAGAGAGCTTGTACGGAAGCCGGCATGCTGGCTCAGTACCAGGCTCGAGTTCAATGACGAATTCCACTTGATGGTGTGGAGGCATGCCTGGAAGTTCTTCAGGAAAGACGTATTCGTATTCGTTAACCACCAGAATTTGAGATATGGCATTCATTTCGCCCTTGTCATTGAGAGAGAAAAGCCTGATTGTATTATCCCGAGAGGCAAAGATAATCACATCATTGTCGGAATGAGTAATCTTGACTTCCTTCTTTGCACAGTCAATTTGAGCATCATGCTGAGAAAGCCAATCCATTCCGAGGATAAGATCGATGTCAGAATTGCCGAGAACCACCGATTTAGCCAGAAAGCGATAATCACCCATGTGAATAGTTACATCCGGAGCATACAAACTAGAATGCATCTGCTTTGCCAGAGAAGAAATTGCCAATTGCCTTGGTAAAGCTGCTATGATCACGTTATGCTTGGATGCAAAGGGGTATGACATGAAAGAATGTGAAGCACCCGAATCGAATAACACTTTTGCAGGAAAAGAGTTAACTGGAAGGTTACCCAATATGACATCAGAAGAATTCTCCGCTTGCGCTGCATTCATCAGATTCACTCTTGCTGCCTTCGGATCATGCTTGACAATAGCCGAACTGACAGGTGGAGGAGGCGGAAGACGCTTCGGGTTGGGGCACTTGTTAGCATAGTGACCCTTCTTGCCACACTTGTTGCAGACCACTTCTGAGAGAGGACGGTAGTAAGGAGCACTTGACTTGGAACCTTGAGACTGAAACTTTGACTGGTTGCTTGGGTTGGGTGGGTGGGAGAAACCACGGCCACCAGAGTTCTTGTTGTTGTTGTAGGGAGCTCGGATCACAGGAGGAGGTGGAAGCCAAAACTTCTGTTGCTTCGCGACCACTTGAGAAGATGAGGAGGAGTGAACAGCATCTCGGATCCTCTTCTTGGAAGCTTCCATCTTGAGCTGGGCTACCTCTTGCTTAAGCGCCATATTATAGAATTTGTCAAACTCATCAGGCTTGAACAAGGTGAGAGCAAGTTGAAGTTCATCCTTCAGACCACCACGGAACTGATAGATCTTGCTCTTGGCATCTGGGATGTCTTGCTTAGCATAGCGGGCAAGGTTTTGGAACTTGACATTATACTGGTAGACAATCATAGAGCCATGCTTCAGGTTGCGGAATTGCTCACGCATACCCTCGATGACACTTGTTGGAATGTGGTGAGAGCGAAAGTCCTTGCAGAAATAATCCCAAGAGATCACACGCCCTTCTCTGGAGTCTTTGTACTGTTGCCACCAATCAGCTGCTTGGTCCTTGAGTTGGAAGGCTGCAAACTTCACATAGTCCTCAGGCCTTACGTTGCTGCACTCAAAATGCTTCTTGATATCAGTTATCCAATCTTCACCATCGAGAGGGTCGACACAGTAACTGAAAGCCTTTGGTTGATTAGCCAAGAACTGGTTGAGCGTAGCATGGTGCTGTTGGTTGAAGAAATTGCCTTGGTTCCCTGGAGCACCCTGATTTGCTTGATTTGCTTGCATTTGCTGCATCATCTGCATCAACATCTGGGTGTTCTGGTTTGTAGTCTGCATAATCGCTCTCCAGGCCTCAGACGGAGGAGGAGGGGAAGGAGGACGGTCAGGAACCTCTTCACCCTCTGGGTTAGCGTTGGGAACCCGTTTCGGAGCCATCCTGAAATAGATGACCACCAATCAGCAATTGATTGAAAGAAGATATAAGCTGAAACAACAGACAGAAATGCAACATAGTCTTCACAAGAATCATTCGAACAAGAGGAACGAATGAAATTCTCAGTTAAATGATAACAACAATCTTCACGAGAAGTCACTGGGAGATAAAAGGTAAATAAGAAAAACAACAAGGTACAGATAGAACAAACACAAGATAGGAGCTTCGTTCGACATCTTTGTGTTGAAAGCTTATGGAACGTGTTACGAAAGGGTTTTGCAATCCCCGGATCAGCATAGCCAAGGACCCTTTAAGATGCAACTCCCGATCGGAACATCGGCCATAAACCCCTTCACTCAATGTAGAACCCCGAACTCCGTAACCTGCATTCGTTGGAAGAATGCCTACGATCTACTGGATGAACCCACCTATTAATTTCCGAAAGTTTCCAGTTATGCAATCATGTGTTGGGGATACAGGGGAAGCATCGCGCACACAACTCTAATCCTACATCCAGCTGTATCCATCCTTCAACACATAACCAGTTGTTCTCGGAAACCGTCTACCTCGGACCTTCGAAATGCATCTACTATACAAGCTATGGCAATACTCCCGAACTACCTCCCCAGTACTGGGTGATGTCGGGGTTATCTTGCCACTAACCGTATAGGAGAGTTTTCGATGTCGGCCGTCTTAAGTACTCCAGAACTGCTGCGATATGCTTGTGACGACAATACCCCGAAGCTCAACTCCCCGGGACACTGCCACAACCCCTAATGGCAGGAGGCATCGAGAACAATATTCTCGTCACAAAGACATCGAAACAATCCAAACAATACTCGCGAGATTCCTAAAAACAAATTTGGTGCAAAATTTTGAAAGTAGAAAAGGCAAGAGTAGTCGTCAGGAGTCCTCACCAGAGTGAAAAGAGATGAGGAGCAAAAGAATTCCTACTCTCCGATATAAATATAGGACTCAAAACATTTTAAGTGTGTGCCTAGACTCGACCGTCAACGATTCGATCAAACAGTGGGGGCTTCTAGGTCGGAGAAGGCTCTGATACCAACTTGTAATGCCCAGGATGGGACTATATATCCTACGTGTCGAGGCACGACTTAAAGATATAAGCCCATTCTGGAATGATCGCAAGTTTGGTACCTTTGCACATCTCATGTAAAAATAGGGATGAAAACGGAAAAGATAGTTGGCTTACACTCGCCACGTCACCCAAATACATTACATGTTCAACATCATTCAGATAAACATCACAGCCCATCTAAGGGTAAGATCCAAATGAAAGATACCAAACATAACATTAAACCACATGTCTGAATCGAATCCTAGTAGAAGCTCTACTGATCAACCGGATAGTTCACATAGTAACCGCTACGCTCCTCGTCGTACTCCCAGTCTAGCTCGGTGCCATCGCCTGGGTAGCTCACCATAGTTCCTACATTTGGTGTGTTGAAATAACTGTGAGCCACAGAGGACTCAGCAATCCCGTTCCCGGGTAACACGACTATCCAAGCCTTGGATGAGGAACAAGGCTGAAGAAAGAACAAGAGGTTGCAGCAGCACTAGCCTAGCTTACGCAAATGAGAGCGAGAAGAGAAGGTTCCTCGGACGAAAGATGATCACGAAGTGATCCTAACTAAAGCAAGTCAAACATAACCCCACCGTGTTCACTTCCCGAATCCCTTTTCGGAAAATGACCGTCACGGTACTCACACTGGTAGTGTATTGGAACATGGTGTCAAGTTTTCTACAACCGGATATTAACAAATTCCCATCTGCCACATAACCGCGGACACGGCTTTCGAAAGTTCATAACCCTGCAGGGGTGTTCCAACTTGGCCCATGACAAGCCCACGATCTGCGGAGTCGCAACTCCAAAGTGGGAAGGCCCGAGTATCCTTGGAATCCCGTGCTCAAGATACTTCGACTAAGGTAAGTCTAATCCAGCAAATCCTCCCGGCGTACCGACACCCTAACAGTAGCCGCGCGTATCTAGTCTCAGGCCACGACCAGATGGACGATTCAACAGGTGTATACCCGATACCTCGGGTCTCCCCAAGGCGGCCCCGCAGAACCCCCGGTTTGGACGAACACTCATGAGGAGCACTGGCCCGGGTTGTTGATTAAATATAAAAGGGATAGCTAGTCCCTATGCAAGTTTTAGTTATTAGGCAAATAGTACCAATGTTGGGACTTGCTGGAAAAGACTTAGCACTTAGCGGTTTATCGAGGGGGTCCCATAACCCCAACCGTGTGAGGAACGCATAATCAAGGAACATAACACCGGCTTAAACGGTTCCTAGGGCGGCATGAGTGGAACAAATCACCAAGCAAAAGGCTTAGCCTTCCACCCATTACCAATGTATAGATGATTTCATTGAATAATTAATATAGTGTGATATCCCAACAAGCTTCAACAAGAAGCAAGAATCTTCAATCTTCACCTGCAGCTAACAATGCTATAAGAGGGGCTGAGCGAAGCCTACGTATAGCCAATCAATGGTTTCCATAGGTAGGGTGGTTAAACAGGTTCATGGTTACAATAGGAGGCTGACAGGAAAACATGGGCATCGAGGCAAAACTATAGAGCGATACTTCTAGCATATAGGCAAAGATAGTAGTGATATCCGGGTTCGGTCATCTTGCCTGAAGAGTTGTCGATGGGATCGTAAGAGAGCTCCTCGTTCTCAACCTCGGTAGTAACCTCGTTCTCGTACTCGTACTCAGCTTCCCGCTCTACTCAACACAAACACACAAGGCACGAAATCAACAAGATGCAATGCACAAAACTACTGGATGCATGGCTGATGCACTATGGAAGCAATGCAGATGCACTATGGAAGCACAGAAAGTCTACATAGGTAGCACAGTGTTACATCACAAAGGAGCATGACAAGGTGCATTCAAGCAAAATACTTCAAATCATGATAAGAAGAGGATAATAAGAATCTACATGCAAAATCACACAAGTTACATATAGGACTTGCTCAAAATGGAGCAACGGGCTAAAAGATACACCCGAATCAATGAACATGCACAAGTTGAAAATAACAGCCACATAGCAACTTCGGAGCAAGAGATAAATGGCCTACAACACTCAAACATCATGGCAAGGAGAATGGACATAAAGTAGACATCTCCTACAGCAAACAATTCCATTGGAGCATCTCCAAAGGAAGCATGGATCAATAGCAACAAGCTTTGACATATTGAACTTGACAACAAAATCCTGACAGCAGTAATTTGTTGCAACTTGGGAGCAAGAGTTAAATATGCTACAGACACTCAAATAAGCATGTGAGAGCATGAATGGATAGCCAACAACTTATACAACAAGGAATCATCAAGAGTCACCCCAAAACTATCATGGATTTGCCTAGAACAACAAGCAAACATGGCATCTGGAAATTACAGATTCCAGACTTAGTGAAATTTCACTAAGTGTTAAAACAGTAGTAACATCATGGCATCTTTGTGAGCAAGTTTAAGTCACCTCAAAGCATGGCATGGCAAGTGGTAAGCACCACCGCAAAGTACACATGATGGTGAATCCAAACCATCTAAGCATGCATCAAGGGGACAACCACATCAATAGCAACGAGCTCCTCTACGAGGCATCTCGTAACAAGTTTAACGACATAACAGCCACATAGCACTTTGCAAAGGAGATAAACATGGCAAGATGAAATCTATCATGCAAGCTAAAGCAACCCACATGTAGAGCATCTCATGATGAACATGTGGACATATCATTTGCTTCATTTGGATAAACATGCACCAAGTTATCACATTGCAAAGATGGCATGAAAACAACTACAAACAACAGTTTATAACAAGTAGCACTCTTCTCATGAAGATTAAGACATCTAGATGACCTCAAACATGCATGACACAATGGAACAAAACGTAGTACAAGTCACCACGATCATTTTGACATATCATTTGCTCAAATCGGACATGCACACAAAAAGTTATCCACAATGTAAAACAGCACCACAAACTAAACTACCAGGACTTAGTGAAAAAAAACAACCTCAGTCAACGTCAAAGTCAACGCGGCCTCGGAGCGGGCCGGATCTGGAGCGGGTCCACCGGGCGAAGCGGGCTGACGGATCGGGCGCCTAACGGGCCGGATCTGCGGAGTGGGCTTCGGCCCGCTAGGGCTCCCAGCCGATCGGATCGCAGGAGAGGAGATCCTCCCGATCGGGGGGAGATCGACCGGCGGTGGAGGCCGGAGGCCTCGGGCGACGGGGCAGCTGGCTCCCCGGCCGGCGGGAGGCGGGAGCCGAGGGGAGGAGGCGGCGGCCGGTGGTGGGGCCGGCGGCGGCGGCGACCTGCCCGGCCGGCGGTGGTGAGGCGTTGGCCCGGCGGCGGGGCACCTCGCCGGAGAGGGCGGCGCGGAGGAGCGGCCGGCGGCGGGGAAGACGGGCGGCGGAGGAAGGAGATGATGACGCGGGGCCCACTCGTCGGTCGGAAGCACGACGAGTGCACTTCGGAAGCACGGACGGAGACCTCGGAAGCACGGCTCGCTGGACGTCGGAAGCACGGCGGCTCAACGGTGGAAGCACCACGGTGCAACGGTTGAAGCACCGGCGGCGAACTGTGGAAGCATTAGGGTTTCAGGACGCAAAATTTGGGGAAGATGGACGTTTATATAGGCACAAGGAGCTAGGGTTGTCCAAATGAGGTGAGGTTTTCGGCCACGCGATCACAATTGGATGGCCTAGATGAAGGGAGGGGTTTGGGTTGGTTTGGTGGGCTGTTGGAGGGGTGTCTTGGGCTTCAAAGAGGGGGTACTTTCAGCCCACGAGAATAACTGTTGGAGCACCAAACGAACTCCAAACGCGACGAGATTTGACAGGCGGGTTACACACACCAAAACAACATCGCACGACAAGTCTCACGCCAAACCGGAAACGTTACACGGCCAAACACCAAAGTAGGCCTCAGGGATGCCACGGACACGTGAGAGAGCTCCGGAGCTCGAAACGGACAACGGAAAGAAACGAGTGAGACTGGATGCAAACGACAACACAAATGCAATGCGATGCACATGACTACATGATATGGATGAATGCACACACGCAACACGACAAAACGACGAAAACCCGAAAAGACGAAGAACCCAGAATGGAAATGATGGAGCCAAAGATATATATATTGCCCAAAAGGGAAAGTGTTACATCCGGGGCATTACATGGGGAGTGACCCCGGTATCGTATCACTATCACTCCTATCTTTACCGTTTTATTAGTTCGATCCTTTTGGTAGTATCTTGATCTAGTAGAATAAAATTAGCATGATCTAGTTGTGAGCTTTTGCTTTATGATCTTTACCCTTTGTAATCGAGCCCGTGAGCTATATAATAAAGATTAGTGTTGAGTCAAGGGCTTGATTTCCTCACTTTGGTCATGATAGAATAAAAGAAAATATAAAAAGTGTCAAGAGATCATATTGATCTTATGGGAAGTAATGACTTCACATATAAAGAGTATGATGAATAAAAGTTGTTGGGAGTTGACAAACATAGTTTTGGTCATCGTTGCAATTAATAGGAAGTAATAAAGAAAGAGAGGTTTCACATACAAATACACTATCTTGGACATCTTTTACGATTGTGAGCACTCATTAAAATATGACATGCTAAAGAGTTGATGTTGGACAAGGAAGACAACATAATGGGTTATGTTTTCTTATATCTGAAATAAAGTATATTGTCATGGATCAGCCAACATGTTGAGCTTGCCTTTCCCCCTCATGCTAGACAAAACTCCTCGCACCAAGTAGAGATACTACTTGTGCTTCCATACATCCTTAAACCCAACTTTTCCATGAGAGTCCACCATACCTACCTATGGATTGAGTAAGATCCTTCCAAGTTAGTTGTCATGTTGCAAATTCGCTAAAATATGTATGATTTATTAGTGTGGAGGAAATAAGCTTTATACGATCTTGTGATATGGAAGTAATAAAAGCGACGAACTTCATAATAAAGGTCCTTATCACAAGTGGAAATATAAAGTGAAGTTCTTCTGTGCTAAGACTTTGTGCATCCAACCATAAAAGCACATGACAACCTCTGCTTCCCTCTGCGAAGGGCCTATCTATTATTCTTCCTTAAGAGTCAAGGTGGAAATCACCTCTCCTTTTTCCATTTTATCCTTTGGCAAGCACATTGTGTTGGAAAGATCCTGACATATATATCCACTTGGATGTAAGTTATCATGGTCTATTACTATTGACATTACCCTTGAGGTAAAAGGTTCGGAGGCAATACCATAAGCCCCTATCTTTCTCTGTGTCCGATTTAAACTCCATAACCATAAGTATTGCATGAGTGTGAGCAATTGTGAAAGACTATATGATAATCGAGTATGTAGGCTTGGTGAAAAGCTCTTATGTTGACTCTTTCCGATGTTATGATAAATTGCAATTGCTTCAATTACCGAGATCATAGTTTGTTGGTTTTCAATGAAGTTTCCGATTCATGCTTGATATTGTGAATGAATTGTTACTTTAACATAAGAATCATGCTTGATATTATGTCACAATACTTATGTCTTTTCTCTCTTATTTTACAAGGTTTACATGAAGAGGGAGAATGCCGAAAGCTGGAATTCTGGGCTGGAAAAGAAGCAAACTTTGGAAACCTATTCTACACAATTCGAAAAGCCCCGAAACTTCACAGGACACCGTTTCAGAAAATATAAAAAATATCCGGCGAAAGAAGATCACTAGGGGGGCCTCCAGCTGTCCACGAGGGTGGGGGGCGCGTCCCTGCCTCGTGGGCCCCCCGATGCCCATCTTCTCCTATATCAGGTGTTTTGACCTGGAAAAGATCATAATGAGGCTTTCGGGACGAGATGCCGCCGTCTCGAGGCGGAACCTTGGCGGAAACCAATCTAGGGCTCTGGCAGAGCTGTTCTGCCGGGGATACTTCCCTCCGGGAGGGGGAAATCGTCACCGCCGTCATCACCAACAACTCTCCCATCTTGGGGAGGGCTATCTTCATCAACATCTTCATCATCACCATCTCCTCTCAAACCCTAGTTCATCTCTTGTATCCAATCTTTGTACCCAAACCTCAGATTGGTACCTGTGGGTTGCTATTAGGGTTGATTACTCGTTGTAGTTGATACTAGTTGGTTTATTTGGTGGAAGATCATATGTTCAGATCCATTATGCATATTAATATCCCTCTGATCATGAACAATATTATGTCTTGTGAGTAGTTACTTTTGTTCCTGAGGACACGGGAGAAGTCTTGCTATTAGTAGTCATGTGAATTTGGTATTCGTTCGATATTTTGATGAGATGTATGTTGTCTCTCCTCTAGTGGTGTCATGTGAACGTCGACTACATGACACTTCACCATTATTTGGGCCTAGAGGAAGGCATTGTGAAGTAATAAGTAGATGATTGGTTGCTAGAGTGCGAGAAGCTTCAACCCTGGTTTATGTGTTGCTTCGTAAGGGGCTGATTTGGATCCACTTGTTTCATGCTATGGTTAGGTTTACCTTAATAGTTCTTTTATAGTTGCGGATGCTTGCACTAGAGGTTAATCATAAGTGGGAGGCCTGTCCAAGTAAGGACAGCACCCAAGCACCGGTCCACCCACATACTAAATTATCAAAGTACCGAACGTGAATCAGATGATCGTGATGAAAACTAGCTTGAGGATAATTCACATGTGTCCTCAGGAGCGCTTTCCTTCATATAAGAGTTTGTTAAGGCTTGTACTTTTGCTACAAAAAGGATTGGCCGTCTTGCTGCACCTTATTTACTTTTACCTTTTGTTACTTGCTACCAATTACCTTATCACAAAACTATCTGTTACCTATAATTTCAGCGCTTGCAGAAAATACCTTACTGGAACCTGCCTATCATTTCCTTCTGCTCCTCGTTGGGTTCGACACTCTTACTTATCGAAAGGACTACGATAGATCCCCTACACTTTTGGATCATCAAAGCACACTAACACAACCTTCAGAGGAATTATTCTTAGCCGAGAAGCCCGGTGTTCGGGAAGCATTAAGTTCGACGTAGTATTCGGCACATCCGAGAACTACAGGTCAGAGGAACTGCTCTTCCACATTGTTCCCTTCAATAGCTGATACCACACCCTCTTCGGACGGGACGCTTTTTCATGCTTTCAAGCCATACCCCATTATGGGTACATGAAGCTCAAAATGCCACGGCCTAATGGAGTAATCACATTAACAAGTGATCCGGACAGAGCACTCCGCACTGAGAACATGTAATGCCCAGGATGGGACTAAATCTCCTACGTGTCGAGGCACGCCTTAGAGACTTAACCCCACGCTGGATTGATCGCAAGTCTGGTATCTTTGCACAACTCATGTAAAAGATGGGGATGGAAAACATAAAATAGTTGGCTTACACTCGCCACGTCACACAAATACAATACATGTCTCAAACATCATACATTAAAACATCACATCCCTCTAAGGGTAAAATCCAAATAACAAGATACCAAACATAACTTAAATCCACAGGTCGGATCGAATCCTAGTAGAAGTCTCCACTACTGATCATCAGGATAACGAACATAGTATCGACTACGCTCCTCGTCGTACTCCTAGTCTAGCTCGGTGCCATCACCTGGATAGCTCACAACTGGACCTGCATCTGGTGTGGTGAAGTAACTGTGAGCCACAGAGGACTCAGCAATCCCGTTCCCGGGTAACAAGACTATTTAAGCCTTGGGAGAGGATAAGGCTGAAGAAAAGAATAAGTGTCTGCAGCAGCAACTAGCAACTAGCTTACGTGAGAGAGTGCGAGAAGAGAAAGCCTCGGTCGAGAGATGATCACCAAGTGATCCTAGCTAAAGCTCAACAAACATAACCCCACCGTGTTCAACTCCCGAATCCCCATTCGGAAATTGACAGTCACGGTACACACGCTGGTAGTGTATTGAAACATTGTGTCAAGTTATCTACAACCGGATATTAACAAGCTCCCATCTGCCACATAACCGCGGGCACGGCTTTCGAAAGTTCAAAACCCTGCAGGGGTGTTCCAACTTGACCCATTACAAGCCCACGATCCGCGGAGTCGCAACTCCAAAGTGGGAAGACCCGAGTATTCTCGGAATCCCGTGCTCAAGATACTCCGAACTAAGGTAAGGCTAATCCAGCAAATCCTCCCGGCGTGTCGACACCCTGATAGTAGCCGCGCGTATCTAAGTCTCATGACACGACCGGATGGGCGATTCTACGGGTGTATACCAGATACCTCGGGTTGCCCCAAGGCGGCCCCGCAGACTCCCCGTTTCGGACCAACACTCATGTGGAGCACTGGCCCGGGGTTGTTGATTAAGAAAGAGGGTTAATTACTCCCTATGCAAGTTTAATTTGTTATTAGGCAAATAGTACCAAAGTTGGGACTTGCTGGAAAAGACTTAGCACTTAGCGGTTTATCGAGGGGGTCCCATACACCCCAACCGTGTTAGGAACGCATAATCAAGGAACATAAGACCGGTTTATACGGTTCCTAACGGCATGAGTGGAACAAATCACCAAGCAAAATGCTTAGCCTTCCACCCTTGCCAATATATAGATGATTTCATTTTAAGCATTTATATAGTGTGATATAACCCAACAAAACTTCAACATGAAGCAAGCATCTTCGATCTTCACCTGCAACTAGCAATGCTATAAGAAGGGCTCAGCGAAGCGTACTTAGCCAAGCAACGGTTTGCATAGGTAGGGTGGTTAAACATGGTAATGGTTACAAGTAGGAGGCTGACAGGAAAGACATGGACATCGAGGCAAAACTATAGAGCGGAACTACTAGCAATAGGCAAAGATAGTAATGTTATCGGGGTTCGGTCATCTTGCCTGAAGTGAAGTCGTTCGGATCGTAAGAAGGGTCCTCGTGCTCAACCTCATTGGTAACCTCGTGCTCGTACTCATACTCGGTCTCAGCTTCCGGCTCTAAACAATACAATCACGCAAGGCACGAATCAACAAAATGCAATGCGCACTCAAAATGATGGATGCATGATGGATGCACTAAGGAGCACACGGAGCACGGAAAATAGCACTCAAGAAAATCACCTCAAAACATGATAACAATATGATATTATCAATCTACACAGAAAATCAATCAAGTTTCATATAAGACTCGCTGAAATCGGAGCTATGGGCTAAAAGTTATGCCCGAAACAAGAAATAGGCGAAAGCTGAAAATTACAGCAACATAGCAACTTCGGAGCACTAGAAAAATAAGCTACATCACTCAAACAACATGGCAAAGAGCATGAACATAAACTAGACATATCCTACAGCAAATAAGTCCAAAGGTGCACCCCCAAAGGAGCCACGGATCAATAGCAACAAGCTTGGACATATTGAACTTGACAATAAAATTCTGATAGCAGAATTTTATTGAAACTTTGGAGCAAAAGTTAAACATGCTACAGCCACTTAAATAAGCATGTGAGAACATGAATAGAAAGCCAACAATATATACTACAAGGAACCATCAAGATCCACCCCAAAACTATCATGGTTTGTCCTAGAGCAGCAAGCAAACATGGCATCGGAACGTTACAGATTTCAGACTTAGTGAAAATCCACTAAGTGTCAAAACAGCAGTTCCATCATGGCATCTAAAAGAGCAAGTTTAAGTCACCTCGAAACTAAACATGGCAAGTGGGAAGCACCACATCAAAGTACACATGATGGTGATTCCGAAACACACAAGTATGCATCATGGAGATAAACACAACGATAGCAACGAGCTCAACAAGATGACATTTCATAACAAGTGAAACAACATCACAGCCACATGGTACTTTGCAACGGAGATAAACATGGCAAGAATAAATCTATCATGAAACCTAACACAAGCAACATGTAGAGCATGGCAAGACGAACACGTGGACATGTCATTTGCATCATTCGGACAAACGAGCTAAAAGATATCACTATGTAAAGATGACATAAAAACATCACATAGCAGCAGTTTTATCACGATGCACTATTGCAACAGAAAAAAACAAGCACCTAGATGATCTCTAACATGCATGACACAAAAAGATAAAACGTAGTGCTAATCACCACGAACGTCTGGACATGCTATTTGCGCAAAACGGACATCCACACAAAAAGTTATCAGCAGTTGAAAATAGCATCAGCACACAAAAACATCTCAGGGACTTAGCACTGAAAACTACCTCAGATCTGGAGGACAAGTCAACGGGCTCGGCTGATCTGGCCCGAGGAACGAACTGGCGGGCCGGCCTGGAGCTGGAGACCCGGCCCGGGCGAATCGGGCCGCGGCGGCGCAGAGTGGATCTGGAGGCGTGCCTGGCTGAGGTCTGCTGCGGCGCGGCCCGCGGGAGGGAGGCGGCCCGGCGAGTGGGCCGGTTCGGGCGGAGAGGCGAGGCCGGCCTGGCGGGGTAACGCCTGGCGACGCGGGAGAGGAGCGGAGGCGGCTGGCGTCGGTGGAGCTGGGCCCTGGCGACTGGAGGCTGGGCCTCAGCGATGTGGTCCAGCGGCGCTGCGGTCTGGATCGGCGTAGCTGGCGATGCGGGAGAGCTGGCGGTGGAGCTGGGCCTGGTGGGGCGATCGGGGCCTGGCGCGGTGAAGTGGTCCAGCGGATCGACGCGCTGAGCGGAGTCAGCGGCCCCAGGCGGCGCTCGACCTCGTTGACCCGATCGATGGATCCAGCGGGGGTTCGAGGAGGAGGCAGCCAAGTGGCGAAATGGAGCTGGTGAAGCACAGAAATTAAGGGGAGATTGGGGGAAGAAGTTAGGGATGCCCAAAATGGACATAGGGGTCTATAAGTAGCAGTTTTTGCTAGGGTTAGGGTTTTTAGGTGTTTAGGAGCCCTCCGATCGCGATCCGACGGATCCGATCGCGAGGGGAGTCAGGATGGGCCTAGGGAAGACTAGTGGCCTGACTGAGGGGGTGTTTTTGGGCCACAAAGTGGAGGCACTTTGGGGCCACACGAATAGCTGTTGGGATAGCAAACGGACTCCAAACGCGACGAGATTTGTCAGGCGGGTTACACACACCAAAGCAACAACACACGACAAGTCTCGCGCCACACCGGTAACGTTACACGGCCAAACACCAAAGTAGGCCTACGGGACGCCACGGACACGTGAGGGAGCTCCGGAACGCAAAACGGACAACGGGAAGGAATGCGTGGAACCGGATGCAACCGACAACACAAATGCAATGCGATGCACATGACTATATGATAAGAATGAATGCCACACACGCACACAACAAAACGACGAAACCCGAAAGACAAGGAACCCGAAAAGGAATAGTTGAAGCCGGAGATATATTATATGCCCAGAAGGGAAAGTATTACATCCGGGGCATTACAGAACAAAACGACATCTCTAGCCTTAGAGGCATTATCCGAAGACCTCGCGGCCGAAGAATTAACCACCTTACGATCCACGGTGGACAAGGACGATGTAATCCTTGCCAAAATATCGAAATCTACCTCCTTGAAGCCAGCAGATGAAATTATAAAATTTCAAGTGCACCCAACGGATCCTAATAAGACAACGTCTATTGGGGCACAACTGGATCCGGCGGTAGATAGCGCGTTACGCGCCTTTCGTCACGAAAATTGGGATATATTCGCATGGTACCCTTCAAATATGCCAGGAATCCCACGCAGGCTGGCCGAACACAGCCTCAACATTATCAAAGGGTTCAAACCAGTCAAGCAGTCACTGCGACGATTTTCCGAACCCAAAAGAAAAGCAATGGGAGAAGAGCTAGCCAAGCTATTGGAGGCCGGATTTATCAGAGAAATTAAACATCTGGATTGGCTAGCCAACTTAGTCATGGTATCGAAGAAGGATAAATCCTGGCGCCTCTGTGTCGACTTTACAGACCTAAACAAGGCTTGCCCTAAGGATCCCTTTCCTTTGCCCCGCATTGATCATATTATCGATGCAACGGCCGGACACGACTCGTTGTGTTTCCTTGATGCTTACTTCGGATACCATCAGATAAAGATGAAGGAATCCGACCAGGCCACAATGGCATTTATCACCCCGTACGGTCCCTTCTATTTTAACACTATGCCCTTTGGACTTGGAAACGCTGGTCAACGTATGATTCAAACATGCTTAGAAAAACAAATTGGCAAGACAGTGGAGGCATATGTTGATGACATAGTCGTTAAGACAAAACACGTCGAGACATTGGTGGATGATCTCCGCCTTACGTTTGATAACCTTCGAGCATATGACATAAGGCTCAATCCGGAAAAATGCGTCTTCGGCGTTCCAGTCGGAAATTCATTGTATCCCATAGAGGAATCGAAGCTAACCCAGCTAAAATTCGGGCCTTGTCACAACTCAAAACACCAACTGATCTCAAACAAGTGCAAAAACTAGCAGGTTGCGTATCGGCCTTGAGCCGCTTCATCTCCAGGTAAGGAGAGAAAGCATTGCCACTTTATAGATTGCTACGACGCACTGACAACTTCGAATGGACGGATGCGGCCACAGCTGGATTGGAAGAAATAAAAACTCTACTAGTGAGCAACCCAATCCTAGCCGTCCCAGGTGTTGGCGAACCAATGTTGTTGTATATATGAGCCACTCACTAGGTAGTGAGTGTCGTGCTCGTCGCCGAACGAGCCGAAGAGGGACATAAGTTCCCTGTTCAAAAACTCGTATACTACATATCCGAGGTTCTCACACCGTGTAAATCACGGTACCCCCACTATCAGAAAATTGCCTATGCGGTCTTTATGTCATCTCGGAAACTCCGACACTACTTTCAAGAGTGTTCGATCACAGTGGCATCCGAAGTACCACTTAACGACATCATCAACAATAAAGACACCACTGGACGCATAGCCAAATGGGCCATCGAGCTTTTACCATTCGAAATATCATATAAGCCGTGCCGAACTATTAAATCCCAGGTGTTGGCTGACTTCGACGCAGAATGGACTGAAGCCGAACTCCCTAAAGAGTACAACTCATATTCCCTCTGGACAATGTACTTCAGCAGTTCCAAAATGCTAGCCGGATTGGGGGCCGGCGTCATCCTGATATCTCCAACAGAGGATACAGTCCGCTATGTACTACAAATCATGTACATGGACTCAAACAATTCAGCCGGATATGAGGCACTATTGCATGGTCTCCGCCTAGCTATATCCATGGGCATACGCCGCCTCGAGGTACGTGGAGACTCAAACCTCGCTATCTCTCAAATAAACAGAGAATTTGATGCGAAGGATTCAAAGATGGCGGCTTATCGCAACTCCTACAAAGTCCCCACGTAGTCCTAATTTTTTAGAATTTTTAGATTTACAGAAGTATGCAAACTTTTCATATTCCTACAAATTGTTCTATTTTTGACATATTCTGTTTTCTATGTGTTGTTTGCTTATTTTGATGAAGCTATGGCTAGTATCAGGGGGTATGAACCTTGGAAAAGTTGGAATACATTATATATTACACCAATATAAAATAAGAATAAGATCACAACAGTGCCTTGAGTGGTTATTTGCTTTGTTTTACTAACGGAGCTCATGAGTTTTCTATTGAGTTTTGTGTTGTGAAGTTTTCAAGTACCGTGTAAGGATTTGATGGACTATGGAATAAGGAGTGGCAAGAGCCTAAGCTTGGGGATGCCCAAGGCACCCCAAGGTTAAATTCAAGGACAACCAAGAGCCTAAGTTTGGGGATGCCCCGGGAAGGCATCCCCTCTTTCGTCTTCATCTATCGGTAACTTTACTTGAGGCTATATTTTTATTCACCACATGATATGTGTTTTGCTTGGAGCGTCTTGTATGATATGAGTCTTTGCTTTTTAGTTTTCCACAATCATCCTTGTTGTACACACCTTGTGAGAGGGACACACTTCAATCGTGATTTATTAGAATACTCCATGTGCTTCACTTATATCTTTTGAGCTAGGCAATTTTGCTCTAGTGCTTCACTTATATCTTTTTAGAGCATGGCGGTAGTTTTATTTTATAGAAATTTTTGAACTATCTTGCTTCACTTATATTATTTTGAGAGTCTCTAAACAGCATGGTAATTTTCTTGGGTTATGAATTTAGTCCTAATATGATAGGCATCCAAAGGAGATAGAATAAAAACTTTCATATATAGAGCATTGAATACTATGAAAAGTTTGACTCCTTATAACTGTTTTGAGATGTTGAGATGGTAATATTAGAGTCATGCTAGTGGTAGTTTGTGAAGTCAAAGAAATAATTGTGTTAAGGTTTGTGATTCCCGTAGCATGCATGTATGGTCTCCTAACTATGTAACCAAATTGGAGCGCATTGTATCTTGATTGTCTATCTTTGTGTGAAGGTTGGGGGCGCGCGATGGTTAACTCCTACCAACCTCTCCCCTAGGGGCAAGAGTCGTAGTACTTTGCTTTGAGGGCTAATATTTTTTTCACAATAAGTATGTGAGTTCTTTATGACTAATGTTGAGTCCATGGATCATACGCACTCTCACCCTTCCACCTTTCGAGCCACTCTAGTGCCGCACAACTTTCGCCGGTGCATCAAACCACCTTATATCCGTTCTCAAAACAGATACCATACCTACCTATTATATCATTTCCATAGCCATTTCGAGATAATTTCCATGTAACTCCACCGTTCCGTTTGTTATGACACGCATAATCATTGTCATATTGCTTTGCATGATCATGTAGTTGACATAGTATTTGTGGAAAAGCCACCGTTCATATTTTTATACATGTCACTCTAGATCATTGCACATCCCGGTACACCATCGGAGGCATCCATATAGAGTCATATCTTTGTTCTAGTATCGAGTTGTAATATCGAGTTGTAGGTAAATAAAGTGTTATGAACATCATTATTAGAACATTGTCCCATGTGAGGTTATAAATAAAGAGGCCAAAAGATTCTCCAAAAAAAAGAGAAAAAAGTCTCCAAAAAAGAGAGAGGAGCCTATGAAAAAAATAGAAAAAGGGGGAAAAAGAAAAATGAGAGAAAAAGAGAGAAGGGACAATGTTACTATCATTTTCCACACTTGTGCTTGAAAGTAACACCGTGTTCTTCATAATAGAGAGTCTTCTATGTTGACATTTTCATACACTAGTGGGAATTTTTCATTATAGAACTTGGCTAATATATTCCAACGATGGTGTAGGATCGAAAGTATGTCTAGAGGGGGGGTGATTAGACTACTTGTCAATATAAAAATTCTGCCTTTTGACCAAGAACAATTTTTGGCAGATTCACAATTATGATCAAGTCAAGCATCACCCTACACATGCAATTCTAGAGTATAGGCAGCGGAAAGTAAATTGCACATGTAGTAAAGAGAGGTGGAGAAGAGCAAATGCAATTTTGGAGACGCGGTGATTTTTCCCGTGGTTCCGATAGGTGGCGCTATCGTACATCCACGTTGATGGAGACTTCAACCCACGGAGGGTAACGACTGCGCGAGTCCACGGAGGGCTCCACCCATGAAGGGTCCACGAAGAAGCAACCTTGTCTATTCCATCATGGCCTACGCCCACGGAGGGCTAGCCTTACTCGGGGTAGATCTTCACGAAGTAGGCGATCTCCTTGCCCTTACAAACTTCTTGGTTCAACTCCACATCTCGACGACGGAGGCTCCCAAGCGACACCTAACCAATCTAGGAGGCACCACCCTCCAAAAGGTAATAGATGTTATAGATGATGATGAACTCCTTGCTCTTGTGCTTCAAATGATAATCTCCCCAACACTCAACTCTCCTCACTGATTTGGCTGTGGTGGAAGAAAGGATTGAGTGGAAAGCAACTTGGGAAGGCTAGAGATCAAGCTTCATATGGTGGGAGTGGAGCAACTTGATCTCAACACAAGGGTAGGTAGTTCTCTTCTGAGAAATGTAAGGTAGGAGTGGTAGTTCTTTCTGATGGCTCTCTCCACGAATGAAGAGGGGGTGGAGGGGTATAAATAGCCTCCACACAAAATCCAACCGTTACACACATTTGAGCAATCTCGGTGTGACCGAAGTGGACAACTCGGTGAGACCAATAGTTCAAATAATGTGAACGTTGGGATTTTCGGTGGGACCGAATATACAATCTCGGTTAGTCCGATTCGTGCAATGACAAGAGCATGCCAGTTTCGGTGGGACCGACTTCATCATCTCGGTGACACCGATTTGATGACAGAAGGTTACAGAAACTTGGCAACTCATGTTTCGGTGAGACCGAGTTCATAATCGGAAAATCCGAGTTTACTAGGGTTTGGCTTATGGCTGAGGTGGTTCATCTCGGTGTGACTGAGTTTGGAATATCGGTGGGACTGAGACTACTTATGAGTGTCTATGGCAGTGAAAGTTGCTGATAGTTTAGGAGATGTATCACTAAGCACTTGAGCAACCAGATCATCATCATAACCTCATCCCCTTTTAATAGTATTGGCTTTTCCTATGGACTCAATGTGATCTTGGATCACTAAACCAAAAATGGAGTCTTGAGCTTTTGCCAATGCTTGCCTTAGCATTTTGGGGGGTCCACTTCTTCAGTCCTTGCCATACCCATATCACTGAACTCTCTGAAATGATTCTCAAGTAACTATTACTTCAATGATATATATGTTGTTATTAATTACCAAAACCACCCGGGGATTAGTTGCACTTTCAATCTCCCCCTTTTTGGTAATTGATGACAACATATAGATCAAATCTTCGACAAAGGATATAATCAATGAATAATATCGTCGCTTTGAGAAGTATTTGATAAGCAAGAGCTCCCCCTAAATTTGTGCATTATTTAAGATTTGCGTTTGAATGCAAATGCACAATCGATTAGGATCATGGGTCACTCTTCCATGTCACATACATCTTGGTGGAGCACACAAAATGATAAGAATGAACAGCATGCACCCAATCACCAAGACATGAGTAAATGGTCATACGAGATAGGAATGGCATATGATAAGCATTAAGCACACATTAAAGCATAGTACGACCAAGCACTCATTAAGGTAGAATCAAACGGAGTATCAAACACACTGAATGTCTCGAAAACCAAAAGTATCTCAAAGAAACCGCAAAAGAACGAAAGAGCAAAAGCGCAAAGACAACAGCACTCTCTCTCTCGAAGCCCTATGATCTATACAATTTCTCCCCCTTTGGCAACAAGTTACCAAAAAGTTCGAAAAGCATAGAGCTAAGCGTCACTGTGGACTCTGCTGGCGGCTCCCGTCTGGGTTGATGTCGGAGTGGATATGACAGCATCGGCGAAGACTTTAGCTGATGTCTGTGCTGGAGGAGTGGACACTGGAGCTGGAGCTGGAGTAGGAGCAACTGCTGGAACTGTGGGAGGTGCTGAATCTGTAGTCCTGGTGTCAGTCACTGGAATAGCAGCTGATCGGGATCCTTTGGGAACCGGAGCAGTCTGTCGATGAGAATCCTGGACTAAGTCATCCTGCAACTCACGCATAAGCTCTGCCTTGTCCTGCTTTGCTTCCTCAATGTCTGCCTCGAGCTTGTTGACGGTCACTTGTACTTCAGTCAGCTTCACGTCCAGAGTGTGGATCTTCTCGTCAACAATCCTCTCTAAGCTCTCCTGAGACTGTTCAATGCTGGCCAGACGTTGTTCAATCCTTTGAGTAGCTTCAAGAATTTGCTCTCCGAAACTCTTTGGTTTAGCTGCTGCTGCTGCTGCTGCTTCCTTGTCAGCTTTGGCTTTCTTAGCAGCTGCGATCTTGGCTTGACCTTCAACAGATGTCGGATCCTCCTCATCCATCACAACAGCATTGTCTTCATGCTCTGGCTGCAACGGTAAATGTTCTCTATCCAACAAGAATGTGCCCGTGCCAAACTTGGCATTGATAAGCATCTGAATCTGCGGGGCAAATCCACATGACCTTTTCTGGTCAGCTGCAGTCCTCTTAATGGTCTCTACCATCAAGTCCATCACCTTGAAAGGTGCTCTCTCATCAAGTATGTGCAGCATGTTGATAGAGTATCCTCTGATCATGCGATCATCTCCAGATTTGGGCATCAAGGTATGCCTCAAAATGGTATTAGTGGTAGGTAAGCCTGCCTGGAGATGGTAGACTGAGCCGAGCTTCCAGATTTCCAAATCCTCTGCTGGAACCTCTTTGTACATGTTTTTCATGGATTCATGATTCTTCTTTGGAATCCCATATACATCAATATCATCTTCTCGTTGCACTGGAGCATTCAGAATTTCTGCCCATTCTTCAACAGAAGAAGAAAACCTTTGACCTTCAGTCATCCACATAATCTTTCCATCAGGGTAGAAGTGAGCTGTGGCATAAAATTGCATTATCGTCTCATCGTTCCAACTGGTCAATTTCTGACCTACAAAATCTGCCACTCCACATGCAGTGAAACTTTCATGCACATGTGGAAAGAAATCTCTGTGCTCTTCGCTGTCAATGTACTTCCAGTCAACATATCTGGTGTCTGCGACTATGGGCTTCTTGTCCATCAGCACAGTCTCATAGAAGTCCTACTGCTCTCTGGTGTGAAATCTGGGATCTACAGCAGTTCTTCTCCTCACGGCATATGGGTCAGTTTGTCTCCATAGCCTGAGACCTCTATCGTTCCTTGCCTTCATATCCTCAGCTTGAGGATGAGCATCATTATGGAGTGGCAGTTTTGGACGAAGTTTCAGTAAAACTGGTCCTTCATCGTCAGACTCAGCTGGTGGCACATCATCCTTGTTCTTTTCAGACGCTGGAATGTTTCTGATGGTCCTCTTGGGCTTGGCAGCAGGCTTTGCTGGAGTTGCCTTAGCTGGAGCAGATTTCTTGGGCTTTGATGTGGCTCCAGCCTTAATGGCATCACCCATGAGCTTCGGCTTCTGAGGAGGAGGCTGGGGTGCTTCCTCATCCTCATCCTCTACTGCTGCATCTGCATGAGGATCAATATACATATCTGCTCTAGCTCCTGACACATGCACTATCCTCTTTCTCTTGGTGGTTTTGTTCACTTTGCTTGCAGCTGCCTCTCCCAAATTCAGCTTCTTAGCAACAGTTGACTGCTTGACTTTGCTGGTGCCCTTCTTAGATTGTTGATCTTGTTGCTCTTTGGCAACAACCTTCCTTTTAGGCTTTGAGGTCACCTCTTCCTCAACAACAAAATCTGAATCCTCATCATCTGAATTCCTCTTCTTTCTAGCTCTGGTGGCTGCAGGAGGCATGCCACTTGGTGTACTCCTCTCACCATCATCAGATGAGCTACTAGGATCAGGACTAGTGCCTGCCTCTGGAATGTCTGCAATGGGTGTCTCTGGCCTGTTCTCACTGTCACTGGCATCTGACATGGCTGACAACCTGTGAATAGATAAGGTGTAGGCAGAGAAGAAGAGTCATCACAAACTGCAGAAGTTCTTGCAAAAAATGAGTTCAAATTCTAGTATTAAGTTTTCACAGAAGACATTTCGGTCAGACCGAGTTTAAGGTTCGGTGAATCCGAAGTGTTAAACAGGAGCTTGGCACACCACTTTCGGTTTGACCGAAGTGGGTTTCGGTCCTGCCGAAAACACTAGGGTTTCACAGAATCTTCATTTCGGTCACACCGATTTTGCACAACTCGGTTGGACCGAAGGGTGCAGTGCAATGGCCATAGGCCAAATCGGTCATACCGAAAATATAAAATCGGTCTCACGGAGATGTGTTCCGCGGAAACCTAACCCTAAAACTTTTACTCGAATCTAGTTCAAACGAACCAATCTGGTGTACAGGAGGATTTCAATCGTGGCAAGATACTAGGCAATCCAAACATGCATTGAATCGGAGATGGGAGCACGAGTGGGATCAAAACTCACCTAACTTGGTGGAGTTTTTCTACGGCGGCAACGGCGCGGAGGAGATGGCCGTTGACGGCGAGGGAGACCTGCGGCGAGGGCGCACAGGCGACGGCGGCGACGATCCGGAGACCAAGGAGACGGCAGCAAGGGGTGTGGGGGCGAAACGTTTGAAGGAGGAATCAACGCGCGCGGCCCTCGGAATATATACCCCTTCGCTGTCGGTGGGATCGAGTTGTAAAACTCGGTGGCACCGAGATGGATAACTGCTAGGCAGTTATGCACTTCGGTCATGCCGAAAATCACAACTCGATTTCACCGAGATGAAAACCTAGATCAGTCTAAATGCTTTCGGTTCGACCGAGTTTGAGTGAGTTGGTCTGACCGAAATCAATTAGAAGGTTTTGGAAATTAGCCCTTGACGGATCGGTGGCTCCGAGTGCTCCTCACCCGGAGGGTCCGAAAATGACTTGTTCAAAATTTGTGATGTAAGCATGAATAGAATTTGAGACAAGAAAGCATAGATAGCTAGGGGAGGTACTTAGGCATTCTTGTCCATCCATTTGGTCAGAAAACTCAAAATGACCAAAACAACAAATGGATGTCCTTGAATGGATAAAATCATGCATCCAACATGCTCACACAATAAGATAGCAAATGAAATATGTGTCAAACATGCACAACCAAAACTCTAGCAACTAGCACACAATTTGTCGATGACTAGGTCATCTTTATATGAGTATATTGACTTAGGAGCCAAATGAGAACATTTGATCATAGGTCATACTCATCGTTTAAGCACAAGTGGGGTTACCACTTTTACATAAAGCATTGATGTGTTCACATCATTTGAAGATGCTTTAGCTCAATTTTTAGAGCAAAGCTCCCCCTAGATGTGAGAACCCCTTTTAAAGGGTCAAACTAACCTTGGGTTGTCGTAGAAGACTTCATGTAGATGTTGAAGATGTGGATGCTCAATGTTGAAGAAGATCATCAAGAGTTGGGAGCTATCCTTTGGATTCGGGCACTTTCAATACCTACATGGGTTAGTCCCACAAGGAACAAACACGGATATCCATGGACATAGATTGACGTTCACAATAGATGATGTCCATGAAAGCAATGATTACCTTGTCCCTTGACTTGCCAACAAGAGGGTTTGTGACTCCATGAACTAGTGCACGATGTGGAAGTTGATTGCACAAGTTTTTGCCAAAATGAATGTGAGTGAAGTATGTTGGAGGAGTCACCCTCAAGAACTTTCTAGTTCTTCTTCTTCGGGATCCACATCATCTTGATGGTAATCCTTGGGGTTGTAGTTGAGCTTGACGAAGTAGAACTTGACGTTCCCTTGGGAACCCACTTGACCATGGCTTGAGGTGCTTCAACAAATGCATCAATCTCCTCTTGAAGCTTGTCCTTGCCTTTTAGCTTGTGGTCTTGTGGTGGAAGGTCATCTTGAGCTTGTTCCACATTGGAAGAAGTAGGATCATACTTCTCCTTTTGAGGAACAAACTGTGGAGTAGGATATTGACCTTCTTCCCACTCAACACCTTCGGCGTTGAACTTTCGCTCAAAACCAATTCCTTGATTCTTCCGGTGCCTTCCTTGCTTGCGAACAATTTCCTCAAAGTTCTTGCTTCCGGCAAGGCTCTTGTAGACACCTTTCTCTATGATCCCTTTCAATAAACTATTCTCTTGCTCAAGTGTAACTTGGCTTGAAACATTGTTAGTGGAATCAAGAGAACTACTGGAAGCAACAACATTGGATTTAGCATGGTTATTGTTACTGCTAGAGGAAGAATTTTTCTTATGCTTGTCATGCTTAGTCTTAATGGGTGGCAAGAAATTAGACAAGAGAAGTCGTTTGGCAAGATATGAAGAACTCTTCTTTCGAAGATCGTCATTGATTGCTTTTAGAAACTCATGTTCTTGCTCTAGAGTGAGCTTCTCGAAGCGTAGCTTCTCATGAGATCTTAGGAGCTCTCTATGATCTTCTTGAGTTGTTTCATGAGCTAACTTAAGAGTGTTTAGTTCTTTAGTTAGACGCTCAATCTCCTTCATAGCATTGTCATTCGACTCTTCTCGACTATAAAGACTACTAGCATGTTCATCGTTACTAGGCTCACTGGATTTATCATGCAAGAGCTCATCTTCACCAAGCAAGTCATCCTCATCACTATCGAAGTCAATGAATTCAGGGTGTGATACCTTGGGGCCTTTAGCCATGAAGCATCTTCCAATTCCCTCATTTGGTGAATCAAATAAGTCGTAGGAGTTGGAGTTGGAGGATACGAGAGCAAGACCGGCAACACCTTCATCTTGACTGTAGTCGGAGTCGGAGTGATAGCTTCCTTCGGATTGATTGTCGGAGTCGGAGCCGGAGACCCATTCACCTAGATGAGCTTGATGTTTTCTTCTTGTGTAGCTCCTTGATGACTTGTCTTTCCTCTCCGAATCCTTGCTTCTCCGAGAGGGTCTTCGTTCATAACGATCATCTCTACTCCTTCTCTCTTTCCGAGGTGACTCATCTCTTGAGCTTCTTCTTCTTGGAGATTCTTCTCTTCTCTTGTGGGGAGCCGTACACTCATTTGAGTAGTGTCCGGGTCTTCCACAATTGTAGCAGTTTCGATCACGACTAGAAGATCTCTTTTCATCATATGATCTAGACTTTGAGCTTCTCTCTTTGCCTCTATTCTTGTAGAATTTGTTGAAGTTCTTGACCATTAGGCTTATCTCTTCATTGGAAACTAACTTGTCACTTGAGGTTGTGGGAGCATCACTTGTAGCTTTGTAAGCACCACTTGACTTGTTGTGAAGCTCTTCCTTATCCTTATGTGTCATCTCATGAGCAACAATTCTTCCAATGACTTCGGTTGGCTTGAGAGTCTTGTAGTTTGGCATCATTTGGATCAAAGTGCACACGGTGTCATACTTTCCATCCAAAGCTCTGAGAATCTTCTTGATGATGAATCGGTCGGTCATTTCTTCGCTTCCTAAGCCGGCAATCTCATTTGTGATGAGAGCAAGCCTAGAGTACATTTCAGCGACTCCTTCACCATCCTTCATCTTGAACTTGTCAAGTTGACCTTGAAGAATATCTAGCTTTGATTCCTTCACGGACTCGGTACCTTCGTGCATTTCAACCAAAGTATCCCAAATCTCTTTTGCATTCTCAAGACGGCTGATTTTGTTGAACTCCTCGGGACACAAGGCATTGAAGAGAATGTCACAAGCTTGAGCATTGTTTTGCAACATCCGCAATTCTTCCGGTGTAGCTTCGCGATCCGGAACTTTTCCTTCCTCGAAGAAATCACCTTGCATACCAACACAAATAATGCCCCATGCGGCTGGTTATGACCAAGAATATGCATTTTCATTTTATGCTTCCAACTAGCAAAATTTGTACCATCAAAGTAAGGACCTCTACGAAAATTACCCTCACTAGACGCCATACTCTCCTAGGTTGTGAAACCAAGCTTATGGAGTCCAATGCAATGGAAACCAATACAATGGAGACCAAAGCTCTGATACCACTTGTAGGATCGAAAGTATGTCTAGAGGGGGGGTGATTAGACTACTTGTCAATATAAAAATTCTGCCTTTTGACAAAGAACAGTTTTTGGCAGATTCACAATTATGATCAAGTCAAGCATCACCCTACACATGCAATTCTAGAGTATAGGCAGCGGAAAGTAAATTGCACATGTAGTAAAGAGAGGTGGAGAAGAGCAAACGCAATTTTGGAGACGCGGTGATTTTTCCCGTGGTTCCGATAGGTGGCGCTATCGTACATCCACGTTGATGGAGACTTCAACCCACGGAGGGTAACGGCTGCGCGAGTCCACGGAGGGCTCCACCCACGAAGGGTCCACGAAGAAGCAACCTTGTCTATTCCATCATGGCCTATGCCCACGGAGGGCTAGCCTTACTCGGGGTAGATCTTCATGAAGTAGGCGATCTCCTTGCCCTTACAAACTTCTTGGTTCAACTCCACATCTCGACGACGGAGGCTCCCAAGCGACACCTAACCAATCTAGGAGGCACCACCCTCCGAAAGGTAATAGATGTTGTAGATGATGATGAACTCCTTGCTCTTGTGCTTCAAATGATAATCTCCCCAACACTCAACTCTCCTCACTGATTTGGCTGTGGTGGAAGAAAGGATTGAGTGGAAAGCAACTTGGGAAGACTAGAGATCAAGCTTCATATGGTGGGAGTGGAGCAACTTGATCTCAACACAAGGGTAGGTAGTTCTCTTCTCAGAAATGTAAGGTAGGAGTGGTAGTTCTTTCTGATGGCTCTCTCCACGAATGAAGAGGGGGGTGGAGGGGTATAAATAGCCTCCACACAAAATCCAACCGTTACACACATTTGAGCAATCTCGGTGGGACCGAAGTGGACAACTCGGTGAGACCAATAGTTCAAATAATGTGAACGTTGGGATTTTCGGTGGGACCGAATATACAATCTCGGTTAGTCCGATTCGTGCAATGACAAGAGCATGCCAGTTTCGGTGGGACCGACTTCATCATCTCGGTGACACCGATTTGATGACAGAAGGTTACAGAAACTTGGCAACTCATGTTTCGGTGAGACCGAGTTCAGAATCGGAAAATCCGAGTTTACTAGGGTTTGGCTTATGGCTGAGGTGGTTCATCTCGGTGTGACTGAGTTTGGAATATCGGTGGGACCGAGACTACTTATGAGTGTCTATGGCAGTGAAAGTTGCTGATAGTTTAGGAGATGTATCACTAAGCACTTGAGCAACCAGATCATCATCATAACCTCATCCCCTTTTAATAGTATTGGCTTTTCCTATGGACTCAATGTGATCTTGGATCACTAAACCAAAAATGGAGTCTTGAGCTTTTGCCAATGCTTGCCTTAGCATTTTGGGGGGTCCACTTCTTCAGTCCTTGCCATACCCATATCACTGAACTCTCTGAAATGATTCTCAAGTAACTATTAGTTCAATGATATATATGTTGTTATTAATTACCAAAACCACCCGGGGATTAGTTGAACTTTCAGATGGGCTTCCTCAAATGCCCTAGGTCTTCATGAGCAAGCAAGTTGATGCACACCCACTAGTTTTATGTTGAGCTTTCATACATTTATAGCTCTAGTGCATCCGTTACATGGCAATCCCTACTCACTCACATTGATATCAATTGATGGACATCTCCATACTCCATTGATTTTCCTAGTTGATGCGAGACTTTCTCCCTCCTTTTGCCTATCACCACCTTCTTTTACATTCATAATGCTATGTCCATGTCTCACACTCATGTATTGCATGAACAGTTGAAAATGTTTAAGAATGCTAAAGCATGAAAACAATTGCTTTATTGACACCGGGCTGGGCATGATTTATACTTTGTGTTAAGAAGAGGGAGCATAAAAGACTATATGATTTTGTAGGGATAACTTTCTTTTGCCATGTTATTTTTTGAAGCTTTATAGATAGCTTTTAGTATGCTTGAAGTATTATTGTTTTGATATATGTAAACTTTTATTTTGAGTCTTATGGATCTGAACATTCATGCAACAATAAAGAAGAATTACATTGATAAATATGTTGGGTAGCATTCCACATCGAAAATTCTGTTTTTATCATTTAACAACTCGAGGATGAGCAGGAATTAAGCTTGGGGATGCTTGATACATTTCCAACGTATCTATAATTTTTTATTGTTCCATGCTATTATATTATCTATTTTGGATGCTTTATATGCATTAATATGCTATTTTATATTTTTTGGGACTAACCTATTAACCTAGAGCCCAGTGCTAGTTTCTGTTTTTCCTAGTTTTTGAGTTACACAGAAAAGGAATATCAAATGGAGTCCAAACAGAACGAAACTATACGAGGATTTTTCTTGGACCAGAAGACATCCAAAGGACTTGGAGTACATGCCAAGGGAGCCTTGAGGCGGCCACAAGGGTGGAGGGCGCGCCTTAGGGGGTAGGGCGCTCCCCCTACCTTGTGGGGCCCCTGAGACCCCCTGACCTACTTTTTAGCCTACAAATTACCTAATATTCCAGAAACATCAGAACATCCGTCAAAACCACTTTTCTGCCGCTGTAACCTTTTGTTCTTGCGATATCCTATCTGGAGGCCTTTTCCAGTACTTTGTTGGAGGGGGATTCGACCATGGAGGGCAGCTACATCAACACCATTACCCTTCCAATGAAGTGTGAGTAGTTTACCACAGACCTACGGGTCCATCGCTAGTAGCAAGATGGTTTCTTCTTTCTCTTTGATCCTCAATACCATGTTCTCCTCGATGTTCTTGGAGATCTATCCGATGTAATATTATTTTGCGGTGTGTTTGTCAAGATCCGATGAATTGTGGATTTATGAACAGATTATCTATGAATATTATTTGAGTCTCTTCTGAATTCTTATATGGATGATTTAATATCTTAGTAATTCTCTTCGAACTATCGGTTTGGTTTGGCCAACTAGATTGGGTTTTCTTCCAAAGGGAGAAGTGCTTTGCTTTGGGTTCAATCTTGCGGTGCTCAATCCCAGTGACAGTAGGGGACACGACACGTATTGTATTGTTCCCATCGAGGATAACAAGATGGGGTTTTCATCATATTGCTTGAGTTAATTCCGCTACATCATGTCATCTTGCTTAACACGTTACTCTGTTCTTATGAACCTAATACTCTAGAATCAGAATCGTTTCAGTCGATGTGTGGAGTAATAGTAGTAGATGCAGGAAGGAGTCGGTCTACTTGATACGGACGTGATTCCTATATTCATGATCATTGTCTTAGATATCGTCATAATTATTTGCTCTTCTATCAATTTCTTGGCAGTAATTTGTTCACCCACCGTAATATTTGCTATCATGAGAGAAGCCTCTAGTGAAACCTATGGCCCCCGGGTCTATTTTACATCTTATAAGTTTCAGATCTACTATTTTGCAATCTTTTACTTTTCAATCTATAAACCAAAAACCAAAAAATATTTACTTTATAGTTTATCTATCTCTATCAGATCTCACTTTTGCAAATAACCGTGAAGGGATTGGCAACCCCTTTATAGCGTTGGGTGCAAGTTGTTTGATTATTTGTGCATGTATTTGGCAATTTGTGCATATTCTCCTACTGGATTGATACCTTGGTTCTCAAAACTTAGGGAAATACTTACTGTACTTTGTTTTGATGACTCGTAGATTTTTGCAATAAGTTTGTGAGTTCTTTATGACTAATGTTGAGTCCATGGATTATACGCACTCTCACCCTTCCACATTGCTAGCCACTCTAGTGTCGCGCAACTTCCGCAGGTGCATATACCCTCCTTATACCTTCCTCAAAACAGCCACCATACCTACCTATTATGTCATTTCCATATGCCTGCTGTCGGGGGAAACTGCCCAGCACGAACACCTATGGGACCGGAGCCCCTTGTCGTTGCGGTAAGGGAGCGGAGGGAGCACAAAGAGCAGATCGTGGAGAGCACGCGGGCAGTTTACCCAGGTTCGGGCCGCGATGGACGCGTAAAACCCTACTCCTGCTTAGTTTGTATTGAATTGGGGAGCTCGGGAGCTTGAAGAGCTAGCTACACCGAGCAAGTGAGCGACCTAGGTTCCGAACCCCCTCTACGTTGTGCATGGGCCTCCTTTTATAGTGCAAGGGGTCACCGACAGGTGTCAACGTAGGAGAAGGGGTAAAAATGTAATAGTGGTGGTAGTTGTAACAGTGCGGGAACAGTGGATGAACAGTGCGTGAATAGTGGTCATCACCTACTTTGACAGTGGGGGACAAGAGCATTTAATGCCCGTCGCCGTCGACCCCAAAAGCACCCGCCCTTGCGTCTCCGTTTGCCACGGCGATGGCTTTACCAACGTGGAGTGCCACCGTGTCCCCCAGGCTGCACAGCCATCCGCCACGCGTCCCTGGAATGGCCCTAGGGCGACGCGTGGTTCGATGAGCTGGAGCGCGGGCACACAACGTAACCCTTCCCAGCAAGCACCTTGCCGGGGTCTCGACCTTGCCGGGCCCGGGAGCTTGTCGGGCTCTGAAGCTTGTCGCTCCCCGGGCCCTGCCGGGGCGCACGTCGCGCCGAGGCATGTCTTCTGAAATGTGATCTTCTAGTCTTCCTAGCAAGCTCCTCTTGCCAGGGTCTTGTGCTAGTGAGGTAATCTTGAGCCTGGGATGGTCTTCCCGACAAGCTCCACTTGCCGAGGTCTTGATCTTCTGTCTTGTATACTTTGTTTTTGAATGGTTTTATATGGAGCAGGAAGGTCTCCGGCAAGCACGTGGTAGGCCCTGCCGCGGGAAGCTGCTACTGCCCGTGCACAAGTTTGGGTACTGAGGTACCCCTACCTTAGTACACCGACAGGAGCCCCCGGGCCTGGGCCACACACGGTGCCAAGCGCTGTTGGGCCAGGCCCAAAACAGTGCACGGGCACGCGCGGCCCACGGTGCGCCGAATCCACTTCCGCATCCGCCGCGTCCCTCCGTAACGGCACGCGTCGATTGCGGCGTCGTGGGATGGGACGTGGCCACGTTCTTTTAATGGAAAGAGCGAAACGTCCCCCACTTCCCCATAAAAGTAGAGGAAGCAGGAGCGGTTCCCCTCCTACGCCTTCATTGCTTCTTCTTCCATCTCCAGAGATTCCCCTTTGCGCTCCGCCTCCACACCTCCTCCGCCGTCCTCCGCATCTGCGGCGCCGCCGGACTCTTCGTCCCCCTTCCCTCGCCGCCTCCGCCATGGCCCCGAAGACCGAGAAGGCGAAGGCGGAGAAGACCAAGAAGGAGAAATCCGACCAGGCGGCGAGGCTTGCTCTTCTGCGGAAGAGGAACGTCGTCTTCGCGCCAAGGCTCAGCGCGCGGGAGCTCTGGAACAAGTATTACTTGTTCTGGGCCAAGGAGACCAAGGCGCATCCTCGGACCAGAGCCTATCCTGCCGCCGCCAAGGACAATTATCCCGGCGGGTACTTCTTCTTTGCAGCTTTCTTCCATTGCGGCCTTTGTCCCCCTTTTTCCGACTTTTTCTGCGATATCATGCACACCTACGGCCTCCACCTTCTTGACTTCACCCCCAACGCCATCCTCACGATGGCGGTTTTCGCACATCTGTGCGAAAACTATATTGGGATCTATCCAAATGTAGCGCTGTTTAGGCACTTCTTCACCCCTAGAGTAGAGGCCGGCGCCCCCCTCTCCGGGGGATTTCTTGGGTCTTCCGCTTGAACAAGAAGGAGTCCTACTTGCCGGGGGAGCTCCGCGGCAAGTGGGAGGAGTGGCACGTGGATTGGTGCTGGATAGTTGAGGACGAGCCGCAACCTTTCACTGCGCCGCGCACAACGGCCATCGTGCGCGGCAGGGACTGGAGTGAGTTGGACTCGGACGACATCAAGCTCAACGTCGCCCTCATCAGAATTCTTCGTCTCCGGGTAGCAAAGTTGTCCGTCGGAGAGGTAGGAGCGGACTTCCTCCGCCGCCGCATTGCCCCTCTACAGGATAGGAAGAGGCCGGCATGGGAGTACGGCAACGCGACAGACATAATGAGGCTGCGCCCTGGGCTAAATTTCAACTTCACGGCGTTGGAGCTGAAGGGGATGGTCCGGGAACTCTTTAAGCACGACCCGGCCCACCCAGAGTGGTTTAGAGCTCCCCGGGGAGTGGTGCCCCTCTGCAACAGCACGGCCCGGGATCCTCTTCGCGCCATGATGCCCGCATGTGACTCGCATGGCGTGGACCGCACATGGATACCGCCCAAGGCGTCAGACATCATGAGCTTCTTCGACAACCTGGTGGAGGTGCCGAAGAACAAAGATGAGATCAAGGGGCTCACCCGGGACACCACCGACCTGGAGATTGCTTATATAGCTTCTCGGGTAGAGGAGGCTGCTGCAGCCGCAGCGGCAGGAGAGTTTGGCTTCACCGTCGAGGAGGCAGAGGCTGCGGATGCGTCCTGCCAAGCGGAGGAGTCGGAGATCCGCAGGCTGCTGCAGCTTCCTCCCGACGAGCTCGCCGGGGTCCCTTCTTTGAGGCACTCCGGGATCCCCGGAATCGTGACCGAGGCCGCGGCGAGAGGCGGCGCTGCCGGAGGAAACAGAGGCGCCGCGGGGAGCGGAGGCGCCGGAGGGGGAACGGCCGCAGGGCAGGGCGCGGGGCCCAGCAAGCCAGCCGAGGAGGAGGAGGAGGAGGACGTCGGGGCCGACGAGGACTCCGACGGGTCTCTAGGGCTCTATGCCGACGACCTCTCCTCGTCATCGGAGACCTCCCCGCCTCGGGCAAGTCCCAGGCGATCTCCGCTGAAGCGTCTCCGCAAGGCGACGACGGGGACGAGGGCGCAGGCGCCCCGGCAACAACCAACTCGCCGGGCGGCGCGAGCTACCCGGGGGAGCCAAGCTGCGACGGGGGCGCCCGGCGCACCAACCACGGCGGGGGCGACCCGCACACAGGCCACGGCGGGAGCGACCCGCACACAGGCCACGGCAGAGGCGCCTCGTACGTCAGCGCCAAGCGGAGGAGGGTCTTCGCAGGGCGGAGCAGCTGCTCCGCCTGCTCCCCGGGCCTCGGCGTCCACAGGGGCCGGGTCCTCTCAGCCCCCAGCCCCGGGGACCGCCAAGCGCCCGAGGGAGTCTTCGCCTCCTACTCCTCGCGCGGACGCGCCTCAGGTGGCGTTCGACTTCTCCGCCCTGAGCGACGACGACGACGACGAGGAACAGGAGTAAGAACATGAGGCTTCGCATCTTCTTTGACTTTGTCTTGATTCTTGCTGATTCTGATCTTGCTTTCTGCTTTGATTTCAGGACCCTGGCTCAGCGAGTGGCGAAGAAGGCCAAGGTTCCCGTGGTCGAGGTCGCGGACGACTCGCCCGTCGCGGCGACTGGGGACGCGCCGGAGACGAGCCTGCCGGACCCGAGCGCTGCTCCGAGGAGCAGCCCCCAGCGTAAGTTTGGTTTCAACCTTTCCACTCGTCGGGCGCGCTTGAGGATCTTGTTTATGCTAACACCTTGTTGTTCTTGTTGTTGTCTTGATTGTCTTGTGCAGAGGTGGAGCCGCAGCCACAGGAGCATCCGGAGACCGCTCCCGAGGAGCCGCAGGCCCCGCCGTCCCCGCCAAGGACGAACTCTCCGGCAAGGGAGAGTGCTCCGCCAAGGGCGGGTACTCCGCCAAGGGCGAGTACCCCGCCAAGGGCGAGCAGCCCGGCGAGGGCGGCCACCCCGCCAAGGCAGAGCTCCCCGGCGAGGGAGCCCGCCGTCGACGAAGCCCGCCAAGGTAAGTTTTGTAATCTTGTCTTCTTGGATTCATCTTTTTTTGGATATTTGCTTGAACTTCTTCTTCTTTTTCTTCTTCTTCTAGATCCTCCTCCCCCCGAACAGATGGAGACGGAAACCATCATCGTAGAGGAGGGCGCGCAGGGCGACGGCGGCAACGCCCCTGTCGTTGAGGACACGGCGGGAGCCGCCAAGCCGGCTGCGGAGGAGACTGCTCCGACCGCAGACGCAGCGGCCGGGAGGGGGACGGCGGCCATACTGCCGGCCCGGAGGCGGCAGGAGCGTCGAGCGCTGCGCCGGCCGCCGACCCTTCCACCGAGAAGGAGCCGTCTGCTTATTATCTTGAGGCCCCCAACGGCGTCTACATCCAGGTGCCGTGGGGATCTTCATCGCGAGCCCCCGCGAAGGGAGAGGCCTTTGACGGGGAGGTCCTCGCCTCCGCGGGTCTGAAGGTTGTCGAGGCGCCCGGCGGGAGCGACGAGCCCGAGGAGGAGAAGCTATTCCACCGGCTCCTGGCCCTTTACCGGGCCAGGCAGGCAAAGCTCGCTTCTCGGGAGGCCCTCACCGCCAAGGCCGCCGCTGACATGGAGAAGCGCGCGGCGGAGCTTCGCGCCGCCAACCAGGCTGCCCTCCGCGACGTGGCGGAGGAGCGCGAGAGGCTCGCCGGGGAGTACCAGGAGTGGCTCCTGGAGAAGGCCGAGGCCGAGGAGCAGCAGCGACTCGCCGGAGAGGAGCTGTCCCGGCGAGAAGGAGAGCTCACCCAACGGAAGGTCAACCTCGACTCCCACGAGGAAGACCTTGCCGCCCGGGAGCAGGCCCTTGGCGGAGAGCTGAAGGAGGCGAAGGTCGCCGCGGCTGCCGCGGAGACCGCCAAGGAGGAGCTCGAGGCCAAGGTTGCGCAACTGGAGGAGTCCCTGAAAGCGAGCGTGGAGAGGGTCACCGCGCTCAACACAGAGCGCGAGAAGGACGCCCACGCCAACTCTGAACTCCAGGTGCGTCTCTCCAAGCAGGGCGACGAGCTGAAGGCCGCCAAGGATTCGATTGAGGATCTGGAGCTGAAGGTTTCCACGTTGAAGGACTCGCTTGATGCCGTCCGGGACCGGGAAACCAAGCTGAAGGAAGAGCTCCGCAAGGAGCGAGGCTTGGTGGAGAGCGCCACCACTGCGGCTGAGAACTTCCGCCGGACCGTCGAGGTATGGACCGACGACTTGGTGGCCTCTGCATCCAACATCGACCAGGAGCTGCTGGCGCTGAAGGTCGAGCATCTTATATACTCTCCGGATCCAAACCTCCCCCATAGCGCCAAGCTCAGCCTCTTCTTCAGAGGGATCGCGCCGGCTCTTGCAGATCTTCGGAAGAAGCTCCCCGCGCAACTGGCCGAGGAGTCACGCCAGCTCTGCGCGGGAACCTTGGAGCGCGTTCTGACGAAGATTGTATACCGCAATCCTAGTATAAATCTTGTCAACGTTCTCCGAAGCTTGCCGGCCGACGCGGACACGGAGGCGCTGAAGGCGCAGGTCGCCCACATCATCGCCAAAGTGAACAAGATCTCTAGGATTGAGGGCGACTGCGTAGATTAGGCCTCCTTTTCTTCATCTCTTTTGTTGCTGCATAGTGTGCCATGAACTTATTAGTCATTGCGACAAGTTATCTCTTGTAAGATATTTATCTTATTTTTGATCGATTAGTGCAATGTTATCTCCTTTGTCTTGGTCCTTTACTTTGTATGCTTTTCACCCTACGCTTCTAGGGAGCTTGCCGGCAAGGGGCCCTTGCCGCGAGCGCTAAGTACTGGACTCTGAGCAGCCTGCTGGCTAAGGTCTCACCGGCAAGCAACCTTGCCGCGGCTAGTCGCAACGCACTTAGCTTGCTGAGCGAACTCGAAAACGAAGTAAGGGCGCGACACTTGTCGCAGCTCACTTAAGTCGTTGAGCGTATTCGAAAACAAGATAAGGGTGCGGCTAGCTACGGGTAGGTTCCTCCGCGCACAGGTTTTCCATACAAAGTGTGACTGTCCAAGGAAGACAACTAAAATTTAAAAATTTGAACTGCTCAAATTCTAATAACTTAGCTTTTATATATTGCTTGCTTCCCGGTAAGGCTTCTCTTTCTTGAACAGTACTTGGTTCATCTTCCATCTCCTTTCCCCCCCCC
>LR738711.1:660831388-660854862 GCA_902687465.1 Secale cereale
CGGCAAACTTGTGCGCGAGGAACATTCCTTCTGCTTAAGAGGCAAGGAAAAAGAAGAGGGAAACAAGTATATATGGCCTTTCGGCTTACTAATACTTACCGGATCCGTGTGTTGCACAAGAAATGCCAAATAACACATGCAAATAGCGAAGAAAAGCATGGAAAAGGCAAATAGCGCAAAACAGGAAAGCTTTACTAATGCACGGGATCTGCGCCCGGCTTTGTACAAAGGGTTACATGCAACAACGGCAAAGCTTGTACAAAAGGTGGTTGCCGGAGCGGATCACGGCAACCGCGCCTTATGGGTGAAACTTGCGAAGATGCTCTATGTTCCAGGAGTTGCTCACCGGTAAGCCTTCTTTGGTCTCAAGGCGGACAGCACCGGGCCTTGTGACTTGTCTTACCCGATAAGGGCCTTCCCACTTCGGCGTCAACTTGTTGGAATTCTTGGCGGACTGAACACGCCGAAGAACAAGGTCGCCTTCCTCGAGACTCCTGGCCTTAACCTTGCGGCTATGATAGCGACGCAAGGCTTGCTGGTATCGAGCAGCTCGTACAGCAGCCTGGAGACGTTCCTCCTCGAGGAGCAATGCATCATCTTGTCGCAGTTGCTCTTGCTCGAGCTCATCATAAGCGAGCACTCGAGGAGATCCGTATACGAGTTCCGTGGAGAGAACTGCCTCTGCTCCATAGACTAGAGCAAAGGGTGTCTGTCCGGTGGCTCGACTTGGTGTCGTTCTGATTGACCAAAGAGCCGCCGGTAGCTCCTCTATCCAGTTTCTTCCGCACTTGCGCAGCCTGTCAAAGGTCCTTGTCTTGAGTCCGCGCAGCACTTCAGCATTTGCCCTCTCCACTTGACCATTGCTCCTCGGGTGAGCAACAGAAGCGAAACAGACCTTGGCGCCAAGGTCCTGGACGTACTGCATGAAGGTGCGACTTGTGAATTGTGCACCGTTGTCGGTAATGATCCTGTTAGGGATCCCGAAACGGCAAACAATCGACCTGAAGAACCTGACTGCTGACTGTGCTGTCACCTTTCTCACTGGTTCCACCTCTGGCCACTTTGTGAACTTGTCGATTGCGACGTACAAGTACTCAAAGCCCCCGACCGCACGGGGGAAGGGGCCGAGGATATCGAGCCCCCAGACCGAGAAGGGCCAGGACAAAGGGATCGTCTGGAGAGCTTGAGCTGGCTGATGAATCTACTTTGCATGGAACTGGCACGCTTCACACTTGGTTACTAGTGCAGTTGCATCTTGGAGGGCTTCTTGCGAAAAGAACCCTTGCCGGAAAGCTTTCCCGGCAAGCGCCCTTGCGCCAATATGGTGGCCGCATATGCCTCCATGTATTTCTGCCAACAGCTTCTGTCCATCTTCTCTGGAAATGCACTTCAACCTGACACCATTGAGTCTTCTCCTGTACAGCTCGTTATCCACGAACTGGTACATACTCGACTGCCTGGTTATCTTCTCTATCTCTTGTGGGTCGTCGGGAAGTTCTCCAGTTTGCAGAAAACGGACGATCTGCTGCGCCCATGCCGGAGCCCGAGGCTCAACGGCAAGGGCTAAAGGCATGAGGGCCGCTGCGGGGACCCCAGCTTCTACGGCAAGGACCTCTGGTTCTGCCGGAGCTGATGGTCCCCCGGCAAGCTCGCCGGGGCGAGGCTTGTCAGGAACACTTGCTTCAACTGCACAGATCCTCGGATCTGCAGGAGCAGGCTGTTCCTCAGCGTTCTGATCGTTGATCTTGGGGACCTTGCCGGCGGTTTCAGGAAGATCCGACGGCAAGTAATCGCCGGAGACCAACTTTCTCTTCTTGGACTGCCCAATTGATGGTGTAATGGATGGTTGAGTTATCTTGAGCAAGAAGGTCCCTGGTTCCACAGGTAACTTCATCGCGGCACACTTTGAGAGGCCGTCTGCAATGTCATTCTGAGCTCTTGGGACGTGCTCCATTTGCAGACCCTCAAAGTGTTCTTCAAGCTTCCTCACTTCATCTACATAAGCTTCCATCAAAGGGCTTTGGTAACTCTTGTTAACTTGTCGGACCACCAACTGAGAATCTCCCCGGACAATCAGCTTCCTGATCCCAAGTTCGGCCGCAATCCTGAGGCCGGCGAGCAAGCCTTCATACTCAGCAGTATTGTTTGTCGCTTGCTCCCTAGGAAAGTGCATCTGGATAACATACTTGAGGTGCTCTCCGGTGGGCGCGATGAGTACCACGCCGGCACCGGCGCCTTGCAGCGAGAAGGCACCATCAAAGTACATCATCCATTCACTTGTCGCTTCTTGTACGGGTACACTTGTCTCTGGAATTTCTTCAACGGGCGTCGGGGTCCATTCAGCTATGAACTCTGCCAAAGCTCGGCTCTGTATGGTTGAGGTACTTTCAAACTTGAGTCCAAAGCTTGACAGCTCCAGTGCCCACTCAACGATCCTGCCTGTTGCTTCCGGATTGTGCAATATCCTCTTCAGGGGAAAGCGAGTGACCACTGTTATCTCGTGTGCTTGGAAATAATGGCGCAGCTTTCTCGAGGCCATGAGGAGGCCGAAAAGCAACTTCTGCACCCCGGAGTATCTTGATCTAGCCCCCTGCAAGAGGGAACTTACAAAATACACCGGGCGCTGCACCATCTTTCTTCGCACTTCTCCTTGATCCTGCGCGGAGTTGTCCTTGTCGGGGCCAGAGCTTGTCGGAGGAGCCCCCTGCTTGTCGCTGGATTCGCTTGCCGGTGGTGCTGATTCCTCGTCGGCCTCTCTCTCCGCTACTAACGCAGCACTAACCACCTGGTTGGTTGCTGCTAGGTACAGCAACAACTTCTCCTGTGGTCTAGGTGTGACAAGTATTGGAGTAGAGGATAGGTACCGTTTCAAGTCTTGCAGCGCTGCCTCCGCTTCCGGAGTCAATTTCATAGGACCTGCCTTCTTCAAGATTTTGAAGAAAGGAAGGGCGCGTTCTGCAGACTTCGAAATGAACCTACTGAGGGCAGCCACACAACCTGCAAGCCTCCTGACATCCTTGACGCGCTTCGGGGCTTCGATCTGCTCGATGGCTTTAATCTTGTCGGGGTTGGCTTCAATTCCCCTCTGTGACACAAAGAACCCGAGAAGCTTGCCGGAGGGGACTCCAAAGACGCATTTCTCGGGGTTCAACTTCAACTGGATCTTGCGCAGGTTCTCAAATGTCTCTTCCAAATCTTGAATCAGTGTATCCTTGCTCTTGCTCTTTACCACGATGTCATCCATGTAAGCCTCTACATTTCTGTGGATCTGTGGTTCAAAAGCTGTGTATACTACCCTTGCAAAGGTTGAGCCTGCATTCTTCAATCCAAATGGCATGCGTATGAAACAATACGTGCCACACGGAGTGATAAATGCAGTCTTCTCTTCATCTTCCTTGGCCATGAAAATCTGGTGGTAGCCTGAATATGCATCAAGAAAAGAGAGTAGCTCACATCCGGCAGTGGAGTCAACAATCTGGTCAATGCGCGGCAAGGGAAATGGATCCTTGGGACATGCTTTATTCACATCGGTGAAGTCTATACACAGTCTCCACTTCCCATTGGCCTTGCGCACGACGACTGGGTTTGCCAACCACGTCGGATGGATCACGCCTCTAACTAGGCCCGCTGCTTCTAGTTTCTTGATCTCTTCAGCAATGAATTCTTGGCGCTCCACGGCTTGCTTTCTGACCTTTTGCTTGACGGGCCGCGCATGAGGACAAACAGCAAGCTTGTGCTCAATCACCTTCCTGGGAACACCGGGGATGTCAGATGGTTGCCAGGCAAACACATCGACATTCGCCCGCAGGAAGGCAACGAGCGCGCTTTCCTATTTGCTGTCAAGTGTGGCACTGATGGTAAAGGTACCACCAGTGCCGTCCTCCTTGGCGGACACCTTCTTGGTTGCCGGAGGAGCGGCCATCCCCTTCTTACACTTGCCGGTGGAGCTCGATGGAACGTCCTCGACGGCAGCGCAGCACTCCGAAGAGGTGCGGTTTGCCGGAGTGGGTCCCAGAGCACTTGCCGGACTTGGTCTTGGTCTTCTTCCCCCCGGGAGCTTCAGCGGCAAGTGTGTCCTTCTCTGCTGCGGCTGCTGCGTCCCGGTAGATCTTGTCGGCGCAGACAAGCGCATCTTTCTTGTCGCCATGGACAGTGATGACGCTTATCGGCCCCGGCATCTTGAGTACGTTGTAGGCGTAATGGGAAGCTGCCATGAACTTGGCGAGGGCGGGACGGCCGAGTATCCCATTATATGGCAATGGCATATCGGCGACGTCAAATGTGATGCGCTCAGTTCTGAAGTTGAGCTCCCCGCCAAAGGTCACCGGCAAAGTGATCTTCCCCTTGGGCTTGCTCCTTCCCAGGTTTATTCCTTGGAACGAACCGGTCTCTTCGAGCTCGTCATCTGAGATTTGGAGTTTCTTGATCACAGCAGAGGAGATCAAGTTCAGCCCGGCCCCGCCGTCAACCAACATTTTGGTGACCTTGAGGTTGCGGATGGTGGGTGAGACCAGCATCGGCAAACACCCGACCGCGGTGGTGCGGTCAGGGTGATCCTCAAGATCAAAAATGATGGGCGTGCTGGACCATTTGAGGAGCCTGCGCGACTCCACGGGCGGCTTCGCTGCATTCACTTCCCGCACCCACTGCTTGAGTTGGCGGTGGGAAGTATGCAGAGAGGCACCACCATCGACGCACAGGACCTCCGTGGCCTTCTGGAACTCCTGCTCGATGTTATCTTCATCCTCCATGTCATCGTCGTCGTCTTCTTCATCCTTGTCGCGGCCCCGGGGAGGTCGGTCACCTTGCCGCTGCTTGGCCTTGCCGCGGCGTCCTCCCCGGCCATTGAATGGCCGCTTCTTGCTTGGTTCTCCTCCGCCACCTTGGGCCTTCTCCTTGTCGCGCCGCTCGTACTCAGCTTTCTGCTGCTCGACGAGGTACTCGACGCGTTTGCAGTTGGAGAGGTCGTGGCCCTTGGTGCGGTGGATCTTGCAGTATTGCTTGTCGGAACCGTCCTGCTTGTCGGCTGCCGCTACAGGGGCAGGCTCCTTGCCGGAGCCGCCAGCCTATGCTTTCTTGGCAGGAGCCTCCTTGCCGGACTTCTCGACGGCAAGCACTTCCTTCTTGTTCTTCCTTCTGTTGTTCCGCCGCCGGTTCTTCTTTGCCGGGGCGGCGTCGTCGCTGTCGCTTCCCCCTGCGCCAGCATCCTCTCCGAGGAGTCTCCTCCCCTCTTCGGCGCGTGCGCACTTATCAGCTAGAGCGTAAAGCTCGCTGACATCCCGTATCTTGGTCATGGCCATCTCCTCACGCATGCGGCGGTTACGCACGTTCTGGTGGAACGCGCTGATAACCGCGGCAGGGTGGACGTCGGGAATGTTGTGCTGCACGCGGCTGAAGCGTTGGATGTACTTGCGCAGGGGTTCTCCTTCCTTCTGGGCCAGAATGTGGAGATCACTCTCCTGGCCGTGGGGTTTGTGGCCGCCCGTGAAGGCGCCAACAAACTGGTGGCAAAGATCTGGCCAAGAAGAAATGGAGCCTTCCGGCAAGTGCATAAGCCAAGAACGGACGTTCGGCTTAAGCACGAGCGGGAAGTAATTCGCCAATATCTTCTCGCCGCGCCCCTCGGCAGCCTGCACCGCGATGGTGTAAACGCTAAGGAATTCCGAGGGGTGCGTCTTGCCGTCGTACTTCTCCGGTACGTCGGGCTTGAAGTTCTTCATGCTGGGCCACTGGACGCGCCGCAGCTCATGGGTAAACGCAGGGCAACCAGCCGCGTACGGCAAGTCGCCTGGTTCACCGGGCGCGCATGTGTCGACAGCGGCTCCAGCTCGCTGATCTGATTGTCGCCGAGCTTCTCGGCGGCGCTCGATCGTCGTTCGAGCGTCTTCTTGTCGCCGATCGTCAAGGACCTGACGCTGGCCCCGACGAGCCCGCGGATCCGACGACTCAGTGGAGTCGTCGTCGACGTTGATCCGCCAGGGAGGCGTCTTCTGCTTCCGCGGCAGGGAGTGCACGATGGTAGCACCCCCGGCGGTCTTGTCGCCGTCGGCCTTCGTCTTCTCGACTTGCCGCGGCCGCGAGGTCGCCGGCTGCTGTGGAGAGTCGTTGTTGGCGAAGGCGATCAGGCTCTGGATGGTTGCCCTCCAGTCTTCGGCCTTGTCTGCCGCTGGAGGGAAGTCGAGGAGCAGTTGCGCCCTTGCGAGCGCTTCTGCTGGAGAGGAGGGGAGCGGGGGCGAGCGGTGCGAGGAGCGGGATATGCTCAGACTCCTAACTGGGTTAGAAGGAGCAGGTTCCCGCCCCGGCGACCGCGCCTTGCTCGTGCCAGGACGATGGCCCGGAGCGTCCCGCGAGCCTCCGGTTTGCCCTTGGCCCAGCAAGCGGATGCCACCTCCTGTGGCATGGCGCTGCTGGGTTGTTGTTTGCTGAGATGGACGTGGCGCATCCACGGAGACCGAGGCTCGGTCGTCCGTCTTGTCCTTGGATTTGGTGGCGCCGCGAGTTTCTTCGCCGGCGACCACCCTTCCGACGGCGTCTCCCCCGCCCACCGTTGGCTCCGGTGGCGGCGGATGAGACGCAGACGGGCCTGCGACCTCCGAAACCTTCTTCTTCGGGGCCATGGCGCAGTTGTTGATGAAGCTGACGAGTTTGGAGAGGTTGATGAAGAATGCGCCCGCGTGAACGCCGGATCAGGTTCGCACAACCTCGACGCCCCCTACCTGGCGCGCCAAAGATGTCGGGGGAAACTGCCCACCACGAACACCTATGGGACCGGAGCCCCTTGTCGTTGCGGTAAGGGAGCGGAGGGAGCACAAAGAGCAGATCGTGGAGAGCACGCGGGCAGTTTACCCAGGTTCGGGCCGCGATGGACGCGTAAAACCCTACTCCTGCTTAGTTTGTATTGAATTGGGGAGCTCGGGAGCTTGAAGAGCTAGCTACACCGAGCAAGTGAGCGACCTAGGTTCCGAACCCCCTCTACGTTGTGCATGGGCCTCCTTTTATAGTGCAAGGGGTCACCGACAGGTGTCAACGTAGGAGAAGGGGTAAAAATGTAATAGTGGTGGTAGTTGTAACAGTGCGGGAACAGTGGATGAACAGTGCGTGAATAGTGGTCATCACCTACTTTGACAGTGGGGGACAAGAGCATTTAATGCCCGTCGCCGTCGACCCCAAAAGCACCCGCCCTTGCGTCTCCGTTTGCCACGGCGATGGCTTTACCACCGTGGAGTGCCACCGTGTCCCCCAGGCTGCACAGCCATCTGCCACGCGTCCCTGGAATGGCCCCAGGGCGACGCGTGGTTCGATGAGCTGGAGCGCGGGCACACAACGTAACCCTTCCCGGCAAGCACCTTGCCGGGGTCTCGACCTTGCCGGTCCCGGGAGCTTGTCGGGCTCTGAAGCTTGTCGCTCCCCGGGCCCTGCCGGGGCGCACGTCGCGCCGAGGCATGTCTTCTGAAATGTGATCTTCTAGTCTTCCTAGCAAGCTCCTCTTGCCAGGGTCTTGTGCTAGTGAGGTAATCTTGAGCCTGGGATGGTCTTCCCGACAAGCTCCACTTGCCGAGGTCTTGATCTTCTGTCTTGTATACTTTGTTTTTGAATGGTTTTATATGGAGCAGGAAGGTCTCCGGCAAGCACGTGGTAGGCCCTGCCGCGGGAAGCTGCTACTGCCCGTGCACAAGTTGGGGTACTGAGGTACCCCTACCTTAGTACACCGACACCTGCCGAGATATATTGCCATGTAACTCCATCGTTCCGTTTATTATGACACACATCTTCATTGTCATATTGCTTTGCATGATCATGTAGTCGACATAGTATTTGTGGCGAGTCCACCGTTCATATTTTTATACATGTCACTCTTGGTCATTGCACATCCCGGTACATCCCCAGAGGCATTCATATAAAGTCATATATTTGTTCTAGTACCGAGTTGTAATATCAAGTTGTAAGTAAATAAAAGTGTGATAATCATCATTATTAGAACATTATCCCATGTGAGGTTATCAAAAATAAAAGAGGCCAACGAAGCCCAAATAAATAAAAGTGGCCAAAGAAGCCCACCAAAAAAAGAGGCCAAAGAGACCAAAATAAAAAAAGAAAAAAGAGAGAAGGGACAATGTTACTATCTTTTTTCCACACTTGTGCTTCAGAGTAGCACCATGTTCTTCATAGAGAGTCAACTATGTTGTCAGTTTCATATACTAGTGGGAATTTTGTTATAGAAATTGGCTTGTATATTCCAATGATGGACTTCCTCAAATGCCCTATGTCTTCATGAGCAAGCAAGCTTATGCACACCCACTAGTTTTCTTTTTGAGCTTTCATACACTTATAGCTCTAGTGCATCTGTTAGATGGCAATCCCGACTCGCTCACATTGGTATCAATTGATGGATATCTCCATAGTCCATTGATTTGCTGAGTTGATGTGAGACTTTCTCCCCACTTTTGTCTATTACCACCTTCTATTCCACCCATAGTGCTATATCCATGGCTCAAGCTTATATATTGCGTGAAAAGTTGAAAAGGCTTAAGCACGTTAAAAAGTATGAAGCAATTGCTTGGCTGACACCGGGGTGGGCATGATTACCTTGTGTTGAGAAAAGGGAGCATAATAAGACTATATGATTTTGCAAGGATAACTTTCTTTAGCCATCTTATTTTTGAAGCTTAATGATTTACTATCTAGTATGCTTTAAATATTATTGTTCTCATGTCAACATAAACTTTTGCTTGAAACTTATGGATCTGAACTTTCATACCACATTAAAGAAGAATTGCATTGATAAATATGTTATGTAGCATTGCACATCAAAAATTCTGTTTTTATCATTTACCTACTCGAGGACGAGCGGGAATTAAGCTTGGGGATGCTTGATACGTCTCCAACGTATCTATAATTTTTTACTGTTCCATGCTATTATATTATCTGTTTTCGATGTTTTATATGCATTTATACGCTATTTTATATGATTTTTGGGACTAAGCTATTAACCCAGAGCACAGTGCCAGTTTCTGTTTTTCCTTGTTTTTGAGTTTCGTCGAAAAGGAATTTCAAACGGAGTCCAAATGGAACGAAACTTTATGAGGATTTTTCTTGGACCAGAATACATCCAGAGGACTTGGAGTACATGCCAGGGGAGCCTAGAGGCGGCCACAAGGGTGGAGGGCGCGCCCTGGGGGGTAGGGCGCCCCCCTACATTGTGGGGCCCCCGAGACCCCCATGACCTACTTCTTTCACCTATAAATTACCAAATATTCCAGAAACATCGGAACATCCATCAAAACCACTTTTCCGCTGTCCTAACCTTCTGTTCTCGCGAGATCCCATCTGGAGGCATTTTACGGTACTCTGTCAGAGGGGGGTTCGACCATGGAGGGCATCTACATCAACACCATTGCCCTTCCGATGAAGTGTGAGTAGTTTACCACAGACCTATGGGTCCATGGCTAGTAGCTAGATGGCTTCTTCTCTCTCTTTGATCCTCAATACCATGTTCTCCTCGATGTTCTTGGAGATCGATCTAATGTAATATTCTTTTGCGGTGTGTTTGTCAAGATCCGATGAATTGTGGGTTTATGATCAGATTATCTACGAATATTATTTGAGTCTCTTCTGAATTCTTATATGCATGATTTAATATCTTAGTAATCCTCTTCGAACTATCGGTTTGGTGTGGCCAACTAGATTGGTTTTTCTTGCAATAGGAGAAGTGCTTTGCTTTGGGTTCAACCTTGCGGTGCTTAATCCCAATGACAGTAGGGGACATGACATGTATTGTATTGTTTCCATGGAGGATAACAAGATGGGGTTTTCATCATATTGCTTGAGTTAACTCTGCTACATCATGTCATCTTGTTTAATGCATTAATCTGTTCTTATGAACTTAATACTCTAGATGCATAATTGTTTTGGTCGATGTGTGGAGTAATAGTAGTAGATGCAGGTAGGAGTCGGTCTACTTGATACGGACGTGATGCCTATATTCATGATCATTGCCTTAGATATCGTCTTAATTATTCGCTCTTCTATCAATTGCTTGACAGTAATTTGTTCACCCACCATAATATTTTCTATCATGAGAGAAGCCTCTAGCGAAACCTATGGCCCTCGGGTCTATTTTACATCTTATAAGTTTCAGATCTACTATTTTGCAATCTTTTAATTTTAAATCTATAAACCAAAAACCCAAATATATTTACTTTATAGTTTATCTATCTCTAACAGATCTCACTTTTGCAAATAATCGTGAAGGGATTGACAACCCCTTTATAGCATTGGGTGCAAGTTGTTTGATTATTTGTTCAGGTATTTGACAATTTGTGTGTAATCTCCTACTGGATTGATACCTTGGTTCTCAAAACTAATGGAAATACTTACTCTACTTTGTTGCATCACCCTTTCCTCTTCAAGGGAAAAACCAACGCAAGATCAAGAGGTAGCAGGGGTCATTTCGTAAAAATAATACCTCTCTTACAAAGTATCTAGAAACAGTTGTTGCGGCTGACTGTTAACTAATAGCCGCTTCTATTGTCTCTTCTTATCTATCTTCTAACTAATAAAATATATATTTAAAGTCTTAAAATTCACCTACATCAACTTATTGTACCAGCTCAAAGAGCATCTCCACATGTTCGGCCCCCCAGGGCACCCGCCGGTGCTTTTTCACCCTTCGACCGGTGCTTGTTTGGCCCTGGGGGCGATCTAGTTCCCAGTCACGCCACTAGCTTTCGCCCCCAAGACGCAAATGTATTCGAACTCCGTGTTTCCCGCTACCAAAAAGACGCTGCAAGTTCAGCGATCAACATAGTTCGGAGATCACACGCCACGGTTCGGCGATCAAATTCAACTCGGCATTCAAAAAAAAGGACGCATGAGCACTGCATCTAACGACGGTGTTCTCCTCCGGTGTCCGGCTGGTGGTCGATGGCGTGTGTGGGCTGGGTGCTTCCTCGCTACTTTCCTGAGGTGCGTTGGTGTTTCCCTTGAAGAGGAAAGGGGATACAACAAGAGTGAAGTAAGTATTTCCCTAAGTTATTTAGAACTAAGGTATCAATCTAGTAGGAGATCACACACAAGTCGCCAAATACCTGCACAAACAATCAAACAACTTGCACCCAATGCTATAAAGGGGTTTGCAATCTCTTCTAGGTTATTTGCAAAAGTGAGATCCGGTAGAGATAAATGAACAAGTAAAGTAAATATTTTTGGGTTTCTGGTCTGTAGATTGAAAAGTAAAAGATTACAAAATAGTAGATCGGAAACTTATAAAATGTAAAAGAGACCCGGGGGCCATAGATTTCACTAGAGGCTTCTCTCATGATAGCAAGCATTACGGTGGGTGAACAAATTGCTGTCAAGCAATTGATAGAAAAGCAAATAATTATAACGATATCTATGGCAACGATCATGAATATAGGCATCACGTCCGTGACAAGTAGACCAACTCCTGCCTGCATCTACTACTATTACTCCACACATCGAACGCTATCCCGCATGCATCTAGTGTATTAAGTTCATAAAACAGAGTAACACATTAGGTAAGATGACAAGATGTAGAGGAACTAACTCAACCAATATGATGAGAACCCCATCTTTTTATCCTCGATGGCAACAGTACAATACGTGTCATGTCCCTTTTTGTCACTGGGATTGAGCACCGCAAGATTGAACCCAAAGCAAAACACTTCTCCCATTATAAGAAAAACCAATCTAGTTGGCCAAACCAAACCGATAGTTCGAAGAGAATTACTAAGATATCAAATCATGCATATAAGAATTCAGAGAAGACTCAAATATTATTCATAGATAATCTGATCATAAACCCGCAATTCATCTGATCTTAACAAACACACCGCAAAAGAAGATTACATCAGATAGATCTCCAAGAACAACGAGGAGAACATGGTATTGAAGAACAACGAGAGAGAAGAAGGCATCTAGCCACTAGCTATGGACCCGTAGGTTTGTGGTAAACTACTCACACTTCATGGGAAGGGCAATAGGGTTGATGTAGATGCCCTCCGTGGTTGATTCCCCCTCCGAGCTCAGCCGGAGCCCTCCTCACGCTTCACCTGGGCGTGACGACGAGACAACTCAACACCACCCTCAAAGCGGGCGCGGTGGCTGGTCGTAACCACCGCTACTGGAGCTACCACTGAGGGAGGAGCCGCCGTAGCTGGACGAACCGCGACCATCGCCCAGTCCAAGCACCTCTCCGTCATCGTTGTCTTCGGGGCAGCACTCGGCACGATGGTCGTCTTCCCCAAACACCCTCACGAAGAGGGTCAAATCGCCATTGTACCTGAAGTGAAGGGTGCACCGCCTGCCCAGGCCGCGCCCGCGGGCAAAAGTCTGCCAGCCGCAAGCCAGGGTCACAGCACACGTGGCGGAGACCTCCACCTCAACCCATGAAGCCCTGCTGCAGCAGCTGTCCGCTTGCAGCCAAAAGCTGTCGGAGCTCGCGGCGAGGAGTTCGCCAGCTAGGGAGCGTGGGAGCTGGAGCCGGGTGCCGGGCGGGCTCTCCGACCACACGACGAACTCCAGCGTCACCTCCGCCGAATGGGAGCGCAGCCAGGGAGGCCAGACGACCCCGGAGCGCCTCCCCTCGTTCACAGGACTGGCAAGGCCACGACGATCCCCACCACTCGAGGAACCGCCCCCGCGGTTACCGAGCGTGGCTACGGGCGCTGTGGAGGTCCGCCCACGCCCGCAACAAGCCACGCCAAGAGTCGCGGCACACTTGCGGGGCCGGCCTCGTCCCCTCCTGGGTGGTGGTGAGTTGGTCCTTTCCTGCCGAGTCTTCCCCTTCTCCGCGGACGAAAGCTTTCTAGTCGGCGCCATGAGCGGTTCGGTCAGGCGAGGGGCAAGGAAGAAGAAGAAGCGAGAAGAACGGAGGGAGAAGATAGGTATCAAGGACTCCGCCTACTGCCTTATTTATATCCAGGAGAAGGCCAACCGCCGGCCTCCATAATCGCAAGTAATGATGGTCTTTTGTGCATGCAGGGACTTGTCAAGTCGCGCAGTCGCCGAGGCTGCATGGGGAAGTGGAGACGCCAATGTCCCATCAATCGCCACACGTCATTCAAGGCCGCAGGCTTTTGGCGCCCGCGGTGCTCCGCACTTGACCATTGGCTTTGCCGTGAAACCAAGCCCGAGCGCACCTTGGCCCGGGGGCTACTGTCGGCGTTCTGGGAACGGGGTACCCAGACTTGCCTGTGTGCGGCCCAGAGCGTGACTCATCAGGCAGCCTGGTACGGCCCAACCTCATCAGCAACCAATCAAGACCCTCGCGAGTGGCCGAGCCTCGCGAGGCGGACGACGCAAGACCTCCTCTGGGGCAGCCTCAGTAGGCTGGCTCCAGAGGATCAGAGATATCAAGGCAAGGGGCATCTCACGAGGCCCTCGTGACGTGAGCAGTGACGACCAAAGCCAGGCGGGCGCCAGCAGGCGCAGGGTGCCAGTTTCCTCTTTGGTGCTAAAGGAGAAGGCGCACGCGAGGAATCCCGAGGCATCATGCAAAGGTTTCCATATCGGTGCAACAAGACCAAGACCAGCAGGACGGCAGAGGGGAGGTCATCGCGGAGCCCATGATGGCGTCACCACCAGTGCCTTTGGCAGGCAAAGACCACCTTTTGTCAGGATAGATTGTACTAGTTGTCCCCCTTCAAAATTGGTCATTGTGGGATCCCTTCCCGCTTAATATTTGAGAAGAGGACCCGGGCCTCTATAAATAGGACTAGCCACCACCATAGAAGGGGATCGGATCATTGAGACCGCCTAAACACCCACAAGCTCAGTCGAGCACAAGAACACCTCTCCTCAGGAGGCTGTTCTTCCCATGTACTAGTTCTTCCTCATCCTACAAGGCGATCCACCACACCACACTGGATTAGAGTATTACACCACAACGGTGACCCGAACTAGTATAAACCTTGTGTCCCTTGTTCTTCGGGTTTGACGAGCTAGGCCTAGGGAACAACGAGTAGACGAGCTAGGGCAGAAGGAGAGATCTTCATGCGCACCCCAGAGATTGAACCATAAGGGTTTTGCCGGAACCCGAGATCCAGCATTTGGCACCCCAGGTAGGGGTGTACCAAAACTTCCCTTCCATCGATCCGCGCACCGTTGTCCACCGTTCCTATGGCCGACGCCCGCTGTGCCCGTGCTGAGCGGCGGGCTGCCCTCGCCGCCCGCGTTGCTCAGACAACTCCCGCCGGCAGACCGCGATGTCGTTCTCCATCGCCTGCTGCCAACGCCGCCACCGGCCCGGCGCAACATGAACATCAGGCCTCGTCCCTGCACCCCTCCGTGCGCCGATACGGATGCACCGCGACCCCGTCCTGACCCCGGCGGTCTCGTCGTCCCATGCTCGTCGCGGATCCACGGATGCGCAGGCTGCGTTGCTCATGGTAGGCGAGCTCCCGCGCTACCGCCTCGTCGACGACTTCTACGAAGAACGGCTCGACCGCATCGCCGAGCTTGGCAGTGCCGCTGGGGGCTCTCCAGCACCGTCCCTCTCGCTACCTCGTCCGCCTCCCTATGCGGACGACGTGGCCCATGAAGCTCCTCTGCTACCTCTGCGTCAAGGCATCGTCCAAGACCCAAGGCACGTGGCCCCGTGGCGTGATCACCCACGCGCGGAACCAATGCACGAAGAAGGAAGCTGCCAAGAGATCCAGTGGCCCCGCGGAGGAGCGCCAACGCTCCCTCCACCACTATGTCGAGACCGCGCGCCCCCTGCCGTGGTGGCGCGCGAGGACCAAGGCGAAGTTCTGCCTCCCCCACAAGCTCAAGTGTCGACAGCGGGCTGCAAGGCCCTCGCCCCAAGCTGCGCAACATCAACTGGCCTGGGAAGTTCAAGCCCGACCTGCCTCCACGCTATGACGGTACCCCCGACCCTGCGGAGTTCCTGCAGCTCTATGAGCTAAGCATCAAAGCGTCCGGTGGCAACGAGAAGATCATGGCGAACTGGTTCCCCATGGCCCTCAAAGATGGCACGCGCTCGTGGCTCATGAACCTGTCCGCGGGGTCGATCTCCACCTAGAGCGAGATGCGCGAGCGGTTCATCGCCAACTTCCAGGGCACCCGAGACTGCCCCCCCCCCCCCGGCCGCGGGTGACCTGCGGCGTATCAAGCAACAACCAGGAGAAACCCTACAGAAGTTCATCCAGCGCTTCAACAGCATCTATGTCAAGATCCCCAAGGTCACATACGAGGCCACCATTTCAGCATTCTCAGATGGTGTCCGCGACGTCAAGATGAAGGACGAGCTTGTCATCCACGAAGATCTTTGCACGTCCCTTGAGCTGTTCAACCTCGCGACCCAGTGCGCCAGAGCTAAGGAGGGGCGCCTCTCCCTCGTCGAGCTCCCCGCTGCAGAACCAGAAGACAAGAAGGCCAAGAGCACAGACGTAAAGCGCAAAGGAGTGGCAGTGCTTGCGGCTGAGCTAGAGATGAAGCGCGGCCGTGACTACCTGGAGTCGTCCAAGAGCAGCCGGACGTTTTGCGCCTTCCACAACGTGCACAGCCACAACACCCATGACTGTCAAGAGCTCAGGGCTCTCCGTGAAGGACGCGTCAGCCAACGCCCCGAGAGCAACCGTGGCTACGGTCAAGGAGGAAGTCAGATCGGGGGACGCTGGGACGACTGCGGCCCCCGTCGGGAGTGGCGTAATCGACCTCGGGAGGACCGCTAGCGCGATCAGCCTCGTGAGGATGCATGGAGGGACTAGCCTCGTGAGGGCGCGTGGAGAGATCAGCCTCGTGAGGACCGCCCCCAAGGCAAGGCTGGCCTTCCACCTCTGCCGCCACCAAGGAGGAACGACGGCCAGGACGAGGGGGCTGGGGGCTTCCAGGAGTCTCGCGCCATCGCCTGCATCTTGGCCGGAGCACATGCCCCAGCCTCTCAACGCCTCTTCAAGTAGTTCGCCCGGGAAGTAAACGCGGCTCTCGCCAAGCTCGAGGTTACGCGGCCACTCAGGTGGTCCAAGTGCCCCATCACCTTCAGTTCGGCAAACCAGCTCAAGTGCGCGGCTACGGCTGGCGCCCTCCCGATGATTTGTTCGCCCGTCATCAGCAACGTCCAAGTTAAAAAGACTCTCATCGACGGCGGCGCAGGGCTCAATGTCCTGTCGGTCAAGGCGTTCGACAGCCTCCAAGTACCGTACGATCAGTTACTGCCAGCAAGCCCTTCTCCGGAGTGACTAACGGCTCCACCACCCTCATAGGGCAGGGTCCGCCTGCCTGTCACCTTTGGCACTCGCGACAACTACCACATTGAGCTCATCGACTTCGACATTGCCCACATCCATCTCCCTTACAACGCCATCCTCGGGTACCCAGCCCTGGCCAAGTTCATGGCACAGTGACTCACCACGGCTACAACGTCCTCAAGATGCCGGGGAGCGGCGGCGTCATCATCATCACTTGTGAAGAGAAGGACGGAGTGTGCTCACTCGAGCACGCTTACCAGGCAGCAGCAGTTGAGGATCCAGACAACGACAACATCAACTACCCTCGTGAGGCCGTCCCAAGAAGAAGAAGCAGCTGCTCGCCCTGGAGTCTCATGAGGTTGCAGCACCTAGTGGCAGCACCTCAGGACCTGCACCTAGGGAGGGGCTGCCTCCCTCCCTCGCATAGGAAGGCACGCCCGACACCCCCTCAGGCTGGGCTCAGGGGCTCTCCTCTGGAGGGCCTCTGACTTAGCCAATGTCACGAGGGAGGCGCTCGGGCACCATGTGGAGGAGTGCTTCACCGCACGTCTCCCGCCGGAGGCCTCAAGGCGTGAGGCACCAAGCACTCAGGAATTCACCAGTCAGACCATTGAAGACCTACAGGTGCCAAGGGCAATGCAGGGCGATCGCCGCCCGACGCCTCGGAGTGAAGTTGTCACCCCAGGCTCAAGCGACGGACTGCGCATCTGCGTCAACGTCCCCGCACTCAACATGATCACATCTCAGGAGCTCCACTGGCCTTCTCAGGTGGGCCGTACGAGGGTCCCCCTCACAGCTATGTTCGCATGCCTTTCGGCCTACCAAACCAAGCGACCCTGCACCAACGCCACATGCGGGAAGCCCTTGCGACTCGCGAGGCCAGGCATCAGGAGGTCCTGGCAGAGGTGGCCTCGGTTTTCCGCGAGATCTGGGAACCCCCAGAGCCTCGCAGGGCGCCGGAGCCAGGCGGCTCGTGAGGAACGACATCTGCATCAAGCGTCTTCAGCTACACCAACTCTACTTCAGCAACTGTGCCAGGTGACATTTTCCGGTTTTTGTTCAGCTAGGAGCTCCCTTCGGGCTGCATCATTCCCAGGTCGCACGGGTCTGTCCCTGCGGCGTGCATCCTTCTGCATCATTAGCTTACTTTGTTGGGGGCGCCCCTCGGGCTGCATCATCCCTAGGCCACACAGGTCCGTCCTTGTGGCATGCATCTCATTTTTTGTCACTTGGTTTAGTCCGTTTTCTCCTGCAATTTGCCTTACGAGCATCGTCTACTCACTCATCGCCTCTTCTGGTCTCCTTCGCTGCTTAATGGACTTCTTCTCATCTCGCAACAGGGGTTGCATACGTTGGCACGACGCTTGTGCTCTGGTCCGTCCCTGCAATGCTGACAAACCCGAGGGACCTAGCTCTGACCCACGGCCCGCTTCGCAAGCATCACCTCACCAGGTCCTCGGTGCCTTCGTCTTCCCGCGGAATTATCAGAAGCCCAGTGATAGGCGCTGTCCCAAGTTGTGCTACTACAGGCTAACCCGCATGAGTCTCAGGAGCACGGCGACAGGCGATCCCGTCGGTCTCCCCTCCACACGTAATTTGCTTGCGCGTTAAAGGGGGGGGGGGCCTCTAAGCATCACGTCTCAGGGGCTCTTACCGACTCTCCAGCCCTCACCCCTTGGCCTTGACCACGGCATCGCGACCTGGCATACCAGCGGCGGCTGAGCTTCGCTCGAGGGTCGGGACCCGAGGACGTAGAGCATCAAGAAGGACGGGGGAAGGGGAGGCCGGCTTAGAGAGCTCAGGCCTGTTCGTACGTCAAGGTGGACCCTTGGGCATCACGACCCAAGGGCCTAACTGGCCCCGTAGCCCCTCACTCCCTGGTCTTGCTCCTGTGAAGACTATGTCTGTGCCTGCGTGGAACAAGTCATTGCACCTGTGAAGACTAGGCTTCGTGCTTGCGTGGAACAAGGCCTTGCGCCTGTGAAGACTAGGTTCTGTGCCTGCGTGGAACAAGGCCTTGCGCCTGTGAAGACTAGGCTCCATGCCTGCGTGGAACAAGGCCTTGCGCCTGTGAAGACTAGGCTCCGTGCCTGCGTGGAACAAGGCCTTGCGCCTGTGAATACTTGGCTCCGTGCCTGCATGGAACAAGGCCTTGCGCCTGTGAAGACTAGGCTTTGTGCCTGCGTGGAACAAGGCCCTGCGCCTGTGAAGACTGGGCCCCATGCCTGCGAGGAACAAGGCCCTACGCCTGACAAGCCAAGGCCCAATGCCTGTTAAGCAAGGCTCACACCTGTGAAGGTCTCCACTCGTGATAATCTCACATAATAATGAGTGGGGCTGTACACACCCCGAAGCCTACGGAGAGCCGCCCTCGGGCCTCGGGGGCTCCCTCCCACATCCTAGTGGCAGCACTTAGCTCCGCGCTGGTGAGAAGACTAGATTAGGTGCCGGATGCGGCTGTTCATTTGCTTTCTGGAGTTGGCTTGCCCCTTCCTTATTTTTAATGGATTTTTAAAGTTTTGGTGTTCCCCGAGTTGCTTGGTTTAATCTCCTTCTCTGTTCCTTCCCGCAATTTTTGGCCTTGCCCAGGGAGAGCGGCAGTTGCCCGGTGCTCTCCCCAGAGCGCCTCCCTTAGCCTCCATGAGGCGCCCATGCTGGGGCTTGTGATTGGCACACCACCCTCCTTATGTCCGTGCCCCACGAGTACCACGATAGGGAGCATCCGACCATGTTCGGCCCACGTCAGGGACCTCGGGCAGTAAAGGATAATAACTGCCCAACGAGTTTTTGCAGCCTCACGAAGGATCAAGCGTCACGAGATGAGGGCTATTCCGAGCGTGTCGAGATAAGTCTCCTCACCCTAACAGCGCATAATACACAGATCATGCAGTGATGGCCGGGGGCGCTAAACATGGTGCAAAACATCATAAAAACCATGGTTCATTACATGCCCTTACAGGGCTCCATACTTGTTTGCTTGAATGATGTAGGAAGAAAGAAATATCGAGAACGGGCGGTGACGACCCTCGAGGCGCAGCTGCTCACGAGGACCCGCTCCCCGAGCTCAGCCGGAGCCCTCCTCGCGCTTCACCTGGGCGTGACGACGAGACAACCCAGCGCCACCCTGAAAGCGGGCGCGACGATTGGTCATAGCCACCGTTGCTGGAGCTGCCGCTGAGGGAGGAGCCGCCGTAGCTGGATGAACTACGACCATCGCCCAGGCCAAACACCTCTCCATCAATTTTTTCTTCGGGGCAGCACTTGGCACGACGGCCATCTTCCCCAAACACCCTCACGAAGAGGGTCAAATTGCCATCGTACCTGAAGTGAAGGGTGCACCGCCTGCCCAGGCCGCGCGCGCGGGCAAAAGTTTGCCAGCCGGGGGTCAGGGTCACAGCACCCACGGCGGAGACCTCCACCGCAACCCACGAAGTCCTGCCGCAGCAGCCGTCCGCTTGCAGCCAAAAGCCGTCGGAGCTCGCGGCGAGGAGTTCACCGGCTAGGGACCGTGGGAGCTGGAGCCGGGTGCCGGCCGGGCTCTCCGACCACAGGACGAACTCATGCGTCACCTCCACCGAATGGGAGCGCGGCCGGGAGGCCTGACGACCCCGGAGCGCCTCCCCTCATTCACAGGACTGCCAAGGCCACGGCGATCCCCACCACTCGAGGAACCGCCGCCGCGGTTGCCGAGCGTGGCTATGGGCGCTATCGAGGTCCGCCCACACCCGCAAGAAGCCACGGCAGGAGTCGCGGCACACTTGCGGGGGCGGCCTCGTCCCCTCCTGGGTGGTGGTGAGTCGGGCCTTTCCTGCAAAGTCTTCCCCTTCTCCGCGGACGAAAGCTTTCTAGTCAGCGCCATGAGCGGTTCGATTAGGCGATGGGCAAGGAAGAAGAAGAAGCAAAAAGAACGGAGGGAGAAGATGGGCAGCAAGGACTCCGCCTACCACCTTGTCGTGGTTTTGTCACGGTAGATGTCCTAGCAAAAGGACTTAGTCATGAGGCCATCGCTATGGGTTAGCTTAAAGGGGTTAAAGTGGACAAGGACGCAAGGGTTTATACTAGTTCGGCCCCTTCGATGAAGGTAAAAGCCTACGTCTAGTTGGGTGTGGTATTGCTAGGGTTTCGATGACCAGGGAGTGAATACGCTTTGCCTGTGTCTCGAGTTGTTGTTCTCCCTCCTTGAACCGTCGCCAGGTCGTCCCTTTATATACACGAGGTGATGCCCGATCCAGTTTATAGAGTCCCGAGGCCGGCTCATAAACGTGTCCGGCTCTATCTCTGTCTTTCCTATCTTACATCACAAGTTACACACCGTATAGTGGTTTATAAATCATGGGCCCTAACACCTCTTGTGCTTTACATATGCCAGAGTAAAGCGTCATGCTCCACATTCCATTGGGCTTCGGTAGAAGTAATCTTTGATAGATATAAACCGGCCCCTCCGAGGCGGTTTATACCTAGTAGTAATATCCCTGACATTAGGCCCCAGATTGATTTGAACCTTTTCATGTCAATCTTTGTGGGGACCCCGACTCATAAGTGGTGATCACCGAATGCACGTGTACAGTGATCCCAAAGATCAATGCTCACTGAACACACAGAAGCTGAATAACAAGAGTCTTACACCCATACATACCGTATTACACAAATTGTGACCATTATGGTCACGTCTTGAGTATATCATTGGAGCGAAAAGCTTCAATAACAACTTGGACCCATGCCATCTGCCTTAACCCTACAGGTATTCTAACTGGGAAGCGTCCTAGCTCGCATGTTCGTCACCAAGAAATCTTCAGCGTATCCTGTTCTTTCATGCCTGGCCAATAAAATAACAAGTGGCAAGCCAATGAGTACTTTGAATGTACTCGCAAGCAACCCAAGGGTGATAACAGAATAATTAAGCAAGGCTCTACTGCTAAGTTGGCAGTTTTGCAGAAAGCTAGTTTTTCTCGTGCAAGTATGATCAACATATATCAAGGACATGCATGTGTCTGCAACAAGTATCAGGAGGTTACAGACATAAATATCGAGGAAGAGTTGTAATCAACTCATGCTCACGCTCATCGTGACTTCCTCAAGAATCACATCATCAATATCACCGAACCGTGTTGTTTTCCACACACACACACACACACACACACACACTAGGTTTCGCAAACATTGGACGTAGCCCAAGAGCGGTTACCCAACTGTCCTTGACCGTGGACACGGCTATTCGAATAGTTTTAAACTCTGCAGAGGTTGCACACTTTACCCACAAGATCCGGGGAACTTCCGTGTCATCCACGAACCGCGGTACTTCAAGTACCCGAGGTAAGCACCCGATCACTATCTTTCCCTAGACGACACTAACATGGAGTCCACTCGATTGGTAGCAACCCTCGTGCCCAACATTTCACATCTTAAGATTTGTGGAACCTCGCTCCCATATTCATCACATACCACTGGCACGAGGTACCAACGGTGTGTTCGGTGCCCTGTGAAAATAGTCATGGCCACCTATCCAAGCACGACCCCGTCCCGAGAGTGACCTCATGTCACCCCCGTCACTGGTAATGCGGGCACCATGCTAGTAATGTCCTAGGTAATCAATAATGCCTTTCCCATATAAGGGTGGAGTGGTTGCGCATGTAAGGTTGGAATAACGGTCGCAACTTAAACCAATCCATTTTCAAAACAACACACACACTTGCCTCGGTACACCACTTCGTCATCAAGTGGTTACCCAGCTCATCATCTCCCTTGGGCATAAGTGGCACCCGACGGGGTTTTTGAAAAGTATTTTGAAAGTACTCTGCCTCTGTCACCTTGCATATTCCCGTCCCATTTGCGTAGCCACTACTATAGCAACCTAACTACTCCCACCCACATAACCCTCATTGGAAGGTAGGGTCATGCTTGATGCAAGTTTCAATAGTAAAGTAACAAAGGTAACAACCAAAGTGGTCACCACCTCCCATGATTCCGATGCATTGATAATAAGGTGCTATGAGACATGCATAAAAAGGTTTCTCGAACATGGTCAAAGGGCTGCTTGCCTGTCATAACCAAGTCCTTGGGGTCTTCAAATCCTCTGGTCCTTCTCCAAGTACTCCGGCTACTTCGTCAACTAACGCCGGAAACAAATCACAATAAGCAACACAACAAGGCAAAAATAAAATTGCTCTAAAAATAGGAGTTGGACTTTTCTAGGATACCTCTGGTCATATGAAAAATAACCAGAGTGGTTTCATTGGGATTGGATTAGTGGATGTTTCTGATCATTCAATATGAAGGATATAAGGGATTTAATGGATCCACAAAAAGTGTACAGAAGAATTATTTTAAAAAATAGGCAAAGCCACCCATCTAGCAAGGAATGATTTTAGAAGAATCTAGGAGTTGGTTTCACTTGATGTGGACTTCAAAAGAATTTCCTATGATTTTGCAAAGTTGGCTATACATGAATAAGTAGACCAATATTTGATGTGGTATAGAAGGTATTGGGAAAAATGTTCAAAAACTAAGTTATGAGCATACAAGTACCTAGGAATTTGAATCATGGAATTTGGATCAACTCTGTGATTTTCTAAAGTTTATCACAGAAATAAAAGAATGACATTTTGATAATATTTGTGAATAGAATGTTTCTGCAAAAATGATCAAATGGCACCATGTGATAGAGCATGATTTTATGAACTCATAGAAATTTGAATCATCAAATTTGGAATCCATTTGATTTATTTATGGATTTTAGAAAAAGAAAATGAATCTACCTAGATGGGCTGGATTAAACCCTGCGCTGGCGTGCACTGAGCGAGGAGTAGCGCCGGAACGCTATTGGGCCGGCCCAGTGGCTCAACCACACGGGCAGAGGGCGACGCCGAAGGCGCATTCGGCTAATACGCCTTCCTGCACGGAAGGCAGGCGCCAGATGGACCCGTGTCCATTTAAACGGGCTGGCCCACCGGTCAGTGGCTCAGGCGTGCGCCGGGTCGTTGACGGACGGGGCCCAATGCTGACGCGACACCTTCTTCTTCCTCCGCGCGAGTCAGAGGAGGCGAGGCAGAGCGCACGCCAGCGCTGATCCCCGACGAATCCGGCCGCCCCGTTGGTGTCCGGCGCACCGAAAGATTCAGGGGAATGAGGCACATCCATCCAGGGTCTTCAAGTGGGACAGGAGGAACGGGAGCGACGACGGCCTTGGCGCCGGCGGGCGGCTTCAGGAGAAGACGAGCGCGATGCCAGGGGCGCTAGGGAAAAGGAAGGAAAAAGTGGGGGGGG
>LR738711.1:660854948-660909610 GCA_902687465.1 Secale cereale
GGGGGGGGCTCCGCGGTCCTGCGTTACTCCTCCTGGTGGTCAAAGAAGACGAGGGCAAGCTCTGGTTCACCAGAGCCGGGCAAAGGCCGACGGCGACCATGGTGGCCATGGAGAGGGAAAGAGAGCACCAGGGGGAGAGGGGGCTTGTCCAAGGAGGTAAATGGGGGTAGTTTACCCCTCAATCATTGAGATATGGCCAGGGGAGAGTTACTGGAGGTAGGAGAGGACTAGGAGGAGCTGTGGTAAAAAGTTGAGCTCAAGGAGAATAGTGTAAGTGGTCAAAATGGTGATTTTTGAAAAGTGACAAAAGGTGTTTGATGCAAATTTGGGCAAGCAAATTAACTCCACTTGACATGAGACTTAACAGGATCAAATTCCATATAGAAATAGGGTATTCCACCAAGTTTGAGCTCATTTGAAGAAACTTGCCAATGTAACTTTGGTGAACCCTAGAAATCAATAGAAATGGATTTTCCAAGATTAAGTTAAGCAAATCCTCTCTTCTTGATGCACCACTTGGTGTAGTGTCATCATTTGGGGTTGTGAGTATATCCACAAAAGTTGAGGCCACAAGTAAAAAGTTGGCAATGTAGACTTGTTCAAATTTGAGTCTGAACAGTAATGATTTTGGGGCACTCTGATCAAGTTACCCTTCTCCAAAACTTGTGCCATTTGGTCTAGATGCATAATTAGACCATTTTAGCATGTGCACCAAGTTTGAGAGCATTTAGACAAGTTTGGCAATGTAAAGTTGCTCAAACTTCAAAATGGACAGAAATGGTTTTGAATGGATTAGATGATGTTTTCTTGATCTTCAAGGCATGAGGCTTTGTAAGATCATCAAATATGTCATATCTGACATGATAGAATTTCCCTGGAATTTTTAGAGGATTTTTCCTTTGTAAATATTTCAAAAGCTTGAAATATCCAGAAAGGGTTTTTGAAGGATTTGCCCAATATTTTGAACATGACCATGTGCTGAAACTATTATATATGGACAATATATGTCCTATGACCTTCCCTGAATTTTGAAAAATATTTTTGAAACAGTTAAATAATTTGAACCTATTAAAGACCATTTCTGGCCTAAAGAAAAAGCCTTTAAATAAAGTATAAAAAATAACTTTTAAAATTATAATTTTGTGGTTTTTGGGAGTCCTATACCTAATAGGATTCAAATATACTTTTTTAAAGATTTTTAACACCCCAAATAAGGTACTTGCAGTGTAAACCTCAATTCAGGAGTTTTGGGAAAACTAATTTCAGAAAATACTATTTGGCTAAATTATTTTTATAAGAAAATACTATATTGTTCTAAACACATGGCATGATCATTGGGAAAAGGTTTTGAATCAAGGATATGAAGTATAAGACTTGGATGATTTATTTGATTTTTAGAGCACTTGCAAACAGCAAACAGAAAACCAATCAAGCAAGGTCAAAAACACTCAAAAGTTTTTGCCAAACCACATTTTAGCATGCCTATTAGCTTAAGTGTTGTGGCATGAAAATCAGGGTGTGATGGACCTACCCCCCTTACAAGAATCTCGTCCCCGAGATTCCCAGACTAGGCGTGGAAAGGAATACGGAGACTTGGATACGGGGTAGTCTTCACTTCTTCTTGTTGGTTCTGCTTCCGAGTGGTGCTCCATGGAACTTTGAAGTACTTGGTGGTGTGGCTTCTCGCATGTTGCCCTTTTTGATGCAGGTTGCTGAGGGGTCTCTTGCATAGGTTAGGTTGGGTTAGACGTTAATGGCTCGGTGATCGATGTCCTTGCAGGGACCGGGCTAGTTAGGAAGTTAAAAGCATTTCCAGAGTTGTGACTCGTGGAAAATTTGGTGCACGGTGGGTAACTTCGGTGGTAAATCTAGCTGGTAGCCGTCTACTATTTGTCTTGAAGTTGTCTTGAAGAAAGTCGATAAATCTTGGTGTGAGCGTCCTTCGACATGGAAATGCTTGGTTCCTTCGAGAGGAGTGGTTTGCAGATACGCCTGTTCTTCGACGCGGAAGATTACTTCTTGATGATGGTGGTCGGTGTAGTTCTTCCTTCTTGACATGTCGGTCTTCAAATGTCTTCTAACCAGCCAAATGGCTCTTTCTCTGTCTTCGGGTAGTCAAGTATGTTGCCAAATAAAGATGACAACTAACTTTTCCAAGTACTCCATGAAGTCTACGGGGTACGCAAGGTAGGCTGGGGTATTGGTGGTGGTCTCCGTTGAGTATTGGCAAGAGTCTTCTTGACTTAGAGCCAATGCCCGTGGTCAGGATCTGACCATGTTGTGGCTTGGTGGGGCTTAAGGGTTTCAAGGATTCTAGTGTGTGAGTGAACGTTTATTATCTTATCCTGAAGCACGGTTTCCGAGATGCCAATAGTGCTATCTAGTCCTCTAGACAATTCACTCCACACCACCGAAAACATCATCTTGCGTAGGTCACTCTAATCATCACTCATGCTTTAGATATCCTCATGGCTCCTTAGAGGAGGTCTAACAAAATTATACATGTCTACGATCCGCGAAAATCATATGTATGGCTACCCCTAAGAATCCATGGGTAAGGCATACAAGCTGCTAAGCTTGAATTAAACACGACAATCCAAGTGCTCATCCCATTCTTCCAAGGTTCAAGATAATGCATCTCTATTCTAAGGAAAATCGTCATATGCCACTCCAAGATCTTGTTTCCTTCCTATGAATCAACTCTAATAGGCCATTTTCTTCCATCAATCACCACATAATCCAACAATTCTACAAATTCGATGTCTACGGTGTTCCACAAGATCTCAAGTCCCTATAATACCCAAATACTTGGAAGGGCTATGTATTCTATAGTAAGTTCACCAAATTCCCACCATCATGGTCAAGTAAACTCCAAGGTCATGATTATATAGATCCCTAAATCAACTCCGACACATAATCCAATCTCCTAGTTTGCCATTCCCCGAGAAACATGGTATCATGATCAAGATCAACAGTCTAAATCAAATTTACTCCAGATCATGTGGACATATTTAGCATCTATACCCAACCAGAATCACCTACTTAAATCCAAATCTCATGTTCGACGAGAATTCCTACATTTCCCCCAAGTCATTCTCAAAATGTCAACTATCTTCTATCAATATCCCGTGGCTAGGTCAAATCCTTATACCTCCAAGAATTTTAATTTGCGATCACAATTGCCCTGCAAATCCAAGTTACTCCAGGGTGATGAAAGTTATGCTACTCTATTAATCATGATCCCACCAACATGAAAACCTCACAATCCATCAAGGCCTCGGATAATTCTTCGAAGTCACTGATATAAAGTCACCAAATCATCTGTCATATATCCTCAAATTTGGTCTATCTATGGCATCGTCAGTTCTTGTGCTATATTAGGATGAAAATGTGCTCACTCATTGTGTCCACTAGTTCCATTACAAACCCAGTGTTGTGCAAGGTTATAGAGGCTTAACTGGTTCTCTTGTAATTCTATGGGTTAGGCACATGGTTAAGGATTCGTTCTGGGGTATCTGTGAAGTCTCGAAGGGCCTGGGGATGGATTTCTAATCTTGAGGGGAAACCATAACTCCACGGGGTTGCACTTGGTCGAGGAGGCTGTAGCAAAAGTCTTCTGTGCCAGTTGGTTGCCGAAGTAGAATCCTTGGTTTATCTTGTCTCATTGGTCTTTAGTTGAGGAGATAGAGGAGATGGGAAAAAAGTAGCATGGAGGAGGGGAATGCCTAAAGGGGGTTCTATAGTGCAAGTGCAAATAAACAGGTGCAAAAAGGGGCGAAACGGAAGACACGAGGAAAGGAAGGTGATATAGCCGTGTACTTGTTGCCTAGGGCAAAAGTGCAACCTATATCAAAACACAAACAATAAAAACAAGCAACACACCATCATGGTCCTATTCGAACCATCATACGGACTCGACTGCGCATAGGGGGTACACGACTCATCCTACCCTAGGGGTTCTCGGACTAGTAGTCGTGCCTTGTGCCTCGTGCAGTCTTCTGAGTTTTCCTCATGTGTTGCTATGTCCCTTGTAGTTGTTTGAACGACCCGGGTTGAGCTTGAAGAATCTTCAACAACTTCTCAACTGATGAGGTGATGTGGTGAAGGTGTCTCCTCGTAGCTGGCGTTGACTTGGTCTCCTCTTGTCTTCTTAATCATAACGATCCCTTTTGTCTTCTAAGGCGTCGACTGTACTGGGTAGGTAATCCTTATGCAATGACAGTAACAAGGCATATTATAGGTCCAACATGTCGGTTACGTTGATGACAACATCGTCACCAAGAGCGGCGGAAGAAGAGAACTATTTTCCTGCTCACTATAGTGAGGCGGACCAAATGGCGAGGTTCTCATCCACCGGTGGTTGCCGATACAACAACGGTAGTGACAGGATTACTCCATTAGCGATGTATATCATGATCTTGCACAACTCATGCCATGTTCATGGTAGGCCAAGGTCGCATCATCTTGGGGCAGTGCCAAGGATGTCACCATCTTCTGGGTCTTCATGTCTTCATTCCTCGAGGATGTATCTTCTGTTGGAATTGTCTTGTTGTGGTGTCGCCAATCTTGTGTTCAGAAGAGGTGGGTGAGTGTTTGATAAGGTATCATACTTCTAGATTATCCACGAGGATTACAGGAAATCCAGTGGTCAGGGGCACAAGGGTTCTAGCGACCAAAAGTTTTGAAGGGGGAAGAGATCAATAAGGAAAGTATAGCCTAGTTTCCGAAAAACTGAGAAGGGAAGAGAAGTATAGATAGTTTTTGAAAACTAGCAATAGTTTTGAAAATAATTTTACCCTAACTAACGACCATGCCAACTAAGGCTTCCTACAGTCAGGATGGCTCTGATACCAGCTCTGTGGGGACCCCCACTCATAAGTCGTGATCACCGAATGCACGTGTACAGTGATCCCATAGATCAATGCTAACTAAACACACAGAAGCTAAATAACAAGAGTCTTACATCCATACATACCGTATTACACAAATTGTGACCATTATGGTCACGTCTTGAGTATATCATTGTAGCGGAAAGCTTCAATAACAACTTGGACCCATGCCATCTGCCTTAACCCTACAGGCATTCTGACTAGGAAGCGTCCTAGCTTGCATGTTCGTCACCAAGAAATCTTCAACGTATCATGTTCTTTCACGCCTGGCCAATAAAATAACCAGTGGCAAGCCAATGAGTACATTGAATGTACTCGCAAGCGACCCAAGAGTGATAACAAAATAATTATGCAAAGCTCTACTGCCTAGTTGGCAGTTTTGCGGTAAGCTTGTTTTTCTCGTGCAAGTATGATCAACATATATCAAGGACATGCATGTGTCTGCAACAAGTATCAGGAGGTTACAGACATCAATATCGAGGAAGAGTTGTAATCAACTCATGCTCACGCTCATCGTGACTTCCTCAAGAATCACATCATCAGTATCATTGAACCGTGTTGTTTTCCTCACACACACACACACACACTAGGTTTCGCAAACATTGGACATAGCCCAAGAGTGGTTACCCAACTGTCCTTGACCGTGGACACGGCTATTCGAATAGTTTTACACTCTGCAGAGGTTGCACACTTTACCCACAAGATCCGGGGAACTTCCGTGTCATCCACGACCCGCGGTACTTCAAGTACCCGAGGTAAGCACCCGATCACTATCTTTCCCTAGACGACACTAACGTGGAGTCCACTCGATTGGTAGCAACCCCCGTGCCCAACATTTCACATCTTAAGATTTGTGGAGCCTCGCTCCCATATTCATCACATACCACTGGCATGGGGTACTAGCGGTGTGTTCGGTGCCCTATGAAAACAGTCATGTCCGCCTATCCAAGCACGACCCCGTCCCGAGAGTGACCTCATGTCACTGGTAATGTGGGCACCATGCTAGTATCGGCCGAGGTAATCAATAATGCCTTTCCCATATAAGGGTAGAGTGGTTGCGCATGTAAGGTTGGAATAACGGTCGCAACTTAAACCAATCCGTTTTCAAAACAACACACACACTTGCCTCGGTACACCACTTCGTCATCAAGTGGTTACCCAGCTCATCATCTCCCTTGGGCATAAGTGGCACCCGACGGGGTTTTTGAAAAGTATTTTGAAAGTACTCTGCCTCTGTCACCATGCATATTCCCGTCCCATTTGCGTAGCCACTACTATACCAACCTAACTAATCCCACCCACATAACCCTCATAGGAAGGTAGGGTCATGCTTGATGCAAGTTTCAATAGTAAAGTAACAAAGGTACCAACCAAAGTGGTCACCACCTACCATGATTCCGATGCATTGATAATAAGGTGCTATGAGACATGCATAAAAAGGTTTCTCGAACATGGTCAAAGGGCTGCTTGCCTGTCTTAACCAAGTCCTTGGGGTCGTCAAATCCACTGGTCCTTCTCCAAGTACTCCGTCTACTTCGTCAACTAACGCCGGAAACAAATCACAATAAGCAACACAACAAGGCAAAAATAAAAGTGCTCTAAAAATAGGAGTTGCACTTTTCTAGGATACCTCTCGTCATATGAAAAATAACCAGACTGGTTTCATTGGGATTGGATTAGTGGATGTTTATGATCATTCAATATGAAGGATATAAGGGATTTAATGGATCCATAAGAAGTGTACATAAGAATTATTTTGAAAAATGGGCAAAGCCACCCATCTAACAAGGAATGATTTTAGAAGAATCTATGAGTTGGTTTCACTTGATTTGGAGTTCAAAAGAATTTCCTATGATTTTGCAAAGTTGGCTATACATGGATAAATAGACCAATATTTGATGTGGTACAAAAGGTATTGGAAAAAATGTTCAAAAACTAAGTTATGAGCATACAAGTACCTAGGAATTTCAATCATGGCATTTGGATCAACTTTGAGCTCTCTGTGATTTTCTAAAATTTATCATAGAAATAGAAAATGACATTTTGATAATATTTGTGAATAGAATGTTTCTGCAAAAATGTGCAAATGTAACCATGTGATAGAGCATGATTTTATGAACTCATAGAAATTTGTATCATCAAATTTGGAATCCATTTGATTTATTTATGGATTTTAGAAACTTATTGAAAAAGAAAAAGAAAAGGAATCTACCTAGATGGGCTGGATTAAACCCTGCACTAGCGTGCACTGAGTGAGGAGTAGCGCCGGAACGCTACTGGGCCGGCCCAGTGGCTCAACCACGCGGGCAGAGGGCGACGCCGAAGGCGCATTCGGCTAATACGCCTTCCTGCATGGAAGGCAGGCGCCAGATGGACCCATGTCCATTTAAACGGGGCCGGCCCACCGGTCAGTGGCTCAGGCGTGCGTCGGGTTATTGACGGGCGAGGCCCAATGCTGACGCGGCACCTTCTTCTTCCTTCGCTCGAATCAGAGGAGGCGAGGCAGAGCGCACGCCGGCGCTAATCCCCGACGACTTCGGCCGTCCCTGGTGGTGTCTGGCGCACTGAAAGATTCAGAGGAATGAGCCGCATCCATCCAGGGTCTTCAAGCGGGCCGGGAGGAACGGGAGCGACGGCGGCCTTGGCACTGGCAGGAGGCTTCGGGAGAAGACGGGCGTAACGCCAGGGGCGCTAGGGATAGGGAAGGAAGAAGTGGGGGGGCTCCGCGGTCCTGTGTTACTCCTCCTGGTGGTCAAAGAAGACGAGGGCTGGCTCTGGTTCACCAGAGCCGGGCAGAGGCCGACGGCGACCATGGTGGCCATGGAGAGGGAAAGAGAGCACCAGGGGGAAAGGGGGCTTGTCCAGGGAGGTAAATGGGTGTAGTTTACCCCTCAATCATTGATAAATGGCCATGGGAGAGTTACTGGAGGTAGGAGATGACTAGGAGGAGCTGTGGTAAAAATTTGAGCACAAGGAGAATAGTGTAAGTGGTCAAAATGGTGATTTTTGAAAAGTGACAGAAGGTGTTTGATGCAAATTTGGGCAAGCAAATTAACTTTACTTGACATGAGACTTAACAGGATCAAATGGCATATAGAAATACGGTATTCCACCAAGTTTGAGCTCATTTTAAGAAACTTGCCAATGTAACTTTGGTGAAACCTAGAAATCAACATAAATGGATTTTCCAAGATTAAGTTAAGAAAATCATCTCTTCTTGATGCACCACTTGGTGTAGTGTCATCATTTGGGGTTGTGAGTATGTCCACAAAAGTTGAGGCCACAAGTAAAAAGCTGGCAATGTAGACTTGTTCAAATTTGAGTCTGAACAGAAATGATTTTGGGGCACTCTGATCAAGTTACCCTTGTCTAAAACTTGTGCCATTTGGTCTAGATGCATAATTATACCATTTTAGCATGTGCACCAAGTTTGAGAGCATTTGGACAAGTTTGGCAATGTAAAGTTGCTCAAACTTCAAAATGGACAGAAATGGTTTTGAGGGAATTAGGTGATGTTTTCTTGATCTTCAAGGCATGAGGCTTTGTAAGATCATCAAATATGTCATATCTGACATGATAGAATTTCCTTGGAATTTTAGAGGATATTTCCTTTGTAAATATTTCAAAAGCTTGAAATATCCAGAAAGGGTTTTTGAAGAAATTTCCCAATATTTTGAACATGACCATGTGCTGAAACTCTTATATATGGACAATATATGTCCTATGAGCTTCCCTGAATTTTGAAAAATATTTTTGAAACAGTTAAATAATTTTAACCTATTAAAGACCATTTCTGGCCTAAAGAAAAAGCCTTTAAATAAAATATAAAAATAACTTTTAAAATTATAATTTTTTGGTTTATGGGAGTCCTATACCTAATAGGATTCAAATATATCTTTTGAAAGATTTTTAACACCCCAAATAAGGTACTTGCAGTGCAAACCTCAATTTAGGAGTTTTTGGAAAACTAATTTTAGAAAATACTATTTGGCTAAATTATTTTTATAAGAAAATACTATATTGTTCTATACACATGGCATGATCATTGGGAAAAGGTTTTGAATCAAGGAGATGAAGTATAAGAGTTGGATGATTTATTTGATTTTTAGAGCACTTGCAAACAGCAAACACAAAACCAATCAAGCAAGGTCAAAAACACTCAAAAGTTTTTGCAAAACCACATTTTAGCATGACTATTAGCTTAAGTGTTGTGGCATGAAAATCAGGGTGTGACAATCTTCAACGTCTTGCAAGGATCTCACTTTTTGTAACTTCAAATGCTTCATAAACCGGCGTGACATCATCTTCCCGGATAGCGTTAAACCGTCGTGACGTCACCTGCGTCATTAAATACTAGTACCTGTTTTATTTTTTACTCATTAAAAGCTCCGAAGATTGAGGCAACAATATCGTCCCATATCCACTTTTCTAGCTCCTCGATTTCTGCGCCTGTCGTTTATTTTTCGGCTTATAAATAGGGCAGAGGGGTATCTCCTTTTCCCCCCTTGCTCCCTTGCCTCTTCTTCTTCCTCTCGCTCGCTCATGCTCAAGCTCTGCCGCCGTCGTCGAGCCATGCATCTTCATCGAGCTTGGCCGCTGCATCAACCTGGTTGGATCAGAAAACTGCCGGCGCGCCTCCACATCCGTCAACTTGGGTAAGTTCCTTCCTTCCCCACACATAGATCTCATTAGGGTTTATACTCCCCACGAGCTTACGGGTAGGTGTTGTTCTTCGTAGTTCTTCCTCATGGCTCCATTAATCAGTGTAGATCTAATCCTCTTGTTTCACAGCCGTAGCAGTAATCCCGCTTCGTTAGTATGCCTTTATTTCCCTCAATAGTACTAGTTTAGATTGTGTCTGCTTAGAGCCCTTGTTGCGTCCGTTCAATATAAACTAAATATTTCTGAATTTCTAACATGTTGTAGATCCATAGCTTCATCACTTGTTTGTACAAAACATGTTTCTCCATAACTTCAGATCTGCATCTTTCATATTCTTGTTGGTGGTTTAGCTTTTAGAAAAAACTATAAACCGGTAGATACCATTAGGCCCCTGTTTAAACCGCCATTTTTGTAAATACCTTCGAACACTGCCGGTTTAACTTTGCACAAATCATAAACCAGCCATTCACTATATTTTTAGCTTTTCCGTTCAAAATGGCAAAGCAAGCCAATCAGTTTACTTCCTGCAACTGGGTCCAGTCCCAGGTTACTGAGGCAGAGTTGCAAAACTGGGCTGAGATTGGCGCTTTAGGCCCAAAGAACGTCCTTCACTAGAGATTCCCTAGACCAGAATGTCCTCCAGAACCCAAGGATGGAGAAGTTATTGTTTTTCTTCATCATTTAGCCCGGGGATTTAGTCCTCCCGGGTCAAAGTTCTTCCGTGATGTGCTAGCTGATTTCCACCTTCATCCCCAAGATATTGGGCCCAATTCTGTGTCCAACATCTGCAACTTCCAAGTCTTTTGTGAAGCTTATCTACAAGAGGAACCATCAGTTGAGTTATTCCGGTATTTCTTCCATCTAAACCGTCGCATGGAATTTTCTGACGGTCCAAACACTGAGCTCGGCGGGATGTCCATTCATAAGAGAAAGGACGTTAGTTTTCCTCACGCCAATCACCACAGCCACCCCAAAGAGTGGAATCAAATTTGGTTTTATTGTCTAGATACTTATCCAGAAGGTGAAAATCCTCTGTCGGGTTATCGCTCCCACCGGCTTTCCGAGAACCATCCCTTTCCTCAACGGCTAAGTGCCCAGGAACGGGCTAGGTATGCTCCTCAGCTCTCAAAGCTCAGGGCCTTCACCGCAAATGGCTTGACAAGGGTTGATTTCGTTCGTTGATGGAGTTCTTGGAGTATTCTCCCGCTAAGCCGGCGCTCCGGGTTAATGTGCGAATATACTGGAAATCCCAAAGATCCTCTGCGCCATACCGAAGCCGTGCTAGCAGAGAATGAGATCAACGAGGCTGTTAAGAAACTGCTGAATGAACCAGTAGAAACTTGCAGTCAAACCGGACTGGCTCCCTTGTGTGAGCTCAACAAACCGCCGCCGGTAAATACTTCTTTCATATTGTTTTGCTCTATTTCAATCCATCTTTAGTAATCTTCTTGAATGCCTTCATAATCTTCAACAGGGTAATGACCCATTCTGGAAAAAGAAAGTCCAGGATAAACCGGCGAAGGTGCCTCGCCAAAAAACCAAAGCTGTTAAGAAGAATGTCAAGAAGAAAACTACTGACGTGTCTGAATCCAATCCGGAGGATGATGAATCGGCCTCTGAGGTATTACTTGACTCTCTTGGCTTTATTTACTTGCATCTTATTAACAATTATTGTACCCAGGGACATGCTGAAGGCAGCAAGGCGGATGATGTTGAGGTAATTACTCTTTATTCCGGTTCAGAACCTCTGCCATCACCAAAAATTCGTCGAGCAAGCCGGAAAGTACAGTTTTCTCACCATTTCGCTTACTTGGACCTAAACTTTCTTTTGAAGAAACATCAACATGAAGGTCGCCGCACCACGCAGCACAGTGGCCATGCCATTCAATCCATCGGTTTACCACACACACCAGCCCGGAGACGTCGCTCAGAGGTTTTACATACTCCAGACGCTCTTTATCCCAAAGCAGGTCATATTCGACAGCCTCTTAATCCGTCTGATTCGAATTACCAGGAAACTCCTCATTCATCCTCTCGCGAGTCAACAGCTACGCAGATTCCTCCCCTTAAGACTGTTCATGGGTAAGGTTTGTCATTTTGCTGCTTTAACCTCTTTCTTTACTCCTTTGACTATCGTCACCTTTAACTTTTGCACAAAACCCAAGCCTAGTAAATAGGCTAAGCTGGATAAACCGGCAGGTGATGACGAGATTCTTGAACCGGCAAAGGATCCTGAACCTGCTGAAGCAAACATTGACACTTTGCATGATGATCCTCCTCCCATGGATCATGAAGCTTTTGTTGATCAAGGGAGTGTCCCAATGGATCATGATACTAATCCGGCCAGTCCTGTTCGGGCCAGCAATACTCCTGCTAGCCCGGCTAAACCCACGACAGCTTCAACTGAAGAAGTTCAGATCACTGGATTCGGCTACACTGCCGCCTAGTGAACTGATACGTCCAAAACGTATCTATAATTTCTGCTTGCTCCATGCCACTTTTGGGTGATATTGCTATGATATTCATACACTTCCATACATTTTTGATCATATTTGGACTAACTTACTAATCCAGTGCACCCCAGTGCCAGTTTCTGTTTTCGGCTGTTTTTGTATTTCAGGTTTTCACGTTTCGAGAACTGCCCAGAAAAATCCAGAAAAATCATATAAAAATCAGCGAACCGGAAACAACACTGCGTCCGAAGGGCAGCCTGGGGGGGGGGCATATGGGCTCCAGGCGCCCTGTGGGAGCGCCCCCCTGGGCCGCGCTGGGGGGGCGCCTGGGCCCCCCGAGGCTCCCCCGGTGCCCTACTTTGGCATATATTTAAAGGGTTCCCCGTAACCCTCAGAACAGGACTTCTTTTCGCGATCCCATCTCTGTTCCGCCGCCGCCGCCGCTTCCAAGATCGGGAGCACCAGGAGAACTCTTCCCAGCACCCTGCCGGAGGGGAGGATCACCACTGGGAGCTTCTCCACCACCATGGACGCCTCCCGGATGACTCGTGAGTAGTCTCCCTTGGACCATGAGTCCATGACCAATAGCTATGTGATGTTCTCCTCCCGTTCTTATGCTTCACTAATTAGTCCTCGTGAGCTGCCCTACATGATCGAGGCACCTATGTAATCCTTATGCTGTTGCTATGTTGAGTTTGCTGGGATCCGATGGATTATGAGATTATTTTCAGATTGACCTTGAGTAATATATTTGATTCACATCTTTTATATTTTAGTTCATAAGTAATTCTTTCATGTTCTCCGTTGTTATTTATTGCTTTGGCCAAGTAATAGGTAGTGACTCCAAGAGGGAACGTTATGCTCGATTGTGGGTTCATGCCCCTCGATGACTAGCTTGAGTGACAGAAACATGAGTCTAGGGGATGTGCTGTTGCCACAAGGGGGAAAACAACGGTGCTTGTGCCCGCGGGTGCAAGGATTGTTTACTTTACGCAAAGTTCTTTTAATGCAGTTGTCTGTTGCATTGAGTTTACACTATGGGTGGGACTCGCAACTTAATACCAGCGAGATGTTCTGGATAGATATCTCAAGGTGGATGATTAGTAGTAGATATTGATGGATTTCGGTCTACTTACTTGGGCGTACCGCCCATGCTTTGAACCTCAACCTTTCTTGCAATGTAATCAGCATTGGTTTGCGTTCGTGGTCCTGTCAATTGCCCAGCTGTAATTTGTTTACCTCACATAGCTGTTTTATCGTCTTTTGGGAGAGAGACATCACTAGTGAACATCATGAGACTCCGGTACATATTACCATCATTGATCACATCCACTATTTACTTTTCGTTATTTACTTACTATTGCAAAACACTATTTATCACTACTATCATATTGCTTTTAACCCTTTGTGAACTACAAGGCCGGAGAGATTGACAACCTCTCTGTACTCGTTGGGAGCAAAGTTATTTGTATCTGTGTGCAGGTCCACGTTGATTGCTAATTGCGTCGTTAGCAATTGACACCTACTTGTTGAACCTAGGAGTCTCTGGGGATTCGATCCTTGGCATCTTTGCTAGGGGAAAACACTTCTACTTACTGCATCTTACACCTTCCACTTGGGGTAACCAACGAGGGGTTCGAGGCCCATCAAGGAGTATTTTCTGGCGCCGTTGTCGGGGACTCCACTCTTCAGGATAGGGGAGTTGCATGCTATCTTTTACCTTTGCTTTTTAGTCTTGTTAGTTTACTTTTCATTTTTGCTTTAGTTCCTTTTATCGAAAATCACAAAAATAGTTATCTTGCTTGCTTGCTACTATGGGTTCCACCGAGAACACCAAGTTGTGTGACTTCACTAGTCACAACAACGATGACTTTATCAGCACACCTATCACTACACCTGCCACTTCAGCACCTTCATATGAAATTAAACCTGCTTTACTGAACTTAGTTATGAAAGAACAATTCTCCGGTGCTGGAGATGATGCTGCTTTACACTTGAACAATTTTGTTAAACTTTGTGATATGCAAAAGTACCAAGAAATAGATGGTAATATTGTTAAGCTTAAGCTTTTTCCTTTCTCTTTGAGAGGAGGAGCTAAAATTTGGTTTCAGTCTTTGCCTAGAAATAGCATAGATTCATGGGACAAGTGCAAAGATGCTTTTATTGGAAAATACTATCCACCTGCTAAAATTATCCAACTTAGAAGTAACATAATGAATTTTAAACAATTGGATAACGAACACGTTGCCCAAGCTTGGGAACGTATGAAATCTCTTATCAAAAACTGCCCTACTCACGGTTTGACTACTTGGATGGTTATCCAAACTTTTTATGCAGGCTTGAACTTTACCTCGCGGAACTTGTTGGATTCGGCCACGGGAGGAACTTTTATGTCAACTACACTTGGTGCTGCCACAAAGCTTCTCGATGAGATGATGACCAACTATTCCCAATGGCACACCGAACGCGCTCCAACAGGTAGGAAGGTAAACTCTGTCGAGGAGATTTCCTCCCTTAATGAAAAAGTTGACTTGATCATGTCTCTACTTTCGAAGCAATCTACTATTGATCCTCGTGATGTTCCTTTAAATTCTTTGATTGCTCAAGAACAAGTAGATGTGAACTTTATCTCTAGAAACAATTTTAACAACAATGCTTATAGGAGTAACTTTGGTAACAATTCTAGACCGTTCCCCTCTAACTCTTATGGGAACAACAATGCCTATCCTAGTACCAAGAACTTCAATACTGAACTAGAGACCATGCTTAGAGATTTCATCACTACCCAAAAAGCCTTTAATAAGAATGTAGAAGAGAAACTACATAAACTAGATGATCTTTCTTTTAAGGTAGACCACTTAGCCAATGAGGTAAAATTGCTAAAAATTGAAACTTCTCCTCTTAAAGAGAGGGAAGTCATCCCTATTAATGCTACTCAAGTACAAATTAATGAAAATATTAGGATGATGGCTAAGCTAAAAGAAAGATGGGCTAGAGAAAGGGAGGAAGAGGAAAGAATTAAGAGCCTTCCTACCCACCACACTGTTGCTACTATCCAAGTTATTGAGGATGTTCACACTCTTAGCACCCAATGTACTCCTGGTCCCAATGGACCTATTAATGGTGATGCTATGACTATAGAAACTACCAAACAGGTGAACCTTAAGGACACCACTACCACTTTACTTGATGCTCGTGACCTTGATTTTGATAATTGCACTCTTACAGAAGTTATTGATTTCCTTCACAAGATGTCTAGAGATCCCCGCACTAGCACGCTTAACCTTGCCTTCATAGAGCATATCACTAATGCTCTCATCAAAGCTAGGGAGGAGAAACTTAGATTAGAAGCCTCCGTACCTAGAAAGCTAGAAGATGGTTGGGATCCTATGATAAAAATTTATTTGAATGACTTCTCTTGTTATGCATTATGTGATGTTGGTGCTAGTACCTCTGTTATGCCCAAAAGAATATATGATATGCTTAAATTGAAACCTTATGATTCTTGTTCTTTTGGTGTTCGTCTCGTTGATTCTTCCATAAAGAAACCTTTGGGGAGGATCGACGATGTTCTTATTGTTGTCAATGATAATTATGTGCCCGTTGATTTCACTATTATGGATATTGAATGTGATCCTTCATGTCCAATTATTTTGGGACGTCCCTTTTTGCGCACCGTTGGTGCTGTCATTGACATGAAAGAGGGTAATATAAAATTTCAGTTTCCTCTCAAGAAAGGGATGGAACACTTCCCTCGTAAGAAGGTCAAGTTACCTTTTGAGTCCGTTGTACGGGCTAGTTATTCTTTTACTCTTGATAAAACTTGATCTATGCATTATGCCTAGCTTAAAGGCATAAAAGAAAGCGCTTTTGGGAGGCAGCCCACATGAATAAAATTTTTGTTTTTGTTGTGTCTTGATGTTGTTTACTGCTGTAGCATCATCATTGTATCTTTGCTTTTCATATTTGTGCCAAGTATAGCCTCTGATTGCTAGAAAGTTCAAAAGTTGTGAGGTGCTGTCCAGGAAACAGATTCTGTCCTTGGATAGAAAAATTCGTATAAAATCACCAGATAATCTTTTTGGACTGAATGTTTTCGACAGCGTTCTCTATATAATTGTCTTTCGTGCGTCAGTTCTGAGTTTTTTGATTTGAGTTGCAGAAGTATCCCGAACAGGTCAATTACTGCCTGCTGTTCTGTTTTTCACAGATTCTGTCCTGTTTTGCCTTACCTTCACTTTGCAAATTAAGAACTTGCTTTTTCTTTGCAAAAACCTTTTGGCAATCTTGAGAAACAGTAGAACTTCAATAATATTCTTATTTCCAGCAAGGTATAATTATTTTATTGAGGGTACTAACCTCGCTAATCAGATTATGATGAGTTGTGTATGAAGGGAGTTTTCAAGTGTGCGAGGGAAGATGATAAAAAGATTCAGGAGTGTCAAGCGCTCAAACTTGGGGATGCCCCGTGCACCCCCAAGAAATATTCAAGGAGACTCAAGCGTCTAAGCTTGGGGATGCCCCCCGTGCATCCCCTTCTCCATCAACATTATCAGTTCGTCTTTCGTTTCGCTATATTTTTATCACTTCATATGTTATGTGCTATGCTTGGAGCGTCTTGCTTTTAGCTTTCTTTTTAGATTTTCATAACGAGTCGGAACCCAGCATTCCTTTATGTGGGAGAGAAACACGCTCCACTCATACCTAGGACATTACATAGAATTTTCATGTCTATCTATGCTGTGCATGTTCTTTGTCTTTTAATAGCTACTATCGTGCTCTGCTCTTAGTATTCATGCTTATCTTTTCAAGAGCTTTTATTTAGTTGGTTGCTTGAACTCTTTTTAATTACCATGCTCACCTTATTAATAGAGTTTGCTTCCGTTGCATGGGTTAATGTGTCTATGATAAAGATGCTACTTTCATGATGGTGCTTAGTAGTTCAGGTTTTCTTTTGGTTAATCTCAAATAGCTGGGAGGTTCCCAATGTGTTATTGGAATACCAACTTGGTTTGTTTGCCTATGATGTGGTATGGTTTAGTAATATCTTCCTTCGAGAATTTATTTTGATTGACTTGGCGTATGCTCACGCATATTCAAGACTGTAAAGAAAGTCTGTCAAGCCTTGATGATCTTTTGTTTCTAAGTAGCGATATAACTACCATGCCTGATTCAATATTGCTTTGTCGCTCTGCATGATTATGACCGTCATTGCTCTCTTAGTTGTTCGCTCCCAGTCTTTTACTAACCTCCACCTGCACTAAGCAAACTAACCGTGCAATACATAGCTCATGGGAAAGTAGCCTAAAATCTATTGTGGTAAAGAATATGTTGCCTATGTATCTTATTTCTTATGTGTTGCTTGCTGAGCGGTAACCATGTTTCTGGGGACGCCATCAACTGTCACACTTTTGTTGAATATCATGTGAGTTGCTATGCGTGTTCGTCTTGTCTGAAGTAAGGGTGATTTACCATGGGTTGAATTAATATGCATATTGTTAGAGAAGAACATTGGGCCGCCAACCAAAGCCATGCATCATGGTGGAAGTTTTAGCTTGGACCTTAATCCTCAATCTCTCATGAGAATATGCTTATGCATTAAAGAGGAGTCCATCATCTATTTTCTATGTTGTCCCGGTATGGATGTCCTCAAGTTGAGATTTATCAAAAACGAGAAATCAAATGCGATCTATCTCCTTGGACCTTTGTACAGGTGGCATAGAGGTACCCCTTTGTGATACTTTGTTAAAACATATGCAATGCAATGATAACCCATGGGGATCCGAGCTAATTAGGACAAGGAGCAAGCACTATTGGTATTCGATGCATGAGGCTTGCAACTTATAAGATGTTTTACGCATGACACATATGAAGTACTACTACCGTTGACACAATTGCTTCCATGTTTTCAAAATAAAAAGCTCTAGCACTTAACCTTTCTTTTACCTTTATATTGAAGCACCAACTACTGAGAGCATGATTGTCATTCTGAGTGTAATGTGCATTGTCCCAAAGTAGCATTGTCTTTTGCATGGTTGTGATATCGTTTATTCTGAAATGATTGTATCTAGTCATCACTTAAACCTTGAAGGTGCCCTTGCATTTATGTTTTGCATCACTAAAGGGGGCAAGGTAGATATCACTTGATCATATTTGCACGTCATGTTCATTGCAAATCTTTTTGATGTTTCAGTTTCATATTGTTAAACTTTCAGTCATTTGTGATTTTCTCTTGAGACAACTTAACTACTTTAGAATCATTGTCTCAGTAAGCTTTTGTCATATGACTATGAGAAAGTCCTATATGGTTAATAGCATGTCACCACAGAAATTATTCTTGTTATCATTTACCTACTCGAGGACGAGCAGGAATTAAGCTTGGGGATGTTGATACGTCCAAAACGTATCTATAATTTCTGCTTGCTCCATGCCACTTTTGGGTGATATTGCTATGATATTCATACACTTCCATACACTTTTGATCATATTTGGACTAACTTACTATTCCAGTGCACCCCAGTGCCAGTTTCTGTTTTCGGCTGTTTTTGTATTTCAGGTTTTCACGTTTCGAGAACTGCCCAGAAAAATCCAGAAAAATTATATAAAAAATCAGCGAACCGGAAACAACACTGCGTCCGAAGGGCAGCCTGGGGGGGGGGCATAGGGGCTCCAGGCGCCCTGTGGGCGCGCCCCCCTGGGCCGCGCTGGGGGGGCGCCTGGGCCCCCCGAGGCTCCCCCGGTGCCCTACTTTGGCATATATTTAAAGGGTTCCCCGTAACCCTCAGAACAAGACTTCTTTTCGCGATCCCATCTCTGTTCCGCCGCCGCCGCCGCTTCCAAGATCGGGAGCACCAGGAGAACTCTTCCCAGCACCCTGCCGAAGGGGAGGATCACCACTGGGAGCTTCTCCACCACCATGGACGCCTCCCGGATGACTCGTGAGTAGTCTCCCTTGGACCATGAGTCCATGACCAATAGCTATGTGATGTTCTCCTCCCGTTCTTATGCTTCACTAATTAGTCCTCGTGAGCTGCCCTACATGATCGAGGCACCTATGTAATCCTTATGCTGTTGCTATGTTGAGTTTGCTGGGATCCGATGGATTATGAGATTATGTTCAGATTGACCTTGAGTAATATATTTGATTCACCTCTTTTATATTTTAGTTCATAAGTAATTCTTGCATGTTCTCCGTTGTTATTTATTGCTTTGGCCAAGTAATAGGTAGTGACTCCAAGAGGGAACGTTATGCTCGATTGTGGGTTCATGCCCCTCGATGACTAGCTTGAGTGACAGAAACATGAGTCTAGGGGATGTGCTGTTGCCACAAGGGGGAAAACAACGGTGCTTGTGCCCGCGGGTGCAAGGATTGTTTACTTTACGCAAAGTTCTTTTAATGCAGTTGTCTGTTGCATTGAGTTTACACTATGGGTGGGACTCGCAACTTAATACCAGCGAGATGTTCTGGATAGATATCTCAAGGTGGATGATTAGTAGTAGATATTGATGGATTTCGGTCTACTTACTTTGGCGTACCGCCCATGCTTTGAACCTCAACCTTTCTTGCAATGTAGTCAGCATTGGTTTGCGTTCGTGGTCTTGTCAATTGCCCAGCTGTAATTTGTTTACCTCACATAGCTGTTTTATCGTCTTTTGGGAGAGAGACATCACTAGTGAACATCATGAGACTCCGGTCCATATTACCATCATTGATCACATCCACTATTTATTTCCCATTATTATTTACTATTGCAAAAACTATCTATCACTACTATCATTGCTTTTAACCCTTTGTGAACTACAAGGCCGGAGAGATTGACAACCTCTCTGTACTCGTTGGGAGCAAAGTTATTTGTATCTGTGTGCAGGTTGAAAGTGCAACTAATCCCCGGGTGGTTTTGGTAATTAATAACAACATATATATCATTGAACTAATATTATCTTGAGAATCATTTCAGAGAAGTTCGATGATATGGGTATGGAAATGTCTGAAGAAGTGGACCCCTCAAAATGCTAAGACAAGCATTGGCAAAAGCTCAAGACTCCATTTTTGGTTTAGTGATCAAAGATCACATTGAGTCCATAGGAAAAGCCAATACTATTAAAAGGGGATGAGGTTGTGTTAATGTTCTTGTTGCTCAAGTGCTTGGTGATCTAACTCCCTCAACTATCAGCACTATTCACTACTTAACACACACCCATAAGTAATCTCGGTCAAACCAACTCTGTCCCACCGAGATGAAGTTATTTCTACAAACCCTAACATCTCGGTCACACCGATTTATCCAACTCAGTCCCACCGAGATGAACCACTTCAGTTGTTTCTCCAAACCCTAGCTTCTCGGTCAAACCGATTCTGAGTTTCGGTCTCACCGAAAAAGGGCTGCCAACCTTCTGTGATCAGTTGACATCAATTCGGAATATCCGAGTTTATATTTTTGGTCTCACCGAAATGGCAAACCCTAACCTTTGACTCACTTCGGTCTCACCGAGATGGTATTTTCGGTCCCACCGAAAATCCCAACGTTCACTATATTTGAACTTTCGGTCTGACCGAGTTTTCACTTCGGTCTGACCGAGATTGGTCAAATGTGTGTGTAACGGTTGGATTTTGTGTGGAGGCTATATATACCCCTCCACCCCCTCCTCATTCGTGAGGAGAGCCATCAGAAAGTACCACCACTTCTACCATACACTTTCTGAGAAGTGAACCACCTACCCTTGTGTTGAGATCAAGCCATTCCATTCCTACCATATGAAACTTGATTTCTAGCCTTCCCAAGTTGCTTTCCACTCAAATCTTTCTTCCACCACAGCCATATCAGTGAGGAGAGTTGAGTGTTGGGGAGATTATCATCTGAAGCACAAGAGCAAGGAGTTCATCATCATCAACACCGTCTATTACCTTTTGGGGGGTGGTGCCTCCTAGATTGGTTAGGTGTCGCTTGGGAGCCTCCGTCGTGATGTGGAGTTGAACCAAGAAGTTTGTAAGGGCAAGGAGATCGCCTACTTCGTGAAGATCTACCCCGAGTAAGGCTAGTCCTCCGTGGGCGTAGGCCGTGATGGAATAGACAAGGTTGCTTCTTCGTGGACCCTTCGTGGGTGGAGCCCTCCGTGGACTCGCGCAGCCGTTACCCTCCGTGGGTTGAAGTCTCCATCAACGTGGATGTACGATAGCACCACCTATCGGAACCACGACAAAAATCTCCGTGTCACCAAACTGCGTTTGATCTTCTCCACCTCTCTTTTACATGTGCAATTTACTTTCCGCTGCATATACTCTAGAATTGCATGTGTAGGGTGTTACTTGAATTGATCTTGTTTGTGAAACTGCCAAAAACTTTGCATGATCTAAAGGCAGATTTTTTATATTGTCAAGTAGTCTAATCACCCCCCCTCTAGACCTACTTTCGATCCTACACCCGTAACCCTTGAAACAGGACTTCTTTTCGCGATCCCATCTCTGTTCCGCCGCCGCCGCCGCTTCCAAGATCGGGAGCACCAGGAGAACTCTTCCCGGCACCCTGCCGGAGGGGAGGATCACCACCGGGAGCTTCTCCACCACCATGGACGCCTCCCGGATGACTCGTGAGTAGTCTCCCTTGGACCATGAGTCCATGACCAGTAGCTATGTGATGTTCTCCTCCCGTTCTTGTGCTTCACTAATTAGTCCTCGTGAGCTGCCCTACATGATCGAGGCACCTATGTAATCCTTATGATGTTGCTATGTTGAGTTTGCTGGGATCCGATGGATTATGAGATTATGTTCAGATTGATCTTGAGTAATATATTTGATTCACCTCTTTTATATTTTAGTTCATAAGTAATTCTTGCATGTTCTCCGTTGTTATTTATTGCTTTGGCCGAGTAATAGGTAGTGACTCCAAGAGGGAATGTTATGCTCGATTGTGGGTTCATGCCCCTCGATGACTAGCTTGAGTGACAGAAACATGAGTCTAGGGGATGTGCTGTTGCCACAAGGGGGAAAACAACGGTGCTTGTGCCCGCGGGTGCAAGGATTGTTTACTTTATGCAAAGTTCTTTTAATGCAGTTGTCTGTTGCATTGAGTTTACACTATGGGTGGGACTCGCAACTTAATACCAGTGAGATGTTCTGGATAGATATCTCAAGGTGGATGATTAGTAGTAGATATTGATGGATTTCGGTCTACTTACTTTGGCGTACCGCCCATGCTTTGAACCTCAACCTTTCTTGCAATGTAATCAGCATTGGTTTGCGTTCGTGGTCCTGTCAATTGCCCAGCTGTAATTTGTTTACCTCACATAGCTGTTTTATCGTCTTTTGGGAGAGAGACATCACTAGTGAACATCATGAGACTCCGGTCCATATTACCATCATTGATCACATCCACTATTTACTTTTCGTTATTTACTTACTATTGCAAAACACTATTTATCACTACTATCATATTGCTTTTAACCCTTTGTGAACTACAAGGCCGGAGAGATTGACAACCTCTCTGTACTCGTTGGGAGCAAAGTTATTTGTATCTGTGTGCAGGTCCACGTTGATTGCTAATTGCGCCGTTAGCAATTGACACCTACTTGTTGAACCTAGGAGTCTCTGTGGATTCGATCCTTGGCATCTTTGCTAGGGGAAAACACTTCTACTTACTGCATCTTACACCTTCCACTTGGGGTAACCAACGAGGGGTTCGAGGCCCATCATGAACCTATTTCCTTGTCCAAGCATACTGCGAAGGATGAAATGTCTGGCAAGGACAAATGAAAATGGAGTGCGGACTTGTCCAGTTATACTCAACTTAGTGCCCAAGAGCTCCATTCCGGCTATCTGAACCGGCTGTACACCAGCCGTGATCATGAAGCCGGTTTAGTAAATATGATGAAGGAACGCTATGAGGTAACTTTCTGCTTTAACTTGAACTTTATTCCTGCGTAGGTCTTGTAACTTGCCTTTACTCCATCGTAGCCCCCAAGGACCGGTTTACTTCTTTAGGATGAACCGGGTCTTTCAGAATAGCCATTATATAGCTTTTTCACACGCATAGTCCCCAAGGGCCGGTTTATCTCTTCAAGATGAATCAGGACTTTAGTTTGTAATCATATCAGAACAATGTCGCATTAGCCCCCAAGTGCCAAGTGCATAACTTGCTATGTGCTTGGGACTTTATTGAAAAAATGTCTGATAACCGCAAATACACATTAGCCCCCAAGTGCCAAGTGTATAACTCGTTATGTGCTTGGGACTTTGAATATGTTTCATCAATGTATAATATGATCTTCTCTTGACAGGCTGATCTAAACCGGAAAGACACTCAGTTCGCTGAACTTCAAGATGCACTGAAATTTCAACAGACCATCGCTTCCAATGTCAAGGATGAACTGACCCTTGCTTTGGCAAATATGGAAAAATTGAAGAAGGATATCCAGAAGGAGCGGGCGGATTGGGATGCTGAAAAAACCGCTTTGGAAAAAAGGGCAACTGATGCAGAGGCTGCTCTCCATCCCGTGACAGAAGAGTTGTCCGGTTTAAAGCAGTAGATAAACGCCATGACCACTGCGATCTTCGGTAAATACACTTAACATAATCCTGAATATGATATTTCTGCCCTTTCCGGTTTAACTCAAACTCTTTTGATCCAGGAAAAGGTATTGCTCATCTTGGCACTGACATGCGGAAGACATTGAAAGACGCATACACTCTCATAGAGCAGTTGTATTCCGGCGCTCAACGGATTGTCTGCACTGCTTCCCACAATAAACCGGCTCCCACAACGATCAGAGGCACTTTGGAGAAGTTATCCATTCTACCTGCCCGTCTCGTAGAGCTGAAGAAATCATCTGCAAAGGCAGGTGCCTTGATGGCCTTAACTGAGCGAAAGCTTGGGTGCCTGACCTTGATCCGGCAGAAGTGATGAATGGCTATCCTAGTATGAAGGAGGACGGATCAGCATTCACAGATAGCGATTTGCATGCTTTAACAAGAGAAATGCGGCCTTTGGCCAGTAGACTATCTGATGAGGCTGATCTGTCTCGTTATCATCCGGGTTATAATGCTGAGAACTTGCGAGTCGACCCTCCGGCTTACGATGTTGAAGATCTCATCCCGCCCGTCCGTAAGCACACTTACGCTCCTGATATTGACCCCTCTGAACTCGTGAGCGATGAAGTTGTTTTCAAAGCGCTGACCAAGATCAATTGGGCAACCACTGACTTCCAGCTTCTAAAAGAGAACAACGAGGAGTCGGCGCAGGACGATCCACAACCTTCAAGACGAGCTAACGCAGAGTCCTAAATCGGTGCCGGTTTAAATACTATGTCATCGCACTTTAAACAAAGAACATATATTCTTTTGGGCTATCAAACGCCTTGCAATAGGGTAGCTGAAACACTTGGGTAATGTTTCCACGCATATTCTCCTTTGTATGATATAGCTTCATCGGGCACCTTCATAATTATTACTGCTTATGATGTTTTTAACAGTTTATTCCACCCGTTTCTGCCTAAGACAAAGTTTAAAGTGTCCTGGCGGTTTATCGTCGGACGGGTCATGATGCCCAAATACATGGTCTAGGTTTATAACCTGAACTTTATATAAAATATGAAACATATATCATACCTGTGATTAAGTTTTGCGCTACTGGCCTTAATCAATAATCGGTAGTAAAGAAAATGATCCAGGTTGCAAGTATTGACGACTCCCTTGATCATTTGCCGGTTCATGATGGAACCGTGCCGGGTTATGATAAACACCGGTGTAACTGTAGATAACACTGGCGATTTATAATCAAAACAGACCAGGTTCTGTAAACACTGGTTTATTGTAGTGGTAACTTATAGTCATCCACTCGCCGAATCAATGGACTTGGATAAACACGAATGACCTCAAAGATATTTTTTATCAAAATTAAAAGAGACATTGTCAAATAAGACCGTGTAGTCGAGGCATTTTACGAGCTGCCAGGCTCCAAATTCGAGGCTTTTTATGGGCTGCCAGGCCGCTGAATTAACCATTTCACAAAGCCTGTTAAGATGGACCTCAATCCTTAACCAATCGTCAATTTTACGTTTCCAAGTTCAAGGTCTGTAAAAAGATTGACTTGTGAGACGTTCGACGTGTCATACCAAGTTTACCTGGGCGGAGTGACTTACTTAATGCAGGCATGCTAATCCAGGGTTTTAGGTGTATACACTAGGCTTCCAAGCCGTGGCTTGATAGCCTACTACAAGGGTTGTCAACTCGTTGACGCTATGCGTCATGAGCCCCCAGGTAGCATTTTGAGCTATGCTTGTCGGGTGCCTATGTTTGAGTTGCTATGCATCAAACTCTCTTTTGCCCGTCATCATCATGTGGGATTCGATAGCCAGATTACCGAAGCAACCAGAGCTATGCCCTTATGATGGTCTTGGTTTAGTAGCCGGTATAAGAGGCCATAGGAACTCCTTTGCACACAGAAGCCCCCATGTGACAAAATCTTATGAAAAAGCAGAAGATACCCCGCTTTAACGGGGACGCCAGTTTATTATATTGATCATAATATATACATTGCAAAGTTATGTACATAAAGCGGAGCCTGTGGCTCAGGTGTAGTAAGGCCGAAGAAGAGCGATGTTCCATGGCCGTCGGGTCTCCTCCTCCGCAGTACGTGAGTCCTTGTGTTCTCGAACGTCGAAGAGGTAGTATGATCCGTTATGTAGATTATTGCTGACCACAAAGGGTCCCTCCCAAGGCGGGGATAGATTGTGCATATCTGTCTGGTCTTGAATGAGCCGGAGTACTAGATCTCCTTGAAAAATTCTGGTTTTAACCCGGCGACTGTGGTACTGGCGCAGATCTTGTTGATAAATCACCGATCGAGCTGCTGCCGTGTCACGTTCCTCATCTAGCAGGTCCAACGCCTCTTGCCATGCCTTCTCGTTATCAGCTTCGACGTAAGCCGCCACCCGCGGGGAATCATGACGGATGTCACTAGGGAGGAGCGCTTCAGCTCCATATACCATGAAGAAAGGCGTGTAACCTGTAGACCTGTTAGGTGTGGTGTTGATGCTCCATAATACAGAGGGTAATTCCTCCACCCAACAACCCGGCGTCCTCTGCAAAGGGACCATAAGCCGGGGTTTAATGCCTCTCAAGATCTCTTGATTGGCACTCCCAGCTTGACCATTGGATTGAGGGTGAGCTACTGATGATACATCAAGGCGGATGTGCTCTCGTTGACAGAACTCCTCCATAGCCCCCTTGGATATATTGGTACCATTATCAGTTATAATGTTGTGTGGAAAGCCAAACCGGAAAATCACCTTCTTGATGAATTGAACCGTCGTTGCCGCATCACACTTGCTGACTGGTTTCGCTTCAACCCATTTGGTAAACTTATCCACCGCCACCAAAAGGTGGGTCTTCTTATCTGGGGATCTCTTAAAGGGTCCGACCATGTCAAGCCCCCAAGTCGCAAATGGCCAAGTAATTGGAATCATCCTCAATTCTTGAGCCGGTATATGAGCACACCGTGAGAATTTTTGGCAGGCATCACATTTTCTGACCAAGTCCTCTGCGTCGGCATGAGCCGTCAATGAGTAGAACCCATGACGAAAAGCTTTAGCCACCAAGGATTTCGAACCGGCATGATGACCACAATCTCCTTCGTGGATATGACGGCCTTCGTTTGGTGATACACAACGTTGAAACGCCCCCGATACGCTGTAGTGATGTAGTTCTGCATTGACAATAGTCATTGACTTGGACCGCAGGACTATCTGCCTAGCCAAGACTTCGTCTTCTGGTAACTCGCCTCGGTTCATATACGCCAGATATGGGACCGTCCAATCCGGGATAACATGAAGCGCTGCCACTAATTGGGCCTCCGGATCAGGAATAGCCAAGTCCTCTTCTGAAAGCAATTTCACCGATGGATTATGCAATACGTCTAGGAAGACATTGGGTGGCACCGGTTTACGTTGAGAACCTAGCCGGCTTAATGCGTCGGCCGCTTCATTCTTTCGCCGGTTTATCCTTCCACGGCGGATTACGTTTCCGCGCGCTGCTCGACACAGCTGGTTCCTCCAGGTGCCGGCTATAGCTCCGGCTTGGGCGAGGGGTGGAGTGAATCCTCTCGCGACTGTGAGACTAAGCTTGCTGTTGAGTTAGAGCCATCTCCAGAAACTCCCTGGCCCACCGTGCCTCTACCGCTATAGGGGATGCTCCTTCAATGGGAAGAGCGGCCAGTCGTGAAGCAGCGGCAACTATGTTATCCAATGGGTTGGAGTAATGACCAGGAGGGGTAGGCACGTGCTGTGATGGAACGATCTGGCGTGTTGGCTCCGCGTCCTGTGGCTGGACTGATGCTCCTATGCCGGGCACTCCTCCCCGGTTTACCTCCGGCTGGTTACTGGTTCCTGCTCCTGGCGTACTAAAGAGGTTCCTCGCTTCGTAAACCGGCGGCAGGCGAGATTGTTGCCTCCTCCTCATTACCTCATGCGACGCGGTCTGATCCAACATGAGCCGGTAAGCTTGAGCATCTAGCTCGGCCTGTCGCGCAATCATCCTCGTATTCTCAGCGGCTAGGTCCAATTTTGCTTGATCTATCTGGATCTTTACCTGCACAACTTCTGCATCATGATGTTCCATCTCGGCCTGGCCAACCTTTGCAGTTAACAGTGTTGTCAAAGTGTCGACTAAGGTGGACAAAATTTCTGCCGGCGATGGAACTGTGCCTCCAGCCCTAGCCGCTGCTGTGTTCGATGTTAATGCCGCTGTAGTTGACGACTGTTGCCTAGGTTGTGATCCGGCCATGAAGACGGCGACCCTGTTTGGTGGATAGAGGGGGTCCGGAATACTATCACCATCGGAACAGCCCCCACACCGGCCATCCTGCAACAGGTATAAAGATTATGTTTCTCCAAAGGATGACTCGTCGCCGGAATAGACAACGGTCTCGCCACCGGAGTCCGATCCATCTTCCACTTGCGCTCCGTGAAGCGCTCCGACGAAGACATGCTTCACGGCGGGCCGAATCCGGGGAGGCGTCGTACGCTGAGCTGACTCGACGATGTTGGGGAAGATGTCCGGCTCAGGGCCCGGTTCGTCGATCTTGCCGATGAAGACGTGGATGCCGCCAAAGGGGACCCGGTACCCATATTCGATTGAATCGGCCTCAGGGCCCCAGCCTACATCGTCGATGTAGATCTTGCCGCGACGACTCTTAGTCATTCGGCCCACTATATAGCCCTTGAGTCCTTCAAAGTTACCCTTCAAGAACTCGAAACCATCGTGCGATAGCCCCACGGTGGGCGCCAACTGTCATGGTTTTGTCGCGGCAGATGTCCTAGCAAAAGGACTTAGTCGTGAGGCCATCGCTACGGGTTAGCTTAAAGGGGTTAAAGCGGACAAGGACGCAAGGGTTTATACTAGTTCGGCCCCTTCGATGAAGGTAAAAGCCTACGTCTAGTTTGGTGTGGTATTGCTAGGGTTTCGATGACCAGGGAGCGAATATGCTTTGCATGTGTCTCAAGTTGTTGTTCTCCCTCCTTGAACCATCGTCGGGTCGTCCCTTTATATACACGAGGTGACGCCCGATACGGTTTACATAGTCCCGAGGCCGGCTCATAAACGTGTCCGGCTCAGTCTCTATCTTTCCTATCTTACATCACAAGTTACACACCGTATAGCGGTTTATAAATCATGGGCCCTAACACCTCTTGTGCTTTACATATTCTAGAGTAAAGTGTCATGCTCCACATTCCATTGGGCTTCGGTATAAGTAACCTTTGATAGATATAAACCGGCCCCTCCGAGGCGGTTTATACCTAGTAGTAATATCCCTAACATGCCATATTTATATCCAGGAGAAGGCCAACTGCCAGCCTCCATAATCGCAGGTAATGATGGTCTTTTGTGTATGCAGGGACTTTTCAAGTCGCGCAGTCGCCGAGGCTGCGTGGGGAAGTGGAGACGCCCACGTCCCATCAATCGCCACACGTCAATCAAGGTCGCAGGATTTTGGCGCCCGCGGCACTCCGCACTTGACCCTTGGCTTCGCTGCGAAACCAAGCACGAGCACACCTTGGCCCGGGGGCTACTGTCGGCGTTCTGGGAATGTGGGTACCCATACTTGCCTGCCTGCGGCCCAGAGCGTGGCTCATCAGGCGGCCTGGTACGGCACAACCTCATCAGCAACCACTCAAGACCCTCGCGAGGGGCCGAGCCTCGCGAGGCGGACGACGCAAGACCTCCTCTGGGGTAGCCTCACTAGGTTGGCTCCGGAGGAGCGGAGATATCAAGGCAAGGGGCATCTCACGAGGCGCTCGTGACGTGAGAACTGATGACCAAGGTCAGGCGGGCGCCAGCGTGCGCAGGGTGCCAGTTTCCTCTTTGGTGCTAAAGGAGCAGGTGCACGCGAGGAATCCAGAGGCGTCAAGCAAAGGTTTCCATATCGGTGCAACAAGACCAAGACCAGCAAGACGGCAGAGCGGAGGTCATCATGGAGCTCACGGTGGCGTCACCACAAAGCCTTTGGCAGGCGAAGACCACCTTTTGTCAGGATAGCTTGTACTAGATGCCCCCCTTCAAAATTGGCCGTTGTGGGATCCCTTGCCGCTCAATATTTGGGAAGAGGACCCGAGCCTCTATAAATAGAACTAGCCACCACCATAGAAGGGGATCGGATCATTGAGACCGCCTAGACACCCACAAGCTCACTTGAGCACAAGACCACCTCTCCTCAGGAGGCTGTTCTTCCCTTGTACTAGTTCTTCCTCAGCCTACAAGGCAATCCACCACACCACACTGGATTAGGGTATTACACCACAACGGTGGCCGAAACCAGTATAAACCTTGTGTCCCTTGTTCTTCGGTTTTGACGAGCTAGGCCTAGGGATCAGCGAGTAGACGAGCTAGGGCAGAAGGAGAGATCTTCGTGCGCACCGCAGAGTTCGAGCCACAAGGGTTTTGCCGGAACCCGATATCCGATAGTACCGGAAAAGGCCTCCAGATGGGATCTTCCGGGAACAGAAGGTTACGAAGGCGGAAAAGTGGTTTCGATGTATGTTCTCATGTTTCTGGAATATATGGGTATATATAGGCTGAAGAATTAGGTCAGGAGACGCTCGAGGGGCCCACAAGGGTGGGGGCGCGCCTTTCGTCCTTGTGGCCGCCTCGTAGCTCCCCTGACGTGCACTCCAAGTCCATCTGATGTCTTCTGGTCCAAGAAAAATCCTCATGATGTTTTGTTCCATTTGGACTCCGTTTGATATTCCTCTTCTGCGAAACTCAAAAACAAGGGAAAAAACACAGGAACTGACATTGGGCTGTGGGTTAATAGGTTAGTCCCAAAAATCATATAAAATAGCATATAAATGCATATAAAACAAGATAGATAATATAATTGCATGGAACAATCGAAAAATATAGATACGTTGGAGACATATCAAGCATCCCCAAGCTTAATTCCTGCTCGTCCTCGAGTAGGTAAATGATAAAAACAGAACTTTTTATGTGGAATGCTACCCAACATAATTACTAATGCAATCTTCTTTATTGTGGCATGAATATTCAGATCCATAAGAATCAAAACAGAAGTTTATCAATATCAAAACAATAATACTTCAAGCATACTTGAAAGTAATCCATGAAGCTTCAAAAATAAAATGGCTAAAGAAAGTTATCCCTAAAAAATCATATAGTCATTTATGCTCCCTCTTTGTCGGTGTCAAAACCGGCAGATCTCGGGTAGGGGGGCCAAGCTATGCATTTAAGGATCGATGGTAACAGGAGACTGGGGACACAATGTTTACCCAGGTTCAGGCCCTCTCAATCGAGGTAATACCCTACTTCCTGCTAGATTGATCTTGATGAATATGAGTACAAGAGTTGATCTACCTCGAGATCACAGTGGCTATAACCTAAAGCCTAGCCTATGAGGATGTTATGATTATGTCGCTAGCCTCTACAGACTAAACCCTCCGCCTTATATACACGCCAGAGGGGGCCTAGGGTTACAAAGGTGACTTGGGGAGGAAGTAATAGATACATCCGGACATTACGCTTGCCTTTCTACGGACATAGGAGTCCTGGCCGAATACGGGGGAGAGTCTTATGCTTCTATTTTCGTGACCCATCAATACGGCCCAGCTTCATCGACACGGACGCCTGAGGACCCCTGAATCCAGGACTCCCTCAGTAGCCCCCGGACTTGCCTTCAAGGACGAAATTGTGTCCGGCTTCATGTCTTCGGTCTTGCAAGGTGAGTCCTTCTGGATGATGGTTCGGCTTCATTTAATATTGTATTCCGTCGATTCCTCGCCATCGTCGCCTTTGCCTCCACGTGTCCTACGAATGCGAACCGTCTAGGTATTTTTGCAATTACCCCCTTGACTATGTAGGGAAGGCGCCTATATAAAGAGACTAGATCTCAGATGCCATTCCATTCCATTCCACGTGGAAAAATCCCTAGTGCCTGCAAAAAATCTTCAAACATGGCCGGCGTTCCCAACTGTTCCTCGCGCCCTCACGGCCCTCGAGTGGGTGATTGGGAAAGTAGCTTCATATCCCATCCGCGTCTTAGAAAGCTTCAAGCGCAGGGATATCTCCCTCCCGAGGATCTAGTCCCCGTCCGGGCCGGATTAACTTCCATCGACAATCAAGCCCTGGCAGAGAGTTTTCCAAACCCCTCCAGTGGAAAGCGGGTATGCTTTGTCTCCTTCCTTCTAAGAGGCGTAGGATTTCCCATCCACCCCTTCCTTAGGGGGCTCCTGGAGTTCTACGGTCTTCAACTGCATGATCTCACATCGGGGTCTATCCCGCACATTGCGGGATTCGTCACTTTATGTGAGCTATTTCTGGGCTGCGAGCCACATTTTGAGTTGTGGCAGAAGTTCTTCTGCCTTGTCCCTCGCTCCGAGGAGGGATCCATATTTGAGGTTAGCGGTGCCGAAGTATGGCGCATAGCTGGGACAGGCTATTTGTCTAGCACTCCAAAGAAGGCATCCGTAGAGTGGCCTTCAGAGTGGTTTTATATCGAGGATGTTGCCTTGCCGGATCTAGTTGGGCAAGGTCTCCCCAAATATTCCGACGCTCCTCCAAAGAAGCTTTTCAACTGGCGTCCCCGCAGTCCCTTAGAAGAAGAGAGTGCGGAGGTCAAAAGACTGGCCGGCAAGATCAGATTGCTTGTTAGTTCAGGGCTGTCAATAATTGAAGTGATGGCGATCTCAATAAAGCGATCCGTGTAGCCGCTCCAAGCTAGAGGATTTCCTATGTGGCATTATAATGGCCAGGATGATGCCTCACATTGCTTACGCCTGGGTCCGGATAGCCCTGCCGCTCTAGCCGCCATCCTAGTAGGTCTTTACAAGGGAGAGAAGCAAGACTTCCTTCGCTTGAAGTGTCGGGAGGGTTTCTCTATGTACAATCCTCTGACTGGGTAAGTTTTTCTCTTGACCACTATTTTCGCCCGTTTTTCATTGTATGATGTATTGACCGAACTAAATTCGGTTATTCCCAATAGGAGTGGAGGAAGGTGGTCGAGGGGAATAATAGTCCCGCCCCACAGCCACAGGACCACTTTCGAAACGCGGGCCCTAGATACAATGAAGATCCGGACATAGGCATAGAGCTAGAAGACGGAGTCTTCTATGAAGCCGGCCATGATGGCGCCATGGTGGCTATCGTAGCTGATTATCCCGGCCTCATTCCTTCCTCTTATGTAAGTACCCAGGACATACCTCCTCAAAGAGAAGATTCCCATCGCGCCTTACCCATCGCACTTTTTTATGTTCAAAAGGGGCGGCACTCCTCATGCCGAACTGTGCGAAGATCGTCATCCCATAGGGCGACGCCTGCATTGGGTGAGGCCTTGAAGCGAAAGAGGACCGTGAACACCACCGAACCTTCGAAGAGGTATGTTTGTTTTAACATATACTGGGTGGTGAAGCCGGTATTACATCTTTCCGCCTTGTTTTTCCTTTTAGGAGGAACATACACCGGACTGTGTCCGAAAATCCTGCAGATCAAGCTCCGACCAATGCGGCATCCGACCCGTCTACGAGGACAAGGGTTAATGCGGATACAATGCTGGATTGTCCTCTTTAAGAGGATTCGGATGAAATGTATGTCACTAATTGCGAAGCGGAGGTCGCGATGGTTCACCGGCGGCAAAAAGCAGCCATGCGTGACCCAACCTTTTTTGAGGAGGCGTTTAACCCTTAGTTCTCCGGATGCTTATATCCGAGCCACTCAAGACGGACTCGCTGGAGTCACTCACCAGCTTTCAAAGGATATGCGGGTAAGTGATAATTTAGCATTCCCATGCGAGTAGCCCCCGAGACTTAAAGCAGTTGGTCCAAGTGATTTGAGGATCGTTGTGTTTTGCAGGTGCTCCAAGAGAAGAATAACATCTTGTCCAAGGAGCTGGAAGAATTCCGGACCCACCTGGCAACTGTCACCACCAAATTGGAAAATTCAAAGAAATTCGAAAAGGATACTGATGGTAAGAACAATAGTGTCCAGACAGTATGAGGTTTGTGCCGATCAATAGTTTGTAAGTAGATATTGATTGAAATGCAGCCACAGGGCCGGCCGACCAATGGGAGAAGAGGCTAAGGGCTGCTCTAGCGGATGAAAATATGCCAAAGACGAAATAACTGCTGGGAAACGTGTATTGACACAAGCCATAGCTAAAAGAAACCAAGCGCAGGATAAAAATATCAGGCTAGAACAGGAGCTAAAGGACGTAAGAGCCCAACTCTCAAATGCCATGGAAGAGAATCGGAAGCTAAAAGGCGGCATATTATGTATGTCCTTTAAACCTAGCTCTCCTTATAGTCCCTTGTTTTGAAAGTTTTTCATAAAACTATTCCTGCAGGTTTGTTAACTGGGCATCCCGAAGGGGAAGTGTCTGGTTTTCAGGGCGACGTGCTGCAAGAGCTTTGCAGAATACACGAGCGAGCTTGGAAGGCCATGAAGAATATGGCGAAGGCTTTATGGCCATGCGAGTCCCCTCCAAAAACTACGGAGCATTTGGCGGACTTGTTCAAAGGGGCTCGACGCCGCTCCAAACTTTGGAAAGCGTCAGCATGTCGCATGGGTGCTCGAGAAGCCCCGGCCATCGTGAAGACACGCTACACCAGCCTTGATCCAAATCATATGGCCCGCGTGGGACCTCGAGGATCAGATGGACAAGAAATTCCCGTGAGCTTAGTATATGACCAAGTGAAGATAGCTGCCAAGTTTTCCCAACAGGACTGTAAACTCGACAGCCTTATAGAGGGAATAGATAAAGAGTAGTCGTTTGATTCTATGTATCGATGTACTTTAACATCAAACTTATCTCCGACCAAAATTATAAAAAGATTTTCATGGCCGACCTTCCGCCTTAACCTCCATAAACCCAAAGGTTCGAGTGTTTCCGAATACTATACATGTGGTGAACACGTGGTATGTTCGGAAACCAGGCTATCCGGTCATAATTGCTTGAACAGACAAACTGTGTTCGAAGAGTTACGTTATATTACTATTTAACATAAGAAACATCTTCGGGAGAGAATAGTACCGTTAAGGGTTCCTTTCCCTGGTTGACCATGCGTACATATGCATGCCTAGGCTTTTGATCCTGTAAAAAAGGATTGCAGGATGCCATATCCTATGATAGTTTAAAATGTATGCATTAAAAGCAATATGTCATGTATCCGCCAACCAGTTATTCCCTTAAGAACGCTAGCTTTCGGCTTCACCCAGTCTGTGGAACATGTCCGGATTACCCGCTTGTAACAATCGCAGAGGTGCTCCCTTTACACCCTAGCCGAACAATCGGGAACGTAGGGGTAAACACAGGAGCCAGGCAACCCAGCTTGGCCAAAACTTAAGTCATATTGGTGCATACAATGGCATGGAAGGATTGTAGAAACAGACAACATTATAAGCGAGAAGCTTGTTTTTTATAACGGGCTTCGTCAAAGAAGCACCCACGTATATTTGAGGTAGATACATTCAAAGATGTACTATCCTATGGTCGTTCGGGTGAGCCGAGTACTTACCAATGAAAGCAAAAATAAAAAAGGAAGAGGAGAAAAATAAAAAAAAGAAATGGAACCTAAATTAAAAAGGAGGAAAAAATGCTACCGAACTATCCATAGAATCGTCGGAGCCTGGCAGCGTCCCACGGGTTCAGCTCAAGGCGGTTATCTTGCACATTCCGAAGGCGATAGGCTCCACCGGGGAGTACTTCGTCGATGAAGGGTCCCTCCCATTTTTGTTTGATCTTGTCCTTTTTATTCTCCAGGAGGCGTAAAATGAGTTCGCCGACATTATATGTCTTGGCCCGCACTTCTCTGCTCTGGTACCGCCTGACCTGTTGTTGATAGAATGCGGAACGGGCATGCGCTGTATCGCGCTCCTCTTCAAGTCCATCTAGGTCGTCCTACCGATCTAGCTCGGCTTCTCTCTCCTCGTACATGCGCACTCGAGGTGAGTCAGGAATAATGCCGCAGGGCAGAACAGCCTCTGTGCCGTACACCATGAAAAAGGGTGTGTATCCGGTCGTCCGATTAGGTGTGGTCCACAGCGCCTAGAGTACAAAGTCAAGCTCCTCGACCCAGTGTTTATCCGACTCCCATAGGGAGCGCACTAGTCGGGGTTTAATGCCGCTCATTATCAGACCATTGGCTTTTTCGACTTGACCGTTTGTTTGAGGATGGTACACCGAAGCGTAATCAAGTTTAATGCCTAACTTTACGCACCAGTTTTTTACCTCATCAGCTGTAAAGTTGGTGCCATTATCTGTGATAATACTGTGCGGGGCACCATAATGGTGTACTACACTGGATATAAAATCTATCTCCGGCCCTGCCTCAGCTGTTTTTACTGGCCTGGCTTCTATCCATTTAGTTAATTTATCTACCATCACTAGCAAGTATTTCTTTTTATGGCTTCCCCCTTTAAGAGGTCCGACCATATCAAGCCCCCAGACCGCAAAAGGCCAAGTAATGGGGATTGCTCTCAAAGCGGTGGGAGGCATGTGACTTTGATTTGCAAAGAGATGGCAGCCAACGCAATGTTGGACTAAGTTCTGGGCATCTGCTCGGGCAGTGTGCCAGAAAAAGCCAGCTCGAAAAGCTTTGCCCACGAGCGCCCGAGCTGCGGCGTGATGGCCACCCATTCCAGCGTGTATTTCAGTGAGAATTTGCCTTCCCTCCTCCTTCTGAGATGCACCTTTGGAGAACACCAGTGGTGCTTTTCTTATATAGTTCACCTTCGTGAACTTTGTAGGCTTTAGAACAACGGATTATACGGCGGGCCTCATTTTGGTCATCGGAGAGCTCCTGCCCATTAAGGTAAGCTAAGAAGGGCTCTTCTAGGGGGCTATGACATCCATTGTCGGCGTACTGGGAACCAGGGTACCCAAACTTGCCTGTCTGCGGGCCGCGACTCGCTCCTAAAGCGGCCTCGTACGGCCCAGCTGATCGACCATCGCGAGGGGCAAGGCCTCACGAGAAGAACGACGTCAAGACCTCCTCAGGAGCAGCCTTGATAAGGTGCTCCGAAGGGGCGGAGAACCCAAGGCCAAGCCTGCCTTAGGAGGACGCAATGATGTCAGCAGTGACGCACTGCGCCAGCGAGTGCCAACGTCCGCACGCGGCACAGTTGCCATTTCGGTGCAAAGGAGACAGCGCAGACGTTGGTTCCCAAGGAGCGGGGCAAAGGTTTCCTCATTGGTTCAACAAGACCGAAGACCGCAAGGACGACAAGAAGGATGTCATCGTCGAGACCACCACCGCGTCATCGCCCGATCCTTTTGCAGGCAAAGACTGCTTTTGTCAGGGTAGGAACGTCCTTGTGTTCCCGTTCAAAACTGGCCGTTGTGGAATCCCTTCCCGCCTAAACATTTCAGGGGAAGAGGACCGTGGCCGCCTATATAAGTAGCTAGGATTCCCACTGAGAAAGGGGATCGAGTCACACACTTGACCACCACACAAGGAGCAAGAACACTAGCCTCCTGACCCTCCTGAGCTCGCCTCCTGAGCTTAGGAACCCTTGTACTAGTTCATATTCTAGCTCGCCCGGAGCCAATCCACCAAAGCAGGAAGTAGGGTCTTACACCTCGCGGTAGCCCAAACCTGGATAAACTCTTGTGTGCTTGTTCGCTGTTTGCTTGAATCCTTCCACCGAGACGAGAGCGAGGCGCTAGGTAGATGTGAGTGGGAGAGATCTTCGTTCACACCCCTGTGTTCGAACTTAACGGGTTTTGTGGAGCCCTGAATCCGACAGCCATGATCTCATGAGTCAAAGAAGTTATCTCCATGTCTGAGTCCCTGATAACGTCCGGGTTAAGTTCGGCCGGGGGTGTGTTCGGATCCAGATTATTGTCCCCGCTATTGTCCTGCCATGTTACTGATGGCTTAAACAGCCTTTCCACAAAGGTGTTAGGCGGGACTGGGTCGCATTTAGCGCCCATGCGAGCGAGAATATGTGCCGCCTGGTTATTATCCCAGGCTACGTGGTGGAATTCCACCCGTCGAATCGAGCCGATATTTTCAATATGGCATTGCGATAAGCTGCCATCTTTGAATCCTTCGCATCAAAATCTCCGTTTATTTGAGAGATATCGAGGTTTGAGTCTCCACGTACCTCGAGGCATTGTATGCCCATGGATACAGCTAGGCGGAGACCATGCAATATTTCCTCGTATTCGGCTACGTTGTTTGAGTCCATGTACATGATTTGTAGTACGTACCAGACTGTATCCCCAGTTGGAGATACCAGGATGACACCGACCCCCAATTCCGCTAGCATTTTGGAACCGTCGAAGTACATTGTCTAGTGGGAATATGAGCCGTACTCTTTAGGGAGTTCGGCTTTGGTCCATTCTGCGATGAAGTCAGCCAACACCTGGGATTTAATAGTCCGGCGTGGCTTATATGATATTTCAAATGGTAAGAGCTCGATGGCCCATTTGGCTATGCGTCCAGTGGTGTCTTTATTGTTGATGATATCGTTAAGTGGTACTTCGGATGCCACTTTGATCGAACACTCTTGAAAGTAGTGTTGGAGTTTCTGAGATGACATGAAGACCGCATAGGCAATTTTCTGATAGTGGGAGTACCGTGATTTGCACGATGTGAGAACCTCGTATACGTAGTATACGGGCTTTTGAATGGGGAACTCATCTCCCTCTTTGGCTCGTTCGACGATGAGCATGGCACTCACTACCTGGTGAGTGGCTGATATATACAGCAGCATTGGTTCGCCAACACCCGGGGCGGCTAGGATTGGGTTGCTCGCTAGTAGAGTTTTTATTTCTTCCAATCCAGTTGTGGCCACGTCCGTCCATTCGAAGTTGTCAGTGCATCCTAGCACTCTATAAAGTGGCAATGCTTTCTCTCCTAACCTGGAGATGAAGCGGCTCAAGGCCGCTATGCAGCCTGCTAGTTTTTTCACTTGTTTGAGATCGGATGGCATTTTGAGCTCTCACAAGGCCCGGATTTTAGCTGGGTTAGCTTCGATTCCTCTATGGGATACAATGAACCCTAATAGCTTTCCGGCTGGAACACCGAAGATGCATTTTTCCGGATTGAGCATTATGTCATATTTTCTAAGGTTATCAAATGTAAGGTGGAGATCGTCCACCAATGCCTCGACGTGTTTGGTCTTAACGACTACGTCATCAACATATGCCTCCACGGTCTTGCCAATTTGTTTTTCTAAGCATGTTTGAATCATGTGTTGATACGTGGCGCCAGCGTTTTTAAGTCCGAAGGGCATAGTGTTGAAATAGAAAGGACCGTACGGGGTGATAAATGTCGTTGCGGCATGATTGGATTCCTTCCATCTTTATTTGATGGTATCTGGAGTAAGCATCAAGGAAACACAACGAGTCGTGTCCGGCCGTTGCATCGATAATCTGATCAATTCGGGGCAGAGGAAAGGGATCCTTAGGGCAAGCCTTGTTTAGGTCTGTAAAGTTGACACAGAGGTGCCATTATTTATCCTTCTTTGGTACCATGACTAACTTGGCTAGCCAATCCCGATGTTTAATTTCTCTGATGAATCCGGCTTCCAATAGCTTGGCTAGCTCTTCTCCCATTGCTTGTCTTTTGGGTTCGGAAAACCGTCGCAATGACTGCTTGACTGGTTTGAACCCTTTGATAATATTGAGGTTGTGTTCGGCGAGCCTGCATGGGATTCCTGGCATATCTGAAGGGTGCCAGGCGAATATATCCCAATTTTCGCGAAGGAAGGCGCGTAACATGCTGTCTACCGCCGGATCCAGCTGTGCCCCGATAGATGCTGTCTTATTAGGGTCCGTTGGGTGCACTTGGAATTTTATAATTTCATCTACTCGCTTGAAGGAGGTAGATTTCGATCTTTTGGCAAGGATTACATCGTCCTTGTCCACCGTGGATCGTAAGGTGGTTAATTCTTCGGCCGTGAGGGCTTCGGATACTGCCTCTAAGGCTAAAGATGCCGTTTTGTTCTCGGCGCGGAGTGCTTTGTCCGGATCACTTGTTAATGTGATTAGTCCATTGGGCCCTGGCATTTTAGGCTTCATGTACCCATAATGGGGTATGGCTTGAAAGCGTGAAAAAGCGTCCCGTCCTAAGAGGGTGTGGTATCCACTATTGAAGGGAAGAATGTGAAAGAGCAGTTCCTCCGACCTGTAGTTCTCGGATGTGCCGAATACTACGTCGAACTTAATGCTTCCCGAACACCGGGTTTTTCGGCTGGGAAAAAATTCCTCTGAAGGTTGTGTTAGTGTGCTCAATGCGGGATTTGTCAACCTCCATTTTTGCAAGCGTTTCCTCGTATATGAGGTTGAGTCTGCTTCCTCCGTCCATAAGTACTTTAGTGAGGCGAAAGCCGTCTACTATTGGATCTAGTACAAGAGCTGTTGTTGCTCGGATCGGCCGGACTCGAGGTGCATCTTCGGCAGAAAAACTAATTGTCGTGTCGCTCCATGGGCTTGCAGAGCTAGTTTGGTATACCTTGGCAAGTTCGCGATTCGCTCTCTTGCGGTTGTTGTTTGAGGAGAACGTCTCAAAGACAGTGAAGACACCGACGTCCTTCTCCCCTGATACTGCGGTGGCGAGGGTTGTTGTACCTCTCTTTGCTACCTGCAGGAGTACCCAACATTCCCTAAGGCAGTATTTTCGGATATTGTCCGGGGCTGTATGTATTTGGCAAGGTTTATCGAGCAGTTCGTCTAGTACGGACCTGTGTCCTGTAGAAGGTTTGTTCTTCTTGCCAATAGGCATATTATTGGATGACCTGCTAGGGTATGTCTGTTTTGCCTTAACAATGTGTTGTCCGGATACGCACTGTTCTAGAGGTGTATTCTGGGCTTTCCAAGTGTTTTCCATTGCGCAGTACTTTCGTACTAAGTGTGATTGGTCTGTGAAACTCAGAACACAACGTCGGTTGAGGGCGTTCAAGATTCCCTCGTCCGTGCAATTGCGGTGAAATAGGGGGACCGCATCGTCGTCGCAGCAGTCCTTAATCTTATTTTTGACAAGCAGGAATCTGGCCCAGAAGTGGTTGACCGTCTCATCGGGCTGCCGATGTATGTTCGCGAGATCGTTTATGTCTGGGAATCTAGATTTACTTGGAGAGTTTTTCCCAGGGTGGGTGTTGGTAATTTTGAGTCCCGACCCAACGCGGTATTCGGGGTTTTGACAACCTCTGGTGTGGACGATCTGGGTTCAGCATGATCTGATCGTTCCGCGGCCCGGCGTCGATCCCAGAGCTCGAAAAACACAAAGTGCCACCCGGCAGGGGCGTTTTCATCTCTATGGGTTTGGAGATCCGAACTATGATGGTCTCCGTATCAAGAGGGGGAGTATCTTCGGCTCCGTCCTCGACTGCCGCCACCAGATGAGTGACCGGGATGGGATCAATCTCATCCTGACTGGATTTAGGTCCGATCTAATCTCCTGGCGATGAAAGCCCCAGGGCGGCGATGCGATCCAGCAGCTCCTTTAAGAGCGAGAGATCTGCCGAAGTTGCATCATCGTAGTGGCCGGAGTCAACATAAAGGTGTTGCTCGACGACCACAGAGAGTGCGGCCGGCCCGGAGGCCACGCAGGCGCATACAGCGAACCCGCTGAGCTGGAGAACCTAGCCAATGGCCAAGTTGTTTCCGATGGTGATCTCATCATTGACAATGAGACGAGCCATCGATCGCTTATTGCGAGGGCACAGCGGAGCTCTCAGTGAAAGCACCATTGTCGGTGTCAAAACCGGCAGATCTCGGGTAGGGGGGCCCAAGCTATGCATTTAAGGATCTGGGGACACGATGTTTACCCAGGTTCAGGCCCTCTCGATCGAGGTAATACCCTACTTCCTGCTAGATTGATCTTGATGAATATGAGTACAAGATTTGATCTACCTCGAGATCGTAGTGGCTAAACCCTAAAGCCTAGCCTATGAGGACGTTATGATTCTATCGCTAGTCTCTACAAACTAAACCCTCTGGCTTACATACACGCCAGAGTGGGCCTAGGGTTACAAAGGTGACTTGGGGAGGAAGTAATAGATACATCCGGACATTACGCTTGCCTTTCTACGTACATAGGAGTCCTGACCGAATACGGGGGAGAGTCTTCTGCTTCTATTTTCGTGGCCCATCAATACGGCACAGCTTCATCGACCCGAACGCCTGAGGACCCCTAAATCCAGGACTCCCTCACTCTTCTTAACACAAAGTAAAAAATCATGCCTATCCCGATGTCAATCAAGAAATTGTTTTCATACTTTAACATTCTTAAAACTTTTCAACTCTTCACGCAATACATGAGCGTGAGCCATGGATATAGCACTATGGGTGGCATAGAAGGTGGTAATAGACAAAAGGAGGGATAAAGTCTCACATCGAGTAGGCAAATCAATGGACTATGGAGATGACCATTAATCAATATCAATGTGAGTGAGTAGGGATTGCCATGTAACGGATGCACTAGAGCTATAAGTGTATGAAAGCTCAAAAAAGACAACTAGTGGGTGTGCATCAACTTGCTTGCTCATGAAGACCTATGGCATTTGAGGAAGCCCATCATTGGAATATACAAGCCAAGTTCTATAATGAAAAGTTCCCACTAGTAATATATGAAAGTGACAACATAGGAGACTCTCTATTATGAATAACATGGTGCTACTTTGAAGCACAAGTGTGGAAAAGGGTAGTAACATTGTCCATTCTCTCTTTTTCTCTTTTTTTAGGCTCCTCTCCTTTTTTTTGGTGAACCTATTCTCTTTTTTTGAAGACTCATTTGGCCTTATTATTGATAACCTCACATGGGACAGTGTTCTAATAATGATGATCATCATACTTTTATTTACTTACAACTCGATATTACAACTCGATGCTGGAACAAAAATATGATTCTATATGAATGCCTCCGGCGGTGTACCGGCATGTGCAATGACCAATAGTGACATGTATGAAAAATATGAACGGTGGTTTTGCCACAAATACTATGTCAACTACATGATCTTGCAAAGCAATATGACAATGAAGAAGCATGTCATAATAAACGGAACGATGTATTTACATGGCAATATATCTCGGAATGGCTATGGAAATGCTATAATAGGTAGGTATTGTGGTTGTTTTCAGGAAGGTATAAGGAGGGTTTATGCACCGGCGAAATTTGCGGGGCACTAGAGTGTCTAACAAGGTGGAAGGGTGAGAGTGCGTATAATCCATGGACTCAACATTAGTCATAAAGAACTCACATGCTAATTGCAATTTTTTTATTAGCCCTTGAAGCAAAGTACTACGACACATGCTCCTAGGGGGAGGTTGGTAGGAGTTAACCATCGCGCGCCCCGTCCTTCACACAAATACAAACACTCAAAATACAAAGTGCTCCAATTCGGTTACATAGTTAGGAGACCATACTTGCATGCTACGGGAATCACAAACTTTAACACAATTATTTCTGTAACCTCACAAACTACCACTATCATGACTCTAATATTACCATCTTAACATCTCAAAACAATTACAAGGAGTCAAACTTCACATAGTATTCAATGCTCTTGATATGAAGATTTTTATTATATCTCCTTGGATGCGTATCACATTAGGACTAAATACATAACCCAAGCAAATTACCATGCTGTTCTAAAGGACTCTCAAAATGATATAAGTGAAGCAAGAGAGTTCAACAATTTTTATAAAATAAAACCACTGACGTGCTCTAAAAAGATATAAGTGAAGCACTAGAGCAAAATTGCCTAGCTCAAAAGATATAAGTGAAGCACATAGAGTATTCTAATAAATCACGATTGAAGTGTGTCCCTCTCAAAAGGTGTGTACAGCAAGGATGATTGTGACAAACAAAAAAGCAAAGACTCATTTCATACAAGACGCTCCAAGCAAAACACATATCATGTAGTGAATAAAAATATAGCCTCAAGTAAAGTTACCCATGGATGAAGACGAAAGAGGGGATGCCTTCCCGGGGCATCCCCAAGCTTAGGCTCTTGGTTGTCCTTGAATTTTACCTTGGGGTGCCTTGGGCATCCCCAATCTTAGGATTTTGCCACTCTTTATTCCATAGTCCATCAAATCCTTACCCAAAACTTCAAAACTTCACAACACAAAACTCAACAGAAATTCTCGTGAGCTCCGTTAGTAAAACAAAGCAAATAACCACTCAAGGTACTGTTGTGATCTTATTATAATTTTATATTGATGTAATATCTACTGTATTCCAATTTTTCCATGGTTCATACCCTCCGATACTATCCATAGATGCATAAAAATAAGCAAACAACACATAAAAAATAGAATCTGTCAAAAACAAAACAGTCTGTAGCAATCTGAAAACTTCGCATACTTCTGTAACTCCAAAAATTATGAAACAATTGGACGACGTGTGGAATTTGTATATAAATTTTGCATAAAAATTTCAGAAGGTTTCAACGTTCCGGTGAATTATTGAATTTTTTGCACTGGACGTAAAAGTTTCAGTTTTTCAGCAAAATCAAATCAACGATCACCGTAAGCCATCACAAAGGTCTTACTTGGCTCAAACACTAACTAAAACACCAAAACACAATTAATACAAAAGTAATAATGTGTTAAACTTGCAAAATAGAACCAAAAAGTAAAAAGCAAAAATAAATTTGGGTTGCCTCCTGAAAGGATCGAGAAGAGAATGTGTCTAGAGGGGGGGGGTGAATAGACTCTAGCAAGAAAAGTGGCAGCTTTTAAGATACTTGATGTTGGAGTGGAGTTTTAGCACATGTTTAACTTTCACAATACACAACAAGCATGTATGACATGAGAATATAGGTAATGTGAAGTAAAGCATGCAACTTTGATCACTTGACTAAAGCAAAAACTAGCCTTTTCCCAATTTTAATTCTTGGCAGATTTTCGCAACTAAGCACAAGTCAAGTAATCAACCTACACATGCAATTCTAAGACTATAACAGCGGAAAGTAAACACAATTGCATATGAAGGTAAAAGAGAGGAGTTTAGAAGGAGCAAACGCAAGTGAAGACAACGATGTTTTTGTCTTGGTTTCAATAGGTGGTGATATCGTACATCTAAGTTGATGGAGACTTCAACCCACGAAGGGTAACGGCTGTGCGAGTCCACGGAGGGCTCCACCCACAAAGGGTCCACGAAGAAGCAACCTTGTCTATCCCACCATGGCCATCGCCGACGAAGGACTTGCCTCACTAGCGGTAGATCTTCACGAAGTAGGCAATCTCTTTGCCCTTACAAACTCCTTGGTTCAACTCCACAATCTTGTTGGAGGCTCCCAGGTGACACCTAACCAATCTAGGAGACACCACTATCCAAAAGGTAATAAACTGTGTGTTGATGATGAACTCCTTGCGCAAATGCTTCAAGTGATAGTCTCCCTAACACTCAAACAGCTCCTCACATATTTGGATATGGTAGAAGAAGGATTTGAGTGGAAAGCAGCTTGGAGAAGGCTAGAGAACAAGATTCATATGGTAGGAATGGAATATCTTGATCTCAAAACTTGAGTAGGTGGTTCTCTCTCAGAACATGAATGATGGAAGTGTAGGTATGTTCTGATGGCTCTCTCCACGAGTGAAGAGTGGGTGGAGGGGTATATATAGCATCCACACAAAATCTAACTGTTACACACAACTTACCAAACTCGGTGGGACCGATTCAAAGAACTCGGTCAGACCGATTTAGTTCATAATGTGACCATTAGGTATTTTTGTGGGACCGATATGATCAACTCGGTGGGACCGATTTCATTAGGGTTAGGGCATAGCATAATCTCGGTGGGACCGATTACACAAACTCGGTGAGACCGATTTTGGTAATAAGCACACAAAGAGTTGGTCAGGCAAACTCGGTGGGACCGATTCGCTCATTTTGGTGAGACCGAAATGTTATGAAGAGGCAATAGAGAGTTTGCATTACAGACTCGGTGGGACCGATTGCACATCTCGGTTAGACCAAAAATATTGCAACAGGCAACAGAGAGTTTGCAATCCCATCTCGGTGAGACCAAAATGATTAGGTTTTCTGGCAGTGGTTATGTCAAATGAACTCGGTGGCGCCGGATAGATATTTTCGGTGGGACCGAGTTTGACTTTTGGTTTGGGACATATGTGGATGTGAGGAAGTGGTTGAGGGTTTTGGAGCATATCACTAAGCATCATGAGCAAGCAAGCCATTAAGCAACACCTCATCCCCTTTTAAATAGTATTGGCTTTCCTATGGACTCAATGTGATCTTGGATCACTGAAATAGAAAATGTAGAGTCCTTAGCTTTGAGCTTGAGCCAATCCTTTGTCCTTAACATCTTGAAGGGGTTCCACATCCTCTAGTCCATGCCACTCCATCTGTTGAACTTGTCTGAAATATACTAGATGGAAACATTAGTCCAACAAGGGATATGTTGACATTAATTACCAAAATCACCCAGGGAGCACTTGTGCTTTCAGTCTCCCCCTTTTTGGTGATTGATGACAACATACATCAAAGGTTTAGATAAAGATATAAATAATAACAAGTAAAGCTTTGGAAGGCACATGTAACATACATAGGCTCCCCCTACATGTATGCAATCATGTAAATGAGGAATATAAGAACATATGAAAGCATGGGCATGACAGAGCTGTGACGCCCGGATAATTAAGCTACAGTAAACCTCGGTAAACGATGCCACATCACCATGATTACTGTTATTAATCTCGTGTTAGATCGAAACCGATTATAATTCAAAATTCTAAATCAAGCTAATAATAAAAGTTTTCAAATATGAAAATTAAAATGTTCAATAAACATTAGATAAATCAGAGGCTATGATAAAATTGTAAACAACATTAATGAAATTGTTAAGTGACTTAAACAACCTCCATCAGTGGCTGAAAACATTATTTAATAACCTTTTTCTTAAAAAAAGAAATATGAAATGATATTTACCTCACACTAGTTTTTGGTGGTAGAATAAATTGTGCTGTGATTTATGGGCCAGCTCTCATATTTTACAAAACTCATTTGGTGCCCAAGCAATTAGCCGAAACAGAAAAGAATAAATAAATAAAATCAAAACAAAACAGAAGAAAAAGGAACCCCCCCCACTGGGCCAGTCGGCCCAACTGCTAGCCAGGTCGGCCCAAACCGGCCCACCCAGTCGCCCTTTTTCCCCACTCCCTACAGAAACCCTAACCCAATCCCCCCGACTCCTCACGCTCCTCCCTCCCTCTCCCTCGCGCCGTCGCACACCCAGAGGCGAGGCGCCTCACGCCCGAGCCCCCCCTCGCCGCCTCTCCTCACTCCATTCCCTCCCCCTCTGTCGTCGTCGCCATGCCGCCCTCCCGACGACCTGGTCGCCTCCCGGCCCGGCCTCGACATGCGCCGTCCCTCTGCCCCCGCCGAGCTGCGCCGCCCCGGCAACCCCGACGGCAAGCTGCCGTGGGTCCTAGCGCCTGCCCCTCCTCTTCATGTCGCCGCTGCTCTCGGAGGCCCCGACAAGCACTCTCGCGCCTGTGAGCCTCCTCCTCTACCCCGGCGTTCATCACCATCGACCCACCACCACACTGCCTCTCCGTATCCGTCGAGCGCGCTCCCGAGCTCACTGTGAGCTTCCGGTCCTTTATGGCCTCTTTCCTTGCTCCCCCTCGCCTCGTAGCTCGGATGCAGCCGAGGCCATTTCATCACCGTCGATCGATGTCGTCATCGTGGCGACATTCGACCATCTCCGCAAGAATGGCTCGCACCCCTGCGCGTGTCGCGCCGTGCTGGTTCTTTGGGTGGTCGCAGAGCCCCTTTTGGTCGTCGGGGACACGATCTAGCGTCTTGCTGCCGCCCCTGTAGGTCACCGCCGGCGCTGCTCTGTTTAGAACGGCCCTGTCTAAATGACAGGTGGACTCAGCCTTTTAGTGTTAGCACTAATTAAATTGGAATAGTAGACACTGGTGTTTGGGGCCCCTCCCAGTTATTAATCTTCTAAAAATGCACCTAATGCTAACTGTGACTATGACACGTAGGGCCAACTCGTTAATTAATTAGTTTGGTTAAATAAAACTTTGTTAATAAAATTGACTCACTGACAGTGTGGCCCCACCTTTAAGTTAATCTAATTAAATGTTAAAACTCTATTAAATTAGACTCTGTCACTTACAGCAGGTCCCCACCTACCAGTTTGACTTGTCAAACGTTGACTCGGTCAATGCTGACTGGGTTGCTTACTAGGCAGCCCTTGGACCCACATGCCAGCCTCTGCTGACTGGGTGCTGACTGGGCAGTTGACCTAGTCAACTGGGTCCACATGTCATCCTCTGTTGCACATTTCTGGGTACACTTCTGTATACCCACAACATTTAGTATTTAATATAATTTCGAAATAAATTAATATTAATAATTTATAAAATGTTTTAAAACTTCAAAAATTAATATAAAATAATCCGTAACTCGGATGAAAATACTTTGTACATGAAAGTTGCTCAGAACGACGAGACGAATCCGAATACGCGGTCCGTTCGTCCGCCACACATCTCTATCATACCGAACATGCAACATTCCCCCTCTGTTTCATCTGAACGAAAACGCGAAACACCGGGAACACTTTCCCGGATGTTTTTCATCCTTGCCAGTATCACCTCCTATTGCGTTAGGACACACGTAGCACCGCGTATTTCCATGTTATTCTTTGTGATGCTATTTTTTGCTCTGTTATTTATTTGTTTCCCCTTCGTTACTTATTTTTGGTAGACTTCGATACTGTGATAGACCCCGAGACCATTGATGCTTCGGTGTTCCACTACGGCTACGCTTCCGAAGATTCCTTTCGTCTGCAGAGCTTCCAGGCAAGCCCCCCCCCCTTTGATCACCAGATATCGCCTATTCTTCTTTCTACTGCTTGCATTAGAGTAGCGTAGCATGTTACTGTCGATTGCTCCTATTCTGTTGCATAGCCTGTCATTGCTGCTACAACTGTTGATACATGTACCCGCCATCCTAATGCTTAGTATAGGATGCTAGTATTCCATCAGTGGCCCTTCATTCTTGTCCGTCTGCCATGCTATACCATGGGGCCGTGATCACTCGGGTGGTGATCACGGGTATATTACTATATACATACTTTACATACACTTGATGATGATTCAGAGATGGGGGCTGAAGGGGCAGGTGGTTCCACCCAGGTAGTGGTGGGCCTGGGTTCCCGACAGCCCCCTGATGGTTACTTTGTGGTGGAGCGACAGGGCAGGTTGCGACCACCTAGGAGACAGGTGGGCCTGGCCCTGGTCGTTGTCCGCGGTTATTTCATAATAACACGTTTAACGGGATCTTGGTATTTGATCTGAGTCTGGCCATTTGGTCTATACGCACTAACCAGCTGCGTGGGAACAGTTATGGGCACTTGACGTCGTGGTATCAGCCGAAGCCTTCTTGACGTCAGCGACTTAGCGGCGCGCGCCGGATTGGACTGGAAAGCCTACTCTGGTATTAGGAGAGGCTAGGTCTGCTTACCGGCCGCGTACGCAACGTGCAGGTGTGCGTTGGGTGATGGGCCCGGACCCCTGCGCGCTTAGGACTTAGACCGGCGTGCTGACCTCTCTGCTGTGCTTAGGTAGGGCTGCGACGTGTTGATCTTCCGAGGCCGGGCATGACCCTGGAAAGTGTGTCCGGCCAAATGGGATCAAGCGTGCTGGGTTATGTGGTGCACCCCTGCAGGGAAGTTAATCTATTCGAATAGCCGTGTCCCTCGGTAAAAGGACGACCCGGAGTTGTACTCTGACCTCATGACAACTAGAACCGGATACTTAATAAAACACACCCTTACAAGTGCCAGATATAACTCGGTGGTTGCTCTCTCACAGGGTGACGAGGGAAGGATCACCGGGTAGGTTTATGCTATACGATGTTACTTGGTGAACTTACCATCTATTCCCTTCTACTGCTGCAAGACGGAGGCTGCGAGAAGCAGGGATACTTGTTACTTTCCAGCTACTCTCATCTACTGCTGCAAGATGGAGGTGGCCAGAAGCGTAGTCTTCGATTGGATTAGCTATCCCCCTCTTATTCTGCTTTCTGCAGTTCAGTCCACATATATTACCCCTTTACACAGATATCATTGCATATGTAGTGTAGATCCTTGCTTGCGAGTACTTTGGATGAGTACTCACGGTTGCTTTGCTCCCCCTTTTCCCCTTTTCTTCCTTTCTTCTCGGATGATGCAACCAGGTGGTGGAGACTAGGAGCCAGATGATCTCGAGGATGTTTCTACATGGAGTTCGGCTTCGAGGAGTAGTTAGGAGGTCCCAGGCAGGAGGCCTTGCCTTTTCGATCGTTGTTACTTTTGTGCTAGCCTTCTTAAGGCAAACTTGTTTAACTTATGTCTGTACTCAGATATTGTTGCTTCCGCTGACACTTGTGTTTTCGAGATTTTGTATTCGAGCCCTCGAGGCCCCTAGCTTGTAATATAAAGCTTGTATTATTTTAATTTGTGTCTAGAGTTGTGTTGTGATATCTTCCAGTGAGTCCTTGATCTTGGTCGTACACATTTGCGTGCATGATTAGTGTACGGTCAAATCAGGGCCGTCACAAGTTGGTATCAGAGCCGACTGCCTGTAGGAATCCCCCTTTCCAACTCCTTGGCCGAAGTTGAGTCTAGTCTTTGAAAAACTGATTTACTAACTTGGCTGTGTGGCTTACGGGCCCACGTCGCCAATTGGGTGGTATTAGGATCTTTTATTCCTCGTCTTTACTCTGGGACTCTGATCTCTCTTCTATTTGGGATAAATGAATTTTGCAAAATCTAACATTAGGATCTCGTTATCACTTCCACCCGGAGAGTGCCTTATGATCGATGATCGTCTGCTGCACCAGAAGACCATGAAGATACTCACCGTTGTTAACCCGAGAACTTGTGCTCATCGCCTTTGCAATTCACTGCCACCGATATACCCCTATGGATATCCGCATGCACTTGTCATTCTCATGACCATTCCTCGTCGCTCTTGTTATTACAAGATGCCTCGAAATATTCTCCGTTGTCCTGAGAATCCTTTGAGTTTACTGTCTTGCAGTTTTATTTCGCATGAAAACCCTTACGGTTATTTCCTCACAATTATCGGGGATTCGTTCTCCTCGATTGTTCATATGTCTCCCAAATTTCTTCGGAATTCTTTTCGATGTTTCGAAAATCCTTTTTAGGCTGTTACTCTTGAAATTCTTGCCTGCTTGCGTTATGGTTAATTCCATATGACTAGTAGTCTTCGTTAACATCCATTGTCTTGGCCATTTTGAGCCTATTGATTCAATGTGTGCGTATGCACGCAGTCATCAGGTTATCCTTTATAAAATTATCTTTCCAGCTCAGACGTCATTCCGGACATGAGTTGGTTCTCGGCAATTCAAACCTTTATCGATTGTCAACCTAAGTGTTTTCAACTTATTCATCCTTGATCAGAGCGTCTCCTTCTGATCCTTCGTTTTGGAAACCATAAATTATTTATGTTTAAGCATCAGGCTAATCAGGTGATTCTTGAATCTGATGCCTCTGCATTCTTTCTTCCTCTGGGTGAGTACCGGTACTCACATCAGCTCCGTTGTGGATCGCCCAATCCATTGTTGGATTGTTATCCAACAGTGTCCATCATATTCAATCACCTTATGAGTTCTTCCCCTGATACATAATACCTTTGGTAAATTATATCCTCTGCTTGACCAACCATGCTCTGCTTTCGAGCTTGTGTTTTTACTTTTGAAACTTGTGGTATATGTTACTAAGAAGCCCAATTGGTTGAACCTATACCTTCCCCTAATTCGTGAGAACCCGAAAGTTTTCACAAGTCACACCCTTCTAGTGTTGTACCAGTTAAAATTCCAACACTATAACTTTATTAAAGCGAGAGGTGAATGAAATGATATGCATTAAAGAAGTGGGAGTCGACCTTGAGCTTTTGTTCATGCCCATGGAAACGATGTAGACCATCTCGGGAGCTTCTTGCAAAATGATTTTACATATAAATAATTCTTTCGGTGTCGATATAATTGATCCCTTGCAGTTATGGTTCCGACCATGCTGTCCTTATTCAATATATCGGGAATAAATCCATTCGAGGCCTCGTCAATTATTGACAAGGTTAAAGCATCTACTGTCATAGGTCAATGACCTAGTTCAACTTCTATCGTGTCCTACCTTCGAGTTTTACCTTCTGATATCTCGAGGATATCATGCCTTTGAACTTCATCTTACTAACTTTGTTGAAGTAATAACTTCCTCGTCGTAATCACTCTACGGGTTCTAGGTTGCCATCAACCAAGGACACCGTTTAGTAAATCAAATCCGCTCTAAAAATTCAACACCCATAGTAGATGTTGCTGGGAAAATTTTAAACTCAATCTGGTTATTCCTAGAATATCAGATACACCCCTGGTCTTGCTATCTTTGACTGTGCTACCTCGTCCTTCTTTGGTGCACGAATTCTTCAGAATGTGGGCACGACTTACATCGAGCTTTCAACCTCATGTTGCTTGTTCTAAAAGGCAACTTCGATTCGGAGCTTGCATCTTATCTGTTGTTCCTATGACTTCCATGTCGTCATTCCCTGCTTGATGACATCGCTGTTTGATTGCATTTTCTTGAAAACTCCCGACAAATGTGCCGTGATCACCTTCAACACTTTGACTTCTTCCGAGATGTCAACTGAGTTCATGATGAGAAATACCCTCCTTGCCCTCGATGATTTTTATTATCATCGACAACACCCTTGACTTCCTTTCATCACGAGCTTGTCCATGTTATGGATGCAACTTGCTATCTAGCTTGTATTGTGTTCTGCCTTGAAGTATTACCATCTTTTATGTCAAGAATGTTGCGAGATTGCTCCACCTCTTATAAATTCTCGGTATGATGCTACTTCTCACCATCACCATTCTTCCTTGGTCCCCGTGTTGTTGTTAACCGGGATACCAATATGCTAACGATGCTGCTTGAGTTCTGTACTCCTAGCAACCCTATTGCTTTGAAGTTAACGATCGACAGTTCGTTCTTAGGCTGTTGGTTATTGAATCATCACTCTGACATTGATCTTTCTGCCTAAGGTCATATTCGGGCACACCTTTCAACTAATGATTAATGGTGTATGTTTTTCCTCGAGCATACAACATTATATCATTTGAATTGATAAGTGTCATCCTCTTGTTCACATTATTGTGGAAATCCATCCGTTTGGAATTTTCGATGAATTGTCGCTGAGCCCATCAGCCACCGCTTCATCCTCTCCTTGGTTTAATGATGAACTATTGTTTCGCGAACCCGCTCCCTTAGTTCATTCCCGAGAATCTTGCAATGTCATTTCGACGATTTGTGTTGCACCTTTTCTTCTCGAACATCGTGAGTCTGAGGTATCATGACACCAATCAGATCTGAATCTCGGTCATATATGATGGTTGGGGCAACTTTCCAGGAGTTATAATGTTGGTCCGTTGATGACCCCGTAATATTATGTTATGCCTGGCACCCCTGGCTGGAGGACCTATCATTTTAATTTCTTTTGCAACTATAATCATTCTTCAGGAGGAAATTGTAAGACTTACTTTATAAGTTGCTCTTGATTAATCCTTTGTGTATCCAAGTCCGACCTTTGCTTCAATACCATGTCAATGCTATCTCGAAGCATGTCTGTGGTACTACGATTCTCAACAAGAGCATTTGAAGCGCGATGATAAATGTTTCTTGGTTAGTTATCCAAACACCGTTGTATGGGTAACATCTTGATTAATCCTTGCCTCCTTATCTGAATGGTTGGTTACTTGCTCTCCTACCCTGTATGCCATGATCTTCTTGTCCATGGGAAGGATATACTCCTTTTAATTGTGTGTAATCACAATTTTCCTTTTGATTTGTTTGTTTAACCTTTCTTTGATCTACATATAATCTAAGCAGTAATATTTTTCTGCTTATGTAAACACCTTGGTGTACAACTCTGTCAGTAAGACCTGGATTCTATTGTTGATAACATCCCGGTACTGCTGCTAGAGGAGAACCTTCCCTATTGGTCCACCTCGTTTCAACTAGCGGGAAAATGGTTCTCTTCGTTCCCCGTCCTTGGCTCCGACATTGTTGCCGACATAGCTGACAAGCTATCCACTCACATGCCTCCTTGTCGCGGCTGTGCAAGATGTCACCACCCTTCCTATTTTCAACCCACATGGTGGGCCCATAACCCACAGGTCCACTGGATCGAAACCTGACTCTTCTTTACAACCCGGATTCTAAAGTATCCTTTGCACCTGGCTTCGTATGTGATTCGAGCTAAATTCTATACCACTATTCATCCTGGAATCAAACACCATGTTATTCTCGTTGTTCAAGCCCCATTCCAACTTTTGTCTAGGCATCGAATGATTGCCTACCCGATTGAATCTTTGGTACCATCGCTTATTGTTCTCAATGCATTCACTGAAATACTACTCGTAAGGTACTTCGTATATCACTTTCTGAATTCGCCGTTGTATGCACAGACTTCGTGGAGATACGTTTCTCCAAAGTTTTTCCCCCTGATCGCGTTCGTAGGACGATGGAGACCCCGAAGAAAGGATGACGACATGATCACGATGACTTGAAGCAGAGAAATGAAGGCTTCAGAGAAAGGGATCAACCTCTTCGAAAGGGCAGCCAAAACCGAGGAGACTCGTTAGGTTTTCGCTACCATCACTTTTCCCCCTTACTTCACCGCTTAAATCTCGGGACGAGATTTCTTGTAGTGGAGGAGAATTGTGACGCCCGGATAATTAAGCTACAGTAAACCTCGGTTAACGATGCCACATCACCATGATTACTGTTATTAATCTCGTGTTAGATCGAAACCGATTATAATTTAAAATTCTAAATCAAGCTAATAATAAAAGTTTTCAAATATGAAAATTAAAATGTTCAATAAACATTAGATAAATCAGAGGCTATGATAAAATTGTAAACAACATTAATGAAATTGTTAAGTGACTTAAACAACCTCCATCAGTGGCTGAAAACATTATTTAATAACCTTTTTCTTAAAAAAAGAAATATGAAATGATATTTACCCCACACTAGTTTTTGGTGGTAGAATAAATTGTGCTGTGATTTATGGGCCAGCTCTCATATTTTACAAAACTCATTTGGTGCCCAAGCAATTAGCCGAAACAGAAAAGAATAAATAAAAAAAATCAAAACAAAACAGAAGAAAAAGGAAAC
>LR738711.1:660909815-661038765 GCA_902687465.1 Secale cereale
CGGCCCAAACCGGCCCACCCCGTCGCCCTTTTTCCCCACTCCCTACAGAAACCCTAACCCAATCCCCCCCACTCCTCACGCTCCTCCCTCCCTCTCCCTCGCGCCGTCGCACACCCAGAGGCGAGGCGCCTCATGCCCGAGCCCCCCCTCGCCGCCTCTCCTCACTCCATTCCCCCCCTCTGTCGTCGTCGCCATGCCGCCCTCCCGACGACATGGTCGCCTCCCGGCCCGGCCTCGACATGCGCCGTCCCTCTGCCCCCGCCGAGCTGGGCCGCCCCGGCAACCCCGACGGCAAGCTGCCGTGGGTCCTAGCGCCTGCCCCTCCTCTTCATGTCGCCGCGGCTCTCGGAGGCCCCGACAAGCACTCTCGTGCCTAAGAGCCTCCTCCTCTACCCCGGCGTTCATCACCATCGACCCACCACCACACTGCCTCTCCGTCTCCGTCGAGCGCGCTCCCGAGCTCACTGTGAGCTTCCGGTCCTTTGTGGCCTCTTCCCTTGCTCCCCCTCGCCTCGTAGCTCGGATGCAGCCGAGGCCATTTCATCACCGCCGATCGACGTCGTCATCGTGGCGACATTCGACCATCTCCGCAAGAACGGCTCGCACCCCTGCGCGTGTCGCGCCGTGCTGGTTCTTTGGGTGGTCGCAGAGCCCCTTTTGGTCGCCGGGGACACGATCCAGCGTCTTGCTACCGCCCCTGTAGGTCACCGCCGGCGCTGCTCTGTTTAGAACGGCCCTGTCTAAATGACAGGTGGACTCAGCCTTTTAGTGTTAGCACTAATTAAATTGGAATAGTAGACACTGGTGTTTGGGCCCCCTCCCAGTTATTAATCTTCTAAAAATGCACCTAATGCTAACTGTGACTATGACACGTAGGGCCAACTCGTTAATTAATTAGTTTGGTTAAATAAAACTTTGTTAATAAAATTGACTCACTGACAGTGTGGCCCCACCTTGAAGTTAATCTAATTAAATGTTAAAACTCTGTTAAATTAGACTCTGTCACTTACAGCAGGTCCCCACCTACCAGTTTGACTTGTCAAACGTTGACTCGGTCAATGCTGACTGGGTTGCTGACTAGGCAGCCCTTGGACCCACATGCCAGCCTCTGCTGACTGGGTGCTGACTGGGCAGTTGACCTAGTCAACTGGGTCCACATGTCATCCTCTGTTGCACATTTCTGGGTACACTTCTGTATACCCACAACATTTAGTATTTAATATAAATTCGAATTAAATTAATATTAATAATTTATAAAATGTTTTAAAACTTCAAAAATTAATATAAAATAATCCGTAACTCGGATGAAAATACTTTGTACATGAAAGTTGCTCAGAACGACGAGACGAATCCGAATACGCGGTCCGTTCGTCCGCCACACATCTCTATCATACCGAACATGCAACATTCCCCCTCTGTTTCATCTGAACGAAAACCCGAAACACCGGGAACACTTTCCCGGATGTTTTTCATCCTTGCCAGTATCACCTCCTATTGCGTTAGGTCACACGTAGCATCGCGTATTTCCATGTTGTTCTTTGTGATGCTATTGTTTCTCTGTTATTTATTTGTTTCCCCTTCGTTACTTATTTTCGGTAGACTCCGATACTGTGATAGACCCCGAGACCATTGATGCTTCGGTGTTCGACTACGGCTACGCTTCCGAAGATTCCTTTCGTCTGCAGAGCTTCCAGGCAAGCCCCCCCCCCTTTGATCACCAGATATCGCCTATTCTTCTTTCTACTGCTTGCATTAGAGTAGCGTAGCATGTTACTGTCGGTTGCTCCTATTCTGTTGCATAGCCTGTCATTGCTGCTACAACTGTTGATACATGTACCCTCCATCCTAATGCTTAGTATAGGATGCTAGTATTCCATCAGTGGCCCTTCTTTCTTGTCCGTCTGCCATGCTATACCATCGGGCCGTGATCACTCGGGTGGTGATCACGGGTATATTACTATATACATACTTTACATACACTTGATGATGATTCGGAGATGGGGGCTGAAGGGGCAGGTGGTTCCACCCAGGTAGTGGTGGGCCTGGGTTCCCGACAGCCCCCTGATGGTTACTTTGTGGCGGAGCGACAGGGCAGGTTGCGACCACCTAGGAGACAGGTGGGCCTGGCCCTGGTCGTTGTCCGCGGTTATTTCATAATAACACGTTTAACGGGATCTTGGTATTTGATCTGAGTCTGGCCATTTGGTCTATATGCACTAACCAGCTGCGTGGGAACAGTTATGGGCACTCGACGTCGTGGTATCAGCCGAAGCCTTCTTGACGTCAGCGACTTAGCGGCGCGCACCGGATTGGACTGGAAAGCCTACTCTGGCATTAGGAGAGGCTAGGTCTGCTTACAGGCCGCGTACGCAACGTGCAGGTGTGCGTTGGGCGATGGGCCCGGACCCCTGCGTGCTTAGGACTTAGACCGGCGTGCTGACCTCTCTGCTGTGCTTAGGTAGGGCTGCGACGTGTTGATCTTCCGAGGCCGGGCATGACCCTGGAAAGTGTGTCCGGCCAAATGGGATCAAGCGTGCTGGGTTATGTGGTGCACCCCTGCAGGGAAGTTAATCTATTCGAATAGCCGTGTCCCTCGGTAAAAGGACGACCCGGAGTTGTACTCTGACCTCATGACAACTAGAACCGGATACTTAATAAAACACACCCTTACAAGTGCCAGATATAACTCGGTGGTTGCTTTCTCACAGGGTGACGAGGGGAGGATCACCGGGTAGGTTTATGCTATATGATGTTACTTGGTGAACTTACCATCTATTCCCTTCTACTGCTACAAGACGGAGGCTGCGAGAAGCAGGGATACTTGTTACTTTCCAGCTACTCTCATCTACTGCTGCAAGATGGAGGTGGCCAGAAGCGTAGTCTTCGATTGGATTAGCTATCCCCCTCTTATTCTGCTTTCTGCAGTTCAGTCCACATATATTACCCCTTTACACAGATATCATTGCATATGTAGTGTAGATCCTTGCTTGCGAGTACTTTGGATGAGTACTCACGGTTGCTTTGCTCCCCCTTTTCCCCCTTTCTTCCTTTCTTCTCGGATGATGCAACCAGGTGGTGGAGTCCAGGAGCCAGATGATCTCGAGGATGTTTCTACATGGAGTTCGGCTTCGAGGAGTAGTTAGGAGGTCCCAGGCAGGAGGCCTTGCCTTTTCGATCGTTGTTACTTTTGTGCTAGCCTTCTTAAGGCAAACTTGTTTAACTTATGTCTGTACTCAGATATTGTTGCTTCCGCTGACACTTGTGTTTTCGAGCTTTTGTATTCGAGCCCTCGAGGCCCCTGGCTTGTAATATAAAGCTTGTATTATTTTAATTTGTGTCTAGAGTTGTGTTGTGATATCTTCCAGTGAGTCCTTGATCTTGGTCGTACACATTTGCGTGCATGATTAGTGTATGGTCAAATCGGGGGCGTCACAAGAGCAAGGAATGAGTTACATGTATCTTGGCTATATGCATGAGAGCAAATGATATGAATATATGAAGTGTATCCTCATGTTCATGTCAGGGTATTGGATCGACACCTATGGGATCACAAGAATCCCTACTACGGTTGCGGGACGCTGGGTTGACAGAAGAGCGAATCAAACAGATAGCACACGGTTTGTTTACCCAGGTTCGGGCCGCGAGGATGCGTAAAACCCTACTACTGCTTTGGTGGATTGTATATTTGTGTTCTTCAGCTAGCTATGGGGCGTGAGGAGCTCCAAAAATCCGAATCCTCCTCCTGGTCGCCTCGGGCCTCCTTTTATAGGGAAAAGGGGTTGCCACAGTGGCACACAGGAGGTCGAAAGGGTATAGTGATGCGAGGTTATCCCTCGCATTACATGACAAGGCGCATTTAATGCGTCTTGCTTAGGTGTCCTTGCTTTATCAGGGACGGGGGAGACATCTGTCTTGTCCGTCGTCGCTCCTTCTTGTGTCGACACGCGCCTTGGCCAGCGGTGCCTGAGATGCCATGTAGGCAGGCAGGCAGCTGAGGTGGCGCAATGGTGGGTCTTCACGAAGAACTGCATGTCGCCACGCAGGTGCCTGCCCGGCTGGTTGGGTCGGCGGCTGCATAAGGCGGTGGTAGTTTAGTTGGCGTGGGCCTGATGGTGGCCCTGCAGATGTCCTCGGCAAGGGCCTTGCCGGGGCCTCGGCAAGGGTCTTGCTGCGGCGCCTGCTGTCATCCCCGGCAAGGTGCTTGCCGGAGGTCTTGTGGTCTTCCTTCGGTAGGATCCCGCCAAGGGTCGCCGTCTTCTTAATGTGTATCTGGTCTTGAATGTCTTCACAAAGATCTGCATGCCACTATGGGGATGTCTCCCGAATCCTTGCCCCATGGGGGTAGTGGACTCAAGGGTGATCTGCTCCGTAGGCGTGGGGCGAGCTGCCGCGGCAAGGGTCTTGCCGGGGCTACTAAAGCCGGCCCCGGCAAGGATCTTGCCGGGGTTGCTAAAACAGGCTCCCGGCAAGGATCTTGCCGGGGGAACCTGCTTCGTCCCTTTGCTCTTTGTGGTCTTGTTCTTCGGGCTTCAGTTCCATCGAGCTTCGGTCTTACCCTGGCTCACCTCCCTTGCCGTGCTTGGTGCGGTGGTGCCCGTGGCTCATACTGCCCGTGCACAGTCATAGGGGTACAAAAAGTGTACCCCTCTTTTTGTACACCGACAGGAGCCCCTGGCCTGGGCCACACATAAGCGCGACGTGTTGTTGGGCTAGGCCCAGAACGGTGCGCGGGCAGGCGGGATGGTTTTTACCGTGGTAAGATTTTCCGCGCGCTGCGCCTCCCACGATCCGTGCGCATGGCGCGGTGTGGAGGGGCGTGCGTGACGTGGGTGGCATGCGCGGGGCATTTTCCACAGGCATGCGTCACGTCGCAGTTAAGAGGCGGCTTCGCGCCTTCCCCATAAACGGGGGGAGGCGTGGAGGCGCGGCCCATTTACTGAATGGGGCCGAGGCGCGGTCCTCAAGGCGTCCACTCCCCAGGATAATGGCGTGGGGAGAGGTCGCCTCACCCGTCCCCTCGGTTCTGCACGCCCGCCACGTGTCTCCCATGCGCTTGGGGTGGCAAACGATGGAGGCGGAAACCGGGCCATCCTGGTTGGGATGGCGGGTCGGTCCCTGGCTCCTTGCGCCTTCCGTGTCTTGATTGGCCGAGTGGGGCGGTCAAGCCCCAACCCCGTTCCTTTATAAAGAGCGGGGGGAGGGAGGGCGTCTCGCACTCTTCCATCTTCTTCCTCCTTCAGCTCCTGCTCCTCTCTTCCGTTCGTCATGGAGAGAGGAAATCCCAGCCCTTCAATGGTGGAGGCGAGGGTCGCCGCTCGACAACGCGTCCCTCCTTCTCGTGCACCTGCGGTGGCAGAGCCGGCCGTGAGGGGAAGGGGGAGGGGGCGAGGCCGTGGGCGAGGCCGGGGAGCTCGGGGAAGAGGAGGACGGGGCGGCCCGCCGGCCTCGCCCCCGCCAGCAGCTCCTCCTCCAGTGGAGGGCAATGTTGGGGATGACCCTTGCGAGTTCTTCGTCAGGTTGCGGCGGCCGCCGCGCCGTCGCCTTCGTCTCCCAACTCCATTTGTGCGGCAGATGGAGCTGGATCCGCCGGAGTCACTGCGGCTGCACATGAGAGGCTGTGGGATCAGTGGCACGCGGTCCGTGTCGACTTCCCCGCTCCTCATGTGATGTATCTTCGTCAGGGATGGAAGACGTTTGCTCGTATCCACAGCTTGACGGATGGTCTCACTCTCCATTTTAAGTTGATGGAGGGTGGCCTTCTTTCCGTCAAGGTATTCGAGCTCTTCGGGACTCGTGCAAGGTGATGCGTGGAGAGCTCTTCTGATGACGAAGACTACTCCTCGAGCGAGGGTGACGAGGAGGACAGCGGCAGCGACGACGAGGGCGGTAGGCGGCAGGATGACGGGTCCGACTAGGTGTCGGGCGCCGCTCCTGGTGGCACCGGCGACCCCATCATCCGCGTCGCCGGCTCCTTGAACTTCTCGGGGCCGTCCCCTTGGCGGCTGGCGTAGGGAGGCTGCGGAAGAGGAAGAGGGCGGGCGGCAAGGTCGTCATGTCGGAGTACGCGGGCACCGACGCCTTCGGCACGTACTGACGTCCTACTGCCTCGTCTTCGAGCTCTGTTTCCGGTGCCGCCATCACCATCCAGCCTTTGGGCGGCCACCAAGATGTTTTCTTGGTGTCTTCTGCCACCCGTAGCTCGCCTAGGCGCTCCTTTTGCCCTTCTCGCCTCCTTGACCTGCCTCCTGAGGAGAGGGATAAGAAAGGCATTACGGACATCTTATCTCTTTTTAGTTTGTAAGCCTTCGGGCATCCGTTAAATTTAAAACTTGTAATCCCCTTGTTCATGTTTTCATTCCCTATGGACTGTACCTGAGTGGAATGTTTTTAATGAAAATGGGATGTTTGCCGGGTCATTTGTTTGTGGGTGAAACCCACGACAAGGAATAAATCCTTGATATCTCTAAGATAAAAAAATTCTCGCCCGGCAACAGGCCTTGCCGTCTCCCTACTTCGCTCGACCTTTCTCATGCCTTTGGCGGAGGTAGGGATGAAGTGGGCTTAGGCTCCTCGTTTCATCCTTTTGCTGCCGTGACTACGACCAAACTTAGTCCCAGGAAGGAGCCCTAGGGCCTAGAGTTATGGGAGCACGGTAGTTTAAGGAAAAGAACGAGGTTTCACATACCTCAGTCCATAATGGAATGCATGATAAGGGATGAAGAACTTATCTGAAGCTGCAGCCCCCGGCAACCCTGGTTCGCCATGGGTGAATCTTTGCTCTTGTAGCCCCCGGCAACACTGGCTTGCCGGGGCCTAGGTGCTAGTATGTTCCTCTTTCTTCTCCCCAAGTGGTTTCGGCAAGGATATCTGTGCGTCCTGTGAACCAAAAGAGATAGAAGAAATACAAAGAGATGCAAACTCAACCTCTAAGCTAGGGGTTAGCCGCCGCTAAGCACTATCGACCCTAACCAAGGACGAGACTCGACTCAGCATGCATGCTATAACTTAGGGCGCCAACGCTTCATTTATTTATGCTCAGGGTGTGCGCCTGGCTTTGTACAAAGGGTTACATGCCTTGCCGGCAAGGCTTGTACAAAAGGTGGCTTGTCGGGGGGCCCGGCAAGCCGCGCCTTATGGGTAAAACTTGCGAAGATGCTCAATATTCCAGGAATTGCTCACCGGAATGGCATTTTCGGTCTCCAGGCGGACTGCGCCAGGCCTGCTGACTCGTATTACCCGATAAGGGCCTTCCCACTTCGGCGTCAACTTGTTGGTATTCTTGGCCGATTGAACGCGCCGAAGAACAAGGTCGCCTTCCTCAAAGCTTCGGGCATGGACCTTGCGGCTATGGTAGCGGCGCAAGGCTTGCTGGTGGTGTGCTGCTCTCACAGCCGCCCGAAGACAATCTTCCTCAAGGAGTGTTGTGTCATCTTGCCGCAGTTGCTCTTGCTCAAGCTCATCATAAGCGGGCACTCGAGGTGACCCGTATATGAGTTCAGTGGGGAGAACTGCTTCTGCCCCATATACTAGGGCAAAGGGTGTCTGGCCGGTGGCTCGATTTGAAATCGTTTTGATCGACCAAAGAACCGTTGGCAATTCATCAATCCAGCGCCTTCCGCTCTTGTGCAGCCTATCAAAGGTCTTTGTCCTTAAGCCTCGTAGCACTTCAGCGCTTGCCCTCTCAGCTTGACCATTGCTTCGTGGGTGAGCAACGGAAGCGAAACAGACCTTGCTGCCGAGGTCTTGGATATATTGCATGAAGGTGCGGCTTGTGAACTGTGTGTCATTATTGGTGATGACCCTGTTGGGTACACCAAAACGGCACACTAGTCCCTTGAAGAACTTGATGGCTGACTGAGCTGTGACCTTCCTCACTGCCTCCACCTCTGGCCACTTTGTGAACTTGTCGATTGTGACGTACAAGTACTCAAAGCCCCCGAGAGCCCGGGGGAAATGGCCCAGTATGTCAAGCCCCCAGACCGAGAAGTGCCAGGAGAGAGGAATGGTTTGAAGGGCTTGAGGTGGTTGATGAAGTTTCTTTGAATGGAACTAACACGCTTTACACCTGGTGACCAGTGTCGTTGCATCCTGGAGGGTAGTGGGCCAGAAGAAGCCTTGCCGAAATGCCTTGCTAGCAAGGGCTCTTGACCCTATGTGGGATCCACGCATGCCTCCATGTATCTCTGCCAACAGCCCCAGTCCTTCCTCTCGAGGGATACACTTAAATTTCACGTTGTTCGGTCACTTTCTATACAGGACGTCATCGACGAACTGGTACATAGCACACCGACGGGCTACTTTTTCCGCTTCTTCCTGCTCCTCAGGATGTTCCCCAGTTTGGAGGAATCGGACGGTATGTTGTGCCCACGCTGGAGCCTGGGGCTCGACGGCGAGGACTAAAGGCGTTTCCTCCGCCATAGGAGCGGCTGTCTCGGCGGCAAGAGCTTGACGCTCCGCCGGAGCTAGCCGTCCCGTGGCGGGCTCCGTGTCTCCGGCAACATCCTTGCCGGCGGCTCCGGGGAGCTCGGCGGGAAAGTACTTGCCGGGTCCTGATTTCCTCCTCTTGTTTTGCTCTGTTGATGGATCAACAGATGGCTGAGAAAGCTGAAGCACAAAGGTACCTGGTTCCACAGGTAACTTGAGGGCAGCGCGCTTTGACAGGTAATCAGCGATGTCGTTCTCCGCTTGGGGAACATGCTCCGCCTATATTCCATCAAAGTGCTCTTCCAGCTTTCTCACTTCATCGACGTAGGCCTTCATCAACGGGCTCTTGTAATCTTTGTTGACTTGTTTGACGACGAGCTGCGAGTCGCCCCTGACAATGAGTTTCTTGATTCCGAGGTCTGCCGCGATCCTAAGACCAGCAAGCAGCCCCTCATACTCAGCAGTATTGTTCGTTGATACCTCCCTAGGGAAGTGCATCTGGACCACGTACTTGAGGTCTCTCCAGTGGGCGTGACCAGCAGTACGCCAGCCCCGGCGCCCTGTAAGGAGAAAGCTCCATCAAAGTACATGATCCAGTCGCAACTCGCCTCGTTGCCGGGGAGAGCAGTTTCTTGGACTTCTTCAACGGGCATCGCGGTCCATTCTGCAACGAACTCTGCCAGGACTCGGCTTTGAATTGTCGAGGTACTTTCTAACTTGAGGCCAAAGCTGGAGAGCTCCAGTGCCCACTCTACAATTCTTCCCGTTGCATCTGGATTGTGCAATATCCGTTGCAGAGGGAGGCGAGTGATGACAGTGATCTCGTGCGCCTGGAAGTAGTGACGCAGCTTCCTCGAGGCCATAAGAAGGCCGAAGAGCAATTTCTGCACACCGGAGTACCTTGACCTAGCCCCCTGCAAGAGGGAGCTAACAAAGTAGACCGGGTGCTGCATCATTTTCTTCCTTGACGACACTCCAACCGGCTGTGTCGTCTATGCACCAACGGCATCAGGCTCTGTCGCTGCTATCACCTCATCATCAATTTCTCTCTGCGCCACTAGTGCGGCGCTGACCACCTGGTTTGTTGCCGCCAAGTATAGCAGCAACGGTTCTTGTGGCCTAGGCGCAACTAGTACTGGCGTGGAGGAAAGATACCTCTTCAAGTCTTGCAATGCTGCTTCGGCTTCTGGCGTCCACTCCATTGGGCCTGCCTTTTTCAAAATTTTGAAAAAGGGAAGGGCGCGCTCGGCAAACTTGGAAATGAATCTACTCATGGCGGCAATGCAGCCAGCAAGCCGACGCACATCCTTGACCCGTTTGGGTGCTTCAATCTGTTCTATAGCTTTGATCTTTTCCGGATTGGCCTCTATCCCACGCTGTGACACAAAGAACCCGAGAAGCTTGCCGGACAGGACGCCGAAGACGCACTTCTCAGGGTTCAGCTTGAGGTTGATCTTGCGTAGGTTTACAAATGTTTCTTATAAATCCGGTATAACGGTTGCCCTGTTCTTGGTTTTGACCACTATATCATCCATGTAAGCCTCCATATTTCTATGGAGCTGGGGTTCAAAACTAATCTGGACTGCCCTTGCAAACGTTGAGCCAGCACTCGTCAACCCGAAAGGCATTCGTACGAAACAATACGTACCACATGGGGTGATGAATGCTGTCTTCTCTTCATCTTCTCTTGTCATGAAGATCTGATGGTAGCCGGAGTAGGCATCGAGGAATGACAGCAGATCACACCCAGCCGTGGAGTCAACAATCTGGTCGATGCGCGGCAATGGGAAGGGGTCTTTAGGACAAGCCTTATTGATATCTGTGTAATCAATACACAACCTCCACTTCCCATTTGCCTTGCGCACTACCACTGGATTGGCCAACCACGTTGGATGGAGCACTCCTCTTACCAAACCCGCTGCTTCCAGTTTCCGAATCTCCTCTGTGATGAACTCTTGTCGTTCCAAAGCTTGCTTCCTCACCTTCTGCTTGACGGGCCGCGCATGAGGACAGACAGCAAGGTGGTGCTCAATCACCTCCCTGGGAATGCCGGGGATGTCGGATGCTTGCCATGCAAACACATCGACATTTTCCCGCAGGAAGGTGACGAGCACTGTCGGTGTACTAAAGTAGGGGTACCTTAGTATCCCGACTTGTGCACGGGCAGTAGCAGCGTCCCGTGGTCAGGCTCACCACGTGCCCGCCAAAGCCCACTCTGGTTCCCTTGAAGCCATTCAAGAACAAAGTATTCAAGTTAAGAAACAAGACCCCGGCAAGAGGAGCTTGCCGGGAAGGCCGCTCCAGGCTCGAGATTATCCATTCAGCACAAGACCCTGGCAAGAGGAGCTTGCCAGGAAGGCCAAAGAACAGCATTTCAGAAGACATGCCGTGGCGCATCGCGCGCCCCGGCAAGACCCGGAGAGCGGCAAGCTTCCGGACCCGGCAAGGTAGCGACCGCGGCAAGCTTTCACTGTGTGCCTGCGCTCCAGCTCACCTGGCCACGCGTCGCCCTAGGGCCCTTCCTGGGGCACATGGCGGATGGCTGTGCAGCCTGGGGGTACACGGTGGCAAGCCACGATGACGAGGCCTCCGTCGTGGCGAATGGAGACGCCCGGACGGACGCTTGTTACACTGTTTTGGGGCGACGGCGACGGGCATTCAATGTCCTTGTCCCCCATCGTCTGGGTTAGGTATAGACCGTTGTGCGTACACTGTACATGCACTGTTACAACTACCACCAATTTTACGCTTTTACCCTCACCTACGTTGACACCTGTCGGTGACCCCTTTGAACTATAAAAGGAGGCCCATGCACAACGTAGAGGGGGTTCCAAAACTTGATCACTCGCATGCTCGGTGTATCTGGTACTGTAGATCTTCTTGCTCCCGAGCCAAGAACTCAATAGAACCAAGGCAGGAGTAGGGTTTTACGCATCCGTGCGGCCCGAACCTGGGTAAACTGCTCGCGTGTGCTCCTCGATCTGCTCTTTGTGCTCCCTCCGCTCCCTTGTCGTACCGAAAAGGGGCTCCGGTCCCATAGGTGTTCGTGGGCGATCAGTTTCCCCGACATCTTTGGCGCGCCAGGTAGGGGGCGTCGAGGTTGTGCGAACCTGATCCGGCGCTCACGCGGGCGCAACCTTCTCCAACTTCGTCAGCTTCATCGACTACATCGACATGCCGCCAAAGAAGAAAGCTTCGGAGGTCGGAGGCCCGTCCGCGTTGATCCCGCCACCACCAGAACCAACGGTTGGTGCGGTAGACGCTGGCGGAGGGGCAGATGCCGGCGAGGAAACTCATGGCGCCGCCAAGTCCAAGGACAAGACGGACGACCGAGCCCATTCCAAAACCTCGGTGTCCGTGCACGCACCACGCCCCTCTCAGGAGGTGCCGGACCAGCAGCGGCGTGGTACCCAGGGTACCATACGCTTGCTGGGACGTGGCCAACCCGGCGGGTCGCGGGATGCTCAAGGCCAACGCGTCGGTACGAGCAAGGTGCGGTCTCCGGGGCGAGACCCTGCTCCTTCTAACGCTGTTAGAAGTCCGAGCATATCTCTCTCCTCGCACCGCTCGCCACCGCTTCCCTCCTCTCCGGCAGAAGCTCTAGCTAGGGCTCAGCTGCTCCTCGACTTCCCTCCAGCGGCGGACAAGGCCGAAGACTGGAGGGCTACAATCCAGAGCCTCATCGCCTTCGCCAACAACGACACGCCGCAGCAGCCGGCAACATCACGGCCGCGGCAAGTCAGCCAAGCGAAGGCTGATGGAGACAAGACCGCCGGGGGTGCAACTACCGTGCACTCCCCGCCGCAGAAGCAAAAATCACCAACTCGCCGGATCAACGTCGACGGCAACTCCACGGCGTCGTCGGATCCGCGAGCTCGCCGCGATCAGCGCCAAGTCCTCGACGACAGGCGACAAGAGGACGCTCGAACTCGCATCAAGCATCGAAGAGAAGCACGGCGACAGTCCGACCAACGCGCTGGGACCGCTGTCGATATGCACGCGCCCGGTGAACCAGACGACTTGCCGTACGCGGCAGGTTGCCCTGCTTTCACCCGTGAGCTGCGACAAGTCCAGTGGCCCAGCATGAAGAACTTCAAGCCTGACGTACCCGAGAAGTATGACGGCAAGACCCATCCCTCGGAGTTCCTCAGCATCTACACCATTACGGTGCAGGCTGCCGGGGGACGCGACGAGAAGATTCTAGCGAATTACTTCCCGCTCGTGCTTAAGCCAAACGTCAGATCTTGGCTTATGCACTTGCCGGAGAGCTCCATCTCTTCTTGGGCCGATCTGTGCCACCAGTTTGTCGGCGCCTTCACGGGCGGCCACAAACCCCACGGCCAGGAGAGTGATCTCCACATTCTTGCCCAGAAGGAGGGAGAATCCCTGCGAAAGTACATCCACAGGTTCAGCCGCGTTCAGCACAACATCCCGGATGTCCACCCTGCCGCGGTTATCAGCGCGTTCCACCAGAACGTGCGTAACCGCCGGATGAGGGAGGAGATGGCGATGACCAAGATCCGGGACGTCAGCGAGCTTTACGCTCTGGCTGACAAGTGTGCGCATACTGAAGAAGGGAGGAGACTCCCCGGAGAGGATACTGGAGCAGGAGGAACGGACAGCGAGGATGCCGCCCCGGCAAGGAAAAACCGGCGGCGGAACAATAAGAAGAAGAAGAACAAGGAAGTACTGGCTGTGGAGAAGTCCGGCAAGGAGGCTGGCGACAAGAAAACTCAGGTTGGTGGCTCCGGCAAGGAGCCTGCCACTGTAGCCGCCGCCGACAAGCAGGACGGCTCTGACAAGCAGTACTGCAAGATCCACCGCACCAAGGGCCACGATCTCCAGAACTGCAAAAGGGTTGAATACCTCGTCGAGCAGCAGAAGGCTGAGTACGAGCGACGCGACAAGGAGAAGGCCCAAGGAGGCGGAGGTGAGTCCGGCAAGAAGCGGCCATTCAATGGCCGGGGAGGACGCCGCGGCAAGGCCAAGCAGCGACAAGGAGACAGACCTCCCTGCGGCCGCGACAAGGATGAAGACGAAGACGATGACGAGGACATGGATGACGGAGACAACAGCGAGCAGGAGTTCCAGAAGGCCACAGAAGTTTTGTGCGTCGATGGAGGTGCCTCTCTGCACACTTCCCACCGCCAACTCAAGCAATGGGTGAAGGAAGTGAATGCAGCTGAGCCGCCTGTCGAGTCGCGCAAGCTGCTGAAGTGGTCCAGCACGCCCATCATCTTCGACCTTGAGGACCACCCTGACCGCACAACTGCGGTCGGGTGCTTGCCGATGTTGGTTTCGCCAACCATCTGCAACCTCAAGGTCACCAAGATGTTGGTTGACGGCGGGGCCGGCCTAAACTTGATCTCCTCTGCTGTAATCCGGAAGCTGCAGATCCCCGACAGCGAGCTCGAGGAAACCGGAACTTTCCAAGGAATCAACCCGGGAAGGAGCAAGCCGAAGGGGAAGATCACACTGCCAGTAACCTTTGGCGGAGAGCTAAACTTCAGGACAGAGAGGATCACCTTCGACGTCGCCGATATCCCATTGCCATACAATGGGATACTTGGCCGTCCTGCGCTCGCCAAGTTCATGGCAGCCTCTCACTATGCATATAACATGCTCAAGATGCCAGGGCCAATAAGCGTCATCTCTGTCCCCGGCGACAAGAAAGACGCGCTTATCTGTGCCAACAAGATCTATCGGGATGCAGCAGCCGCGGCAGACAGCAAGACACTTGCCGCTGAAGCTCCCGGGGGGAAGACCAAGACCAAGTCCGGCAAGAACTCTGGAGCCCACTCCGGCAAGCGCACCTCTTCGAAGTGCTGCGCTGCCGTCGAGGACGCGCCATCGAGCTCCACCAGCAAGTGCAAGAAAGGAATGGCAGCTCCACCTGCAACCAAGAAGGTGTCTGCCAAGGAGGACGGCACTGGTGGTACCTTCACAATCAGTGCTACGCTCGATCCCAAATAGGAAAGCGCGCTCGTTGCCTTCCTGCAGGCGAATGTCGATGTGTTTGCATGGCAACCGTCTGACATCCCCGGCGTTCCCAGGAAGGTAATTGAGCACAAGCTTGTTGTTTGTCCTCACGCGCGGCCCGTCAAGCAGAAGGTCAGGAAGCAAGCGGTGGAGCGCCAAGAGTTCATTGCTGAAGAGATCAAGAAGTTGGAAGCAGCAGGCCTTGTTAGAGGTGTACTTCATCCTACGTGGCTGGCCAATCCAGTTGTCGTGCGCAAAGCTAATGGGAAGTGGAGACTTTGTATAGACTTCACTGATGTGAATAAAGCTTGTCCCAAGGATCCATTCCCCTTGCCGCGCATTGACCAGATCGTTGACTCCATGGCTGGATGTGAGTTGCTTTCATTTCTTGGCGCATACTCCGGGTATCACCAGATATTCATGGCTGAGGAAGATGAAGAGAAGACCGCATTCATTACTCCATGTGGCACTTACTGTTTCATACGCATGCCCTTTGGACTGAAGAATGCGGGCTCAACATTTGCAAGGGTGTTCCACACTGCTTTTGAGCCACAGATACACAGGAATGTAGAAGCCTACATGGATGACATAGTGGTCAAGAGCAAGGACAAGGATACCCTGATCCAAGACCTGGATGAGACTTTTGCAAATCTGCGCAAGATACAACTCAAGCTGAACCCCGAGAAGTGCGTCTTCGGAGTCCCCTCCGGCAAGCTTCTCGGGTTCTTTGTGTCCCAGAGGGGGATTGAAGCTAATCCCGACAAGATCAAGGCCATCGAGTAGATCGAAGCTCCAAAGCGCGTCAAGGATGTACGAAGACTTGCTGGTTGTGTGGCTGCCCTCAGCAGGTTCATTTCAAAGTCTGCAGAACGTGCCCTGCTGTCACACCCTGATTTTCATATCACATTGCTTAAGCTAATTTTCATGTTAAAAATGTGGATTTGCAAAAACAATTGAGTGTATTTGACTTTGATTGATTTGACTCTTGTCTGCTGTTTGCTAGTGCTCTAAAAATCAAATAAATCCTCCAACTCTTATACTTCATCTCCTTGACCCAAAACCTTTTCCCAATGATCATGCCATGTGTTTAGACCAGTATAGAATTTTTTTATAAAAATATTTTGGCCAAATGGTATTTTCTAAAATTAGTTTTCCAAAAACCCCTGAATTGAGGTTTGCACTGCAAGTACCTTATTTAGGGTGTGAAAAATCTTTCAAAAAGTATATTTGAATCCTATTAGGTATAGGACTCCCAGAAACCACAAAAGTATAATTTTAAAAGTTATTTTTATATTTTATTTAAAAGCTTTTTCTTAAGGCCAGAAATGGTCTTTAATAGGGAAAAATTATTTAATCATTTCAAAAATATTTGCCAAAATTCAGGGAGACTCATAGGACATATATTGTCCATATATAAGAGTTTCAACACATGGTAATGTTCAAAATTTTGGACAAATCCTTCCAAAACCCTTTCTGGATATTTCAAGCTTTTGAAATATTTACAAAGGAAATATTCTCCAAAAATTCCAGGGAAATTCTATCATGTCATATATGACATATTTGATGATATTGCAAAGCCTCATGCCTTGAAGATCAAGGAAACATCCTCAAACCCCTTCAAAACCATTCTATCCATATTTGAAGTTTGAGCAACTCTACATTGCCAAACTTGTCATAATGCTCTCAAATTTGGTGCACATGCTAGAATGGCCTAATAAGGCATCTAGACCAAATGGCACAAGATTTGGAATAGAGCAACTTGATCAGATCACCCCAAAACCACTTCTGTTCAAATTCAAATTTGAACAACTTTACATTGTCAACTTTTTATCTGGAGCCTCAAACTTTGTGGGCATGTTCATAACCCCAAATGATGATGCTACACCAAGTGGTGCATCAAGGGGAGATGATTTGCTTGACTCCAACATGGTGAAACCATTTCTGTTCATTTCTAGGGTTCACCAAAGTTACATTGGCCACTTTGCCCAAATGAGCTCAAATTTGGTGTAGGGGCCTAATTATATGTGACATTTGATCCTGTTAAGTCCCATGTCAAGTGGAGGTCATTTGCTTGACCAAACACTGATCAAACACCTTCTGTCCAATTACCAAAACAAGTGGTTGGACCTCTTTTACTTTTTCTCTTTACCTCAAATTCTTACCACAGCCTATTCTGATCATCATCTACCCCCAGTAACATTCCCTTGGCCTCAGCTCAATTATTGGAGGGGGTAAAACCCCAATTTACACTACTGGACAGCAGGTTTCACCCCCTTCTTCACCTCCCTCCTCTTTCCAGTGGCTCACCAGAGCATCCAAGACCACAGAGCACTTCTTTACTCCCCCTGACCTTCTAGACAACCTTGGGCAGGTTAGACACGACCAGAGTGACGGGGACGTGGCCATGCCAGCCAAACGCATGCTCTGGAGCGCGCTACAGTGCGCTCCCGCACTGTAGCCGCCCCCAATCGGCTGCTTCCGACAGCATCGGGCCTCCCCCTCGTGTCCCTCGAGGAGGCCTCGACGTCCGCAACCTGCCGGGCGGTCGGCCCCCTCCTCTCTCCCCCTCTCTCACCTCTGCTCGCACGCGCGCCGTGGCCGCCCGAGCGCTCCAGTGAGCAAGCTCACACGCGTGGCCCTCTGACGCCTCCCCGCTCCTCCTTTCTCTTCCTCCAGGCATGGACCAGCTCCAGGAACGCCCTGGACACGCCCACTGCTGCCCCCGTGACCTGCAGCAACGGCAACGACCTCGCCGGTGCACGCGTGTTCGGTGGACCGGCGCTCACCTATTTATAGGCCGCCCCCGAGCCCCCTCGCGGCTCCGATGGCCTCCACTCCCTCTCCTGATCCTCCTGGACCCGCTCCCTCTCTCTCCCGTGCCCTCTAGCCTCCTCCCTGGCCGGAGCAGAGCCGCCGGCCGCCGCTCAAATCTAGGCGACCCCGAGCCTCTCTCTTCCCCTTGGCCACCCTGGTGCCGTCACACGACCTCCAGGGAGCTCCCCACCTCCGTCTATCCTCCCCGAGGTGGCCATGCGCTCGAAGCTCAAGATGACCAGAGCCATCCTCCGCTGCGGTTGGACGCCTGCTTGCCCTGGTCCTCCCCGGCAGGCGTGCTACCCACGGTTGGATGCGCCTCTCCGCGCTGGTCACTCCGGTGGCCGGAGCATCGCCGGAGATGGCCCGAGCCGACGGGGCAACGACGGCGAGTGCTCGGTCGCACCTCCCCTGTTCCCCGTCGAATCGAGCGGGAGGAAGAAGAACCTGCCGCTGGGGCCCGCGCGTCAGCGACCCAGTGGGCGGGCCCCTCCGTTTAAGTGGAGGTGGCTTCGCCGCAGCCCGCCTCCCCCGCGCGGAAGCGCCTTTCCTGGCGGGCGCTTTCGACGTGGCCGAGTCCCTGCGCGCTGCTGTGCAGATGGGCCGGCCCGCAAGCTATCCTCCGCCCTGAGCACAGTGGAGGGTAAACCCTTATTCTTTTCCTCTTTTCTTTATTCTGCCAACTTCAAAAATGCCCCAAATATTCATATGAACTCCAAATTGCATGATTCAAAATTCCTATGACTCCATAAATCATGCTCTATCTGTTGGTGCTACATGCACATTTTTCCAGAGACATTTCTTTCACAAATATTTATCAAAAGCCCATATTCCATTTTCTGTGATTAACTTTAGAAAATCACAGAGAGCTCATTTTTGATCCAAATGCAGTGATTCAAGTTCCTAGATGCTTGTCATGTCCAAACTTAGTTTTGGAACATTTTTAATAATAGTTTCTGTACCCCCACCAAATAATGAGCCATTTCTTCCTATTTATCAGCTTTGGAAAATCTTAGGAAATTCATTTCAAATCCAAATCCAGTGAAACCAACTCCTAAATGCTTCTAAAATCATGACTTGATGATGGGTACCTTTGCTCATCATTCAAGGAATTATTTCTGTATACTTCTTCCAAATCCATAAGCCCTTTGGTTCCATCATATTGAAATGTTCCCAACTACCTATTGATCCAACACCTATGAAACCACCTTGGTCATTTCTAATATGACCAGAGGTATCCTAGAAAAGTCCAACTCCTATTTTTAGAGCACTTTTATTTTTGCTTTGATTGTGTTGCTTATTATGATTGTTTCCATCGTTAGTTAACGTAATAAACAGAGTATTCGGAGATGGACCAGAAGATTTGAAGACTCTGAAGAATAAGGCAAGCAGCCCTTTGACCATGTTCAAGAAACCTTTTTATGCATGTTTCATAGCACCTTTATATTCAATGCATCGGAATCATGTTGAGGTGGAAACCACTTTGGTTGCTACCCCTGTTACTTTACTGTTGAAACTTGCATCAAACATGACCCTACCTTCCTATGAGGGTTATGAGGGTGGGAGTAGATAGATGTATGCTATAGTAGTTGGCTACGCAAAATGGGTCGGGGTTATGCATTGAGTGAAACAAGTGTGGTCTGACATACTTGCAAATGACCCAGTGGGTGCCACTAATGCCCCTGGGAGTTGATGAGGAGCTAGGGCACTACTTGGTGAAGAAGTAGTGTGCCGAGGCTTGACGAAAGTGTTGTTTACAGAGATGGATTAGATTTATGTGTGACTACTGTCCCAACCAAACATGCGCAACCACTCTACCCTTAAATGGGAAAGGGCATTATTGATTACCTAGGTTGATACTAGCATGGTGCCCGCATTACTAGTGACGGGGGTGACATGAGGTCACTCTCGGGACGGGGTCGTGCTTGGATAGGCGGCCATGACTATTTTCACAGGGCACCGGACACACCGTTGGTACCCCGTGCTTGTGATATGTGATGAATACGGAGCGAGTCTCCACAAACCTTGAGATGTGAAATGTTTGGCACGGGGCTGCTACCAATCGAGTGGACTCTATGTTAGTGTCGTCTAGGGAAAGATAGTGATCGGGTGCTTACCCCGGGTACTTGAGGTATCTTGGGTCGTGGATGACACGGAAGTTCCCCGGATCTTGTGGGTAAAGTGTGCAACCTCTGCAGAGTGTCAAACTATTCGAATAGCCGTGTCTGCGGTCAAGGACAGTTGGGTGGTGCTACTTAGACTATGTCCATAAGTTTCTGGGAAACAACACGATTCAGAGATATTGTTGATGTGATTGTGAGGAAGTTACAATGAGCTTGTGCATGTGTTGATTACAACTCTTTCTCGATATTGATGTCTGTGACCTCCTGATACTTGTTACAGACACATGCATGCCCTTGTTATGTTGATCATAATTGCATATGAAAAACTAGCTTTCCGCAAAACTGCCAACCTAGCAGTAGAGCCTTGCATAATTATTCTGTTATCACACTTGGGTTGCTTGCGAGTACATTCAACGTACTCATTGGCTTGCCACTGGTTATTTTATTGGCCAGGCAGGAGAGAGCAGGTTATGATGAAGATTTCTCGGTGACGAGCATGCGAGCTAGGACGCTTCCCAGTCAGAATGCCTGTAGGGTTAAGGCAGATGGCATGGGTCCAAGTTGTCTTTGAAGATTTTCCGCTGCGATGTTATACTCAAGACTTGACCATTATGGTCCTATTTGTGTAACACGGTATGTAAGGATGTAAGACTCTTGTTATTCAGCTTCTGTGTGTTCAGTGAGCATTGATCTCTGGGATCACTGTACACGTGCATTCGGTGATCACGACTTATGAGTCGGGGTCCCGACACCTGCCTTTTTTCAAAATCTTGAAAAAGGCAGGTCCTATGAAATGGACTCCAGAAGCGGAGGCAGCGCTGCATGACTTGAAAGGATACCTGTCCTCCACTCCAATACTTGTCGCACCTAGGCCACAAGAGAAGTTGCTGATGTATTTAGCAGCAACCAATCAAGTGGTTAGTGCTGCGTTGGTAGCGGAGAGGGAGGCAGATGAGGAATCCACAGCCCCGGCAAGCGCATCCAGCGACAAGCAGGGGGCTTCCCCAACAAGCTCTGGCCCCGACAAGGACGAGTCTGCGCAGACACAAGGAGAAGTGCGAAAGAAGATGGTACAGCGCCCAGTTTATTTTGTAAGTTCCCTCTTGCAGGGGGCTAGATCAAGATACTCTGGGGTGCAGAAGCTGCTTTTCGGCCTCCTTATGGCCTCGAGAAAGCTACGCCATTACTTCCAAGCACATGAGATAACAGTGGTCACTCGCTTTCCGCTGAAGAGGATATTGCAAAACCCAGAAGCAACAGGTAGGATTGTCGAGTGGGCACTAGAGCTGTCAAGCTTTGGTCTTAAGTTTGAAAGCACTTCAACTATACAGAGCAGAGCTTTGGCAGAGTTCATAGCAGAATGGACACCAACACCAGACGAAGAAGTTCCAGAGACAAACATCCCCGTCAAAGAAGCAAGCAAAGAATGGATAATATACTTCGATGGTGCCTTCTCGCTGCAAGGCGCCGGTGCTGGTGTGTTACTCGTAGCGCCCACCGGGGAGCACCTCAAGTACGTTATTCAAATGCACTTTCCCAAGGAGCAAGCGACAAACAATACTGCAGAGTATGAAGGTTTGCTTGCCGGCCTCAGAATTGTAGCCGAACTTGGGTTCAAGAAGCTGATTGTGCGGGGAGATTCACAGTTGGTGGTCCGACAAGTAAACAAGAGCTACCAGAGTCCTTTGATGGAAGCTTATGTCGATGAAGTGAGGAAGCTTGAAGAACACTTTGAAGGCCTGCAGATGGAGCACATTCCAAGAGCTCAGAATGATATCGCAGACGGCCTGTCAAAGTGTGCTGCACTGAAGCTACCTGTGGAACCAGGGACCTTCGTGCTCAAGCTAACTCAGCTATCCGTTACACCATCAGTTGGGCAGAGCAAGAAAAGAAAGTTAGTCTCCGGTGACTACTTGCCGGCGGATCTTCCTGAAGCCGCCGCCAAGATCCCCAGGATCGACGACCAAGTTGCTGAGGAACAGTCTGTTCCTGCGGACCCTAGGGTTCGTGCAGTTGAAGCAGATGTTCCCGGCAAGTCTTGCTCCGGCAGGCTTGCCGGGGAACGTCCAGCTCCGGCAGAGCCGCAGGTTCTTGCCATAGAAGCTGACGTTCCCGCAGCAGCACTAATGCCATTAGTCCTTGTTGTTGAGCCTCAAGCTCCAACCTGGGCACAACAAATTGTCCGTTTCCTTCAAACTGGAGAACTTCCCGAAGAACCAGAAGAGATAGAGAGAATAACCAGGCAGTCAAGTATGTACCAGTTCGTCGGCAACGAACTGTACAGAAGAAGACTCAATGGTGTCAGATTGAAATGCATTTCCCGGGAAGATGGACAGAAGCTGTTGGCAGAAATACACGGAGGCATATGTGGACACCACATTGGCGCAAGAGCACTTGCCGGGAAGGCGTTCCGGCAAGGTTTCTTTTGGCCAGAAGCCCTCCAAGATGCAACTGCACAAGTAACCAAGTGTGAAGCGTGCCAGTTCCATGCCAAGCAAATACACCAGCCAGCTCAAGCTCTCCAGACGATCCCTTTGTCCTGGCCCTTTTTGGTCTGGGGGCTTGACATCCTCAGCCCCTTTCCCCGCGCTGTCGGGGGCTTTGAGTACTTGTACGTTGCTATCGACAAGTTCACAAAGTGGCCGGAAGTGGAACCAGTGAGAAAGGTGACCGCACAGTCAGCAGTCAGGTTCTTCAGATCGATCGTTTGCCGTTTCGGAATCCCTAACAGGATCATCACCGACAACGGCACACAGTTCACAAGTCGCACCTTCATGCAATACGTCCAAGACCTTGGCGCCAAGGTCTGCTTCGCTTCTGTTGCTCACCCGAGGAGCAATGGTCAAGCGAAGAGGGCAAATGCTGAAGTGCTGCGCGGACTCAAGACAAGAACCTTCGACAGGCTGCACAAGTGCGGAAGAAACTGGATCGAGGAGTTGCCGGCGGCTCTTTGGTCAATCAGGACGACACCAAATCGAGCCACCGGACAGACACCCTTTGCTCTTGTCTATGGAGCAGAGGCAGTTCTCCCCACGGAACTCGTATACGGATCTCCTCGAGTGCTCGCTTACGATGAGCTTGAGCAGGAGCAGCTGCGGCAAGATGATGCATTGCTCCTCGAGGAGGACCGTCTCCAGGCTGCTGTATGAGCTGCTCGATACCAGCAAGCTTTGCGTCGCTATTATAGCCGCAAAGTCAAGGCCAGGAGTCTCGAGGAAGGCGACCTTGTTCTTCGGCGCGTTCAGTCCGCCAAGAACTCCAACAAGTTGACGCCGAAGTGGGAAGGCCCTTATCGGGTGAGACAAGTCACAAGGCCCGGCGCTATCCGCCTTGAGACCGAAGAAGGCTTATCGGTGAGCAACTCCTGGAACATTGAGCATCTTCGCAAGTTTCACCCATGAGGCGCGGTTGCCGTGATCCGCTCCGGCAACCACCTTTTGTACAAGTCTTGCCGCTGTTGCATGTAAACCTTTGTACAAAGCCGGGCGCAGACCCCGTGCATCAGTAAAACTTTTGTGCTTCGCATGGCTTGTTGTTTCGTGCATTCTTGTTTTCATTGCATGTATTACCTGACACTTTGTGCAGCACACGATCCCGGTAAGCAATAACAAGCCGCAAGGCTCCATATCTATGTTTCTTCCCCTCTTCCTTTTTCTCTCAAGCAGAAGAAGTGTTCCTCGCGCACAATTTTGCCGGGGGGGAGGAGATAGTGGTATGGACCAAGTGCTGTTCAAGGAAGGAAAGCCTTGCCGGGAAGCAAACAGAACACAAAAGCTAAGTTGCCAAAGTTTGAGCATTCAAAATTTTAAAATTCTTAGTTATCTTCCTTGAACGACCACACTTTGTATGGAAAACATGTGCGTGGAGGAACCTACCCGTGGCTAGCCGCGCCCTTACTTTGTTTCGAGCACGCTCAACGGTTTAAGTGAGCTGCAACAAGTGTCGCGCCCTTATTTCGTTTTCGAGTTCGCTCAACAACCTAAGTGTGCTGCGACTAGCTGCGGCAAGGTTTCTTGCCGGCGAGGGCATTGCCAGCAGGCCGCTGAAGTCCCGCACTCAGCGCTCGTGGCAAGTGTCCCTTTGCCGGCAAGCTCCCTCGAAGCGTAGGGTGAGAAGCATACAAAGTAAAGGGATCGAGCAAGGGAGATAACACTGCATTGACTATCCAAAATAAAGTTATATTACAAGATAACTTACCGCTGTTCTAACAAACTACTATCCACGACTTAATCGACAGCGGCAAGGGAAGCAGAAAGAAGGAAGCCTAGTCTACGCGGTCTCCGTCAACCCTCCTGATCTTGCCCACCTTGGCCACGATGTGGGCAACTTGTGCCTTCAACGCTTCCTGGTCAGCTTCGGGCGGCAAGGTCCGGAGGACGTTCTCAAGATTAATCCCGGGGTTGCGGTAGACAATCTTCATCAACACTCGCTCCATAGTACCCATGCAAAGCCGGCGTGCCTCGTTAGCCAGCTGCGTGGGGAGCTTCTCCCGTAGCTGCGCGAGGGCCGGCGCCACTCCTCTGAAGAACAAGCTCAGCTTGGCGCTGTGGGGGAGGCTCTCGTCGGGGGAGTACATGAGGTGCTCCGTCCCCAGCGCCACCATCTCCTTGTCGATGTTGGCGGCGGAGGCGACGAGCTCCTCGGTCCACTGCTCCACCGTCCGCTGGAAGTTGTTCTGCGTAAGGGCGGCACTGTCCAGTAGCGCCCTTTCAGCCCGGAGATCTTCCTTCAACTTGGACTCCCTGTTCCGGGCCCCGTCAAGCGACTCGGTGAGGGTGGACAGTTTTAGCTCCAAGTCTGCGATGGAGTCCTTGGCGTCGTTGAGCTCCTTGCCCTTGTCAGAGAGGCGGACCTGCAGCTCCGAGTGGCTGTGGGCGTCCTTCTCCCTTTCAAGTTTGAGCGCGGCAACCTTCTCCTCGCTCGTCTTCAGATTGAGCTCCAACTGCGCCACCCTTGCCTCTAGGTCCCTCTTGGCGGTCTATGTGGCAGCAGTGGCATCCCTCGCCTCCTACAGAGCCCCGCCGATGGACTGCTCGCGCGCGGCAAGGTCGTCCTCGTGGCTATCGAGGTCGACCTTCCGCTGGTTCAGCTCTCCTTCCCGCCGAGACAGATCCTCGGCGGCCAGTCGCTGCTGCTCCTCAACCTCGGCCTTCTGGAGGATGAACGCCTGGTGCGCCCTGGCGAGCTCCTCGCGCTCCTCCGCCAAGTTCCGGAGGGCCGCTTGGTTGGCGGCGCGGAGCTCCGCGGCACGCTTCTCCAAGTCGACACCGGCCTTGACAGCCAGAGCCTCTCGGGACTCCAGCTTGGCCTGCCTGGCCCGGTACAAGGCCAGAAGCCAGCGCAGGAGCTGCTCCTCTTCGGACTCACTGCTGCTGCCAGGCGCGTCGACAAGCCTCAGCCCGGCGGAGGCGAGGACTTCTCCATCGAAGCTCTCCCCCTCCGCGGGCGCCCTTGATGAGGACGCCCACGGGACTTGGATGAAGACCCCGTTGGCGGCCTCTAGATAAATGCCCGGCCCAGTCGCGGCGGCGGAGGGGTCGGCGGCCGGTGTAGCATCCGGCGCTCCTGCGGCCTCAGGGCCGTCAGTGCGGTCGCCGGTCCCCTCCCCAGCTGCCGCGTCGGTGGCCGCGGCAGTGTCGTCGGCGGCTGGCACGTCAGCGCCGGCCATCCCTTCAGCGGTGGCGGCGTCGCCAGCATCGCCACGCACGTCCTCCTCGGCGATGGCATCTGTCTCCATCGGCTCCGGGGCGGGCGGATCTGACAGCAGAAAAAGAAAAGAAGAATCGTCAAGCAAATATCCAAAAAGAAGAATCCAAGAGAAGGAGAGTACAAGGGTTACCTGCGCGGGCCTCTTCAGTAACGGGGTCCCTCGCCGGGGAGTTCTCCCTTGGCGGCGTGGTCGTGGCCCCCGCCGGCGGAGGGCCGCTGGCGCCTTCCCTTGGCGGGGTGCCCACCCTTGTCGGAGTGCTCGCCCTTGGCGGGGTACTCACCCTTGGCGGAGTACCCGCCCTTGGCGGAGCGCTCTCCCTCGCCGGGGAGCTCCTCCTTGGCGGGGAGGGTGGGACGAGCAGCTCGTCGGGAGCAGCCTCTTGATGCTCCTGCGGCTGCGGCTCCACTTCTGCAGAAGTCAACAAGCAAGCAAAACATTGGCAAAAATAAGGAACTCAAGCGCGCCCGACAAGCGAAGAAGTAAACAAGAAGACTTACGCTGGGGGCTGCTCTGTGGAGCAGCAGGCTGATCCGGCAAGCCTGTCGCGGGCGCATCTCCTGCCACGGCGACGGGCTCGTCCTCCTCGAGATCAACCACCAGGATCTTGGCCTTCTTCGCCATCCTCTGGGTCAGGGTCCTGGAAGCCAAACAAGATCAGAGTCAGACAAAGAGAATTCAAGACAAGAGCAACAAGAATCAAAGGAAATAAAAGTTGCAAGTGCTTACTCTTCCGCCTCCTCGTCGGAGCTAAGGGCGGAGAAGTCAAAGTCTGCCTCGTGCGTCCCAGCGCGAGGAGCTGGAGGAGTAGGCTCCCTCGGGCGCTTGGCGGGCTCTGGAGCCGTGGGCTGAGAAGACCCCGCTCCGGTCGTCGCCGAAGACCGAGGGGCGGAAGGAGCGCCGGAACCGGTTCGGGAAGATCCCCCTCCGCTTGCCGCTGAGGCGCGAGGCGCCTCCTTGACGACCTTGCTCGTCGTGGTGGCACGCGTCGAGCGACGCTTCGGCTGCTGTCGGGGCGCCGGCTGCCTCGCCGTCTCAGTGGTCTTGCGGAGGCGTTTCTTTCGCTGTGGCGGAGGACTTGGCGGTGGCGGAGAATTCTCCGAGGATGAAGAAGCGTCGTCGAGGTTCAGTGACCCGCCCGAGTCTTCGTCGGAATCGCCCGATTCGGCGTCCTCCTCGGCGGGCTCACTGGACTCGGTCCCCTGCCCGGCAGCCTCGCTCTTCCCGGCAGGCTCCCCGGCGGGCTTCAACAGCTTGAGGATCTCTTCCTCCTCGGCCCTGCTCACTGCATCCGCTGCTTCTGCCTCCTCCACAAAGTAACCAAACTCACCCGCGGCCTCAGCTGCGGCGGCCTCCTCCATTCTGCTAGCGATATACGCCACATCCCGGTCGGTGGTCGCGCGGGTGAGACCCTTCTTCTCTTCGGGATTGACCGGCCGTTCAACCAGGTTATCAAAGAAAGTTTGCACGGTCTCTTCTGAAGGCGCCAGCCAAGTGGGATCCACCCCGTGGGAATCGCACAGAGGCATTACCGCACGGATGGCACTAAGTGAAGAATTGTTGCATAATGGAACTACTCCCCGCGACGGGGTAAACCACTACGTGTGCTTGGGGTCGTGCTTGAACAGCGAGCGGACCATTCCCTTGAGTTCCAAGACGGTGAAGTTGTAATTCAGGCCGGGCGCAGCCTCATGCGGTCTGCCGCGTTGCCAAATTCCCAAGCGGGCCTCTTCCTGTCCTGCAAGGGGGCGATGCGGCGGCGAAGGAAATCCGCCCCGACCTCACCTACAGTAAGGTTGGCGGCCCGGAGACGAAGGATCCTAGTAAGGGCAATCTTCAGCCTCTCGTCCTCCGGGGCCAGATCGCTCCAGTCCTTGCCGCGCACTATTGCGGCCCGGCGAGGTGATGTAAACTGCTGGGGTTCCTCTTCCACAATCCAGCACCAATCGGCCCTCCACTCATCCCACTTGCCGCGGAGCTCTCCAATCAAGTATGCCTCTTTCTTGTTGAGCCTAAAGATCCAGGAGATGCCACCGGAGAGTGGAGACCCAGACTCTACTCTAGGTGTGAAGAAGTGGCGGAAGAGAGCTACGTTGGGGTGGACCCCGACAAAGTTTTCGCACAGATGTGCGAAAACGGCCATAGTGAGGACAGCATTCGGGGTGAAATCGAGGAGATGGAATCCATACGTGTTCATCACATCGCAGAAAAACTCAGAGTACGGAGGACAAAGACCACAGTGGAAGAACAGAGCGAAGTAATGGTAACCTCCCGGATACATGTCGCAGGCTTCGGCGGGGAGGACCCTGGTGCGCGGGTGAGCCTTCGTCTCCCTCGCCCAGAACAAGTAGTACTTGTCCCTCAGCTCCCTCGCGCCGAGCCTCGGCGGGAAGACCACCATCCTCTTCCGCATCGCTCCCAGCTTCGCCGCCTTCTCGGACTTCGCGTTCTTCGCCTTGTCGCTCTTCGGGGCCATGGTGGGGATGGCGAGGGGGGTCGGCGGCGCTGAGGATGCTGGAGACGGCGGAGGAAGAGTGGGGCTCGGCTCTCTGTCGACCTTTGGGGAGGCGGAGAGCGGCGGGGGTTTCTGGAGATTGAAGACGCAATGAAGCAATGGGGGGAAACTGCCCCTGCTTCCTCTACTTTTAAGGTGGAAGTGGGGGACGTTCCGCATTTTCCCATTAAAGAAACATGCCACGATCTCTCCCACGACGCCGCAATCGACGCGTGCCATTAGGGAGGGATGCGGCGAATACGGAGTGGGAAACGGCGCGCCGTAGGCTGTGTGTGCCCGTGCACTGTTTTGGGCCTGGCCCAACAGCGCTCGGCACCGTGTGTGGCCCAGGCCCGGGGGCTCCTGTCGGTGTACTAAAGTAGGGGTACCTTAGTATCCCGACTTGTGCACGGGAAGTAGCAGCGTCCCGTGGTCAGGCTCACCACGTGCCCGCCAAAGCCCACTCTGGTTCCCTTGAAGCCATTCAAGAACAAAGTATTCAAGTTAAGAAACAAGACCCCGGCAAGAGGAGCTTGCCGGGAAGGCCGCTCCAGGCTCGAGATTATCCCTTCAGCACAAGACCCTGGCAAGAGGAGCTTGCCAGGAAGGCCAAAGAACAGCATTTCAGAAGACATGTCGTGGCGTATCGCGCGCCCCGGCAAGACCCGGAGAGCGGCAAGCTTCCTGACCCGGCAAGGTAGCGACCGCGGCAAGCTTTCACTGTGTGCCTGCGCTCCAGCTCACCTGGCCACGCGTCGCCCTGGGGCCCTTCCTGGGGCACGTGGCGGATGGCTGTGCAGCCTGGGGGTACACGGTGGCAAGCCACGATGACGAGGCCTCCGTCGTGGCGAACGGAGACGCCCGGACGGACGCTTTTTACACTGTTTTGGGGCGACGGCGACGGGCATTCAATGTCCTTGTCCCCCACCGTCTGGGTTAGGTATAGACCGATGTGCGTACACTGTACATGCACTGTTACAACTACCACCAATTTTACGCTTTTACCCTCACCTACGTTGACACCTGTCGGTGACCCCTTTGAACTATAAAAGGAGGCCCATGCACAACGTAGAGGGGGTTCCAAAACTTGATCACTTGCACGCTCGGTGTAGCTGGTACTGTAGATCTTCTTGCTCCCGAGCCAAGAACTCAATACAACCAAGGCAGGAGTAGGCTTTTACGCATCCGTGCGGCCCGAACCTGGGTAAACTGCTCGCGTGTGCTCCTCGATCTGCTCTTTGTGCTCCATCCGCTCCCTTGCCGTACCGAAAAGGGGCTCTGGTCCCATAGGTGTTCGTGGGCGATCAGTTTCCCCGACAAGCGCGTCTTCCTATTTGTCATCAAGGGTGGAGCTTATGGTGAAAGCCCCTCCTGTGCCGTCCTCCTTGACAAAAACCTTCTTGGTTCCCGGCGGTGTGGCCCTGGACTTCTTGTTTCTGCCGGTGGAGCTCTCTGGCACGTCCTCAAAGGGAGCACTACACTCCAAAGAGGTGCGCTTGCCGGAGTGGGTGTCCGAGGTCTCACCGGTCTTCTTCTTCTTCTTCCCAGAGGAGCTCTCGGGCATGTCCTCGACGGGAGCACTACACTCCAAAGAGGAGCGCTTGCTGGAGTGGGTGTCCGAGGTCTCACTGGTCTTCTTCTTCTTCTTCCCTCCCGGGGCTCCAGTGGCAGGAGCAAGTGCCCTCGTGGCGGCAGCTGCTGCAACTGCCTGCTGGTATAGTTGGTCAGCGCAAATCAGCACATCTTTCTTATCCGAGGGGATGGTGATGATCGTCTCAGGCCCTAGCATCTTCAGGGTGTTGTAGGCGTAGTGTGACGCTGCCATGAACTTGGCCAGCGCTGGGCGGCCAAGTATCCCGTTGTAAGGCAAGGGGATCTTGGCAACATCGAACACGATCCTTTCTGTCCTGTAGTTCAGATCACTTCCAAAAGTCACGGGCAGCATGACCTTTCCCTTTGGTTGACTTCTCCCTGGGTTGACCCCTTGAAACGTGCCCGTCTTTTCAAGGTCTCCGTCAGGAATCTACAGCTTCTCGATCACGGTGGGCGAGAGTAGGTTCAGACCGGCCCCGCCATCGACTAGCATTTTTGTCACCTTGAGGTTGCGTATTGTCGGTGAAACCAACAATGGCAAGCACCCGACCGCAGTAGTGCGATCAGGGTGATCCTCAGTGTCAAAAATGATAGGCGTGCTGGACCATTTCAGTGGCTTATGGGCACTGGACGACGGCTCCGCCGCTGTAATCTCACACGCCCACTGTTTAAGTTGGCGGTGAGAAGTATGCAGCGAGGCGCCGCCATCGACGCACATGGCCTCCGTAGCTTTCTGAAATTCTTGGTCGCCGGACTCGTCGTTCTCTTCGTGATCGTCGTCTTCGGGCCTTCTGTCACGGCCCCGGGCGGGCCTCTCCTGCTGTTTATCCTTGCCGCGATGGCCTGCTTGGTCGTCACGCCTCTTGCCGGACCCTTCAGCACCGTCCCGGCCCTTCTCCTTGTCCCGCCTCTCATATTCAGCCCTCTGCTTCTCAGCAAGGAGCTCAACCTGTCGGCAGTCCCGGAGATCGTGGCCTTTGGTGCGATGGATCTTGCAGTATCGCTTGCCGGAGTTTCCTGGCTTCTCGGCAATCGCCAAGGCCCGGCAGGCGACACACCCGGCAATTTCCTTGCTGGGGTCACCCGCCCTGGTTTTCTTGGCGGAGCCGGCGTCATCAGATCCCTCGATGGCAAGCACGGTTTTACCTTTGTGCTTCCTATTGCGGTGCCGGCCTTTCTTCGCCGGGGCGGCAGTATCCTCATTTGAAGAGTCGGTTTCCGCGCCGGCATCTTCGCCGGGGTACTTCCTTCCCTCCTCAGCCCGAACACATCTGTCAGCGAGAACATAGAGTTCCGCCACATCTTTCACCTTGGTCATCGCCAGTTCTTCACGCATCTTGCGGTTACGCACGTTCTGATGGAACGCGCTGATGATGGCGGCAGGGTAAACATTAGGGATATTGTACTGTACTCGGTTGAACCTCTGTATGTACTTGCACAGACTCTCGCCTCCCTTTTGGGGAATGACGTGCAGGTCACTTGCTTGGCCATGGGCTTGGTGACCCCCAGTAAAGGCGCCAACAAACTCATGGCACAAATCCGACCAGGAGGAAATGGAGTCCACCGGCAAGTGCATCAACCACGACATGGCGTTGGGTTTAAGAGCCAATGGAAAGTAATTCGCAAGCACCTTATCGTCACGGGCTCCGGCAGCTTGCATCGCGATGGTGTAGATGCTGAGGAACTCCGACGGGTGGGTCTTGCCATTGTACTTCTCGCCAACGTCAGGCTTGAAGGTGTGGTGAGTGGGCCACTGGAACTGTCACAGCACACGGGTAAAAGCCGGACAGCCTACCACGTAAGGTAGACCTCCAGGGCTCTCCGGTGCCGGGCGGTCCGCAGCAGGCCCTGCTCGCCTGTCTGACTGGTGGCGCGCTCCGCGCTGGCGCTTGATGGTGGTTCGAGCGTCTTCATGAGCTCGCTCCTGAAGAACTTGACGCTGGTCGCCGTGGGTCCGTGGGTCGGACGACGCTATGGAGATGGCGTCACCCGCGAGGTCTCGACGAGTCGACACACGCGGTACCGGGCGAGGAGGAGGCGAATGCACCATGGCCACGGTGCTGCCGGTCCTTCCGCCACCGGTGTGTGGGACCCCATCGGAACGTTGACCCGGGGGCCTCGCTGGACTTGGTTCATCCTTGTTGGCGACTGCGACAAGGCTTCTGATGCTGGCTCTCCATTGGTCGAGTTTCCCCGTAACGGGAGGAAAGTCGAGGAGCAACTGCGCGCGTGCGCCAAGGCTTCGGCTGGGGTTAGTGGTAGCGAAACTGTTGGGGAACGTTGCATGGGAAACAAAAATTTTCCTACGCTCACCAAGATCAATCTAGGAGATGCATCTACGAGGGGAGAGTTGGATCCACATACCCTTGTAGATCGCTAAGCGGAAGCGTTCAAGAACGTGGTTGATGGAGTCGTACTCGCCGCGATTCAAATCGCCGAAGATCCTAGCACCGAACGGACGGTGCCTCCGCGTTCTTCACACGTGCAGCTCGGGGACGTCTCCTCCTTCTTGATCCAGCAAGGGGGAAGGAGAGGTTGACGAAGAAACCCAGCAGCACGACGGCGTGGTGGAGATGGTGGTGGAGGAATTCCAGCAGGGCTTCGCCAAGCACTGCAAAATAGACGAAGATATTCGTGGGAGAGGGAGGGCAGCGCCGAGGCACGAACTTGTGTTGCTGCCCTCCCTCTGCCTCTCTTTATATAGGGGGGAGAGAGGGGAGGGGGCGCCCCTAGGGTTCCCCCTAGGGGGCGGCGGCCAAGGCCAGATGGGGCCGGCCAAGGGGGGGCGGCGGCCAGGGCTAGGGTTTCCCCCCCAGGCGCCTTGCCCCCCAAGCCAAGGGGGTGCGGCTGCCCTAGGGGGGCCCAGCCCCTTAGGCGCAGGTGGAGGGGCCTAGGGGGGCGCACAGCCCCTGTGTGGGCTGTTGCGTCTCCCCACTTATGGCCCATAGGGCCCGTAACCTTTACCGTGGCCCCCGAAACACCTTTCGGTCCTCCGATTCCTTCCCGATGTTCCCCGGAACAATTCCGGACTCCGTTCACTCTCATCCCATATATCAATCTTCATCCCCGGACCATTCCAGAGACCCTCATCACGTCCGGGATCTCATCCGGGACTCCGAACAACCTTCGGTTACCATGCACTGTTCTCACTAACAACCCTAGCGTCACCGAACCTTAAGTGTGTAGACCCTGCGGGTTCGGAAACTATGCAGACATGACCGAGACACTCCCAGGTCAATAACCAATAGCGGGATCTGGATACCCATATTGGTTCCCACACGTTCCTCGATGATCTCATCGGATGAACCACAATGTCAAGGATTCAGGTAATCCCGTATACAGTTCCCTTTGTCTCGTCGGTATGTTACTTGCCCGAGATTCGATCGTCGGTATCTCTATACCTAGTTCAATCTCGTTACCGGCAAGTCTCTTTACTCGTTCCGTAATACATAATCCTGTGACTAACTACTTAGTCACTTTGAGCTCATTGAGATGACGTATTACCGAGTGGGCCCGGAGATACCTCTCCGTCACACGGAGTGACAAATCCCAGTCTCGATCTATGTCAACTCAACAGACATCTTCGGAGATACCTGTAGAGTACCTTTATAGTCACCCAGTTACGTTGCGACGTTTGGCACACACAAGGCACTCCTACGGTGTCAGTGAGTTACATGATCTCATGGTCATAGGAACTTATACTTGACATGCAGAAAACTATAGCGATAACTGATACGATCAAAAGCTATGTTTAACGTTTGGGTCTCGTCCATCACATCATTCTCCTAATGATGTGATCCCGTTATCAAATGACGACTCATGTCTATGACCTGGAAACCGCGGTCATCTTTGATCAACGAGCTAGTCCTGAAGAGGCTTACTAGGGACACAAAGTTTGTCTATTTATCCACACATGTATTTAAGTTTCCAATCAATACAATTAGAGCATGGATAATAAACGGTTATCATGAACAAGGAAATATAATAATAACTCTTTTATTATTGCCTCTAGGGCATATTTCCAACAGTCTCCCACTTGCACTAGAGTCAATAATCTAGCATTACAAGGTAATGAATCTAACACCCATAGAGTCTTGGTGTTGATCATGCTTAGCCCGTGGAAGAGGCTTAGTCAACGGATCTGCAACATTCAAATACGTGTGTAATTTGCAAATGCTTATGTCCTCCTCCTTGACTGAATCGCGGATGGAATTGAAGCGTCGCTTTATGTGTCTGGTCCTCTTGTGAAACCTTGGTTCCTTGGCTAGAGCAATGGCACCAGTGTTGTCACAAAACAGAGTCATTGGGTTCAATGCACTAGGCACAACTCCAAGATCTGTCATGAACTCCTTCATCCAGACACCTTCCTTTGCCGCCTCCGAGGCAGCTATGTACTCCGCTTCGCATGTAGAATCGGCTACCACGCTTTGCTTGGAACTGCACCAGCTTACCGCTCCCCCGTTGAGAATATATACGTATCCGGTTTGAGACTTAGAGTCATCCGGATCAGTGTCAAAGCTTGCATCGACGTAACCCTTTACGACGAGCTCTTGATCACCTCCATAAACGAGAAACATTTCCTTAGTCCTTTTCAGGTACTTTAGGATATTCTTGACCGCTGTCCAGTGATCCATACCAGGATTACTTTGAAACCTTCCGGCCATACTTATGGCAAGGCTGACATCTGGTCTTGTGCACAGCATTGCATACATGATAGAGCCTATGGCTGAAGCATAGGGGATGACACTCATCTTTTCTCTATCTTCTGCAGTCACTGGGCATTGAGTCTTACTCAACTTTGTACCTTGCAATACCGGTAAGAACCCCTTCTTGGATTGATCCATTTTGAACTTCTTCAAAACTTTATCAAGGTATGTACTTTGTGAAAGTCCTATCAAGCGTCTCGATCTATCTCTATAGATTTTGATGCCCAATATGAAAGCAGCTTCACCGAGGTCCTTCATCGAAAAACTCTTGTTCAAATACCCCTTCACGCTATCCAAAAGTTCTATATTGTTTCCAATCAGCAATATGTCATCCACATATAATATTAGAAACGCTATAGAGCTCCCACTCACTTTCTTGTAAATACAAGCTTCTCCGTAAACTTGTACAAACCCAAACGCTTTGATCACCTCATCAAAGCGAAGATTCCAACTCCGAGATGCTTGCACCAGCCCATAAATGGAACGCTGGAGTTTGCAAACTTTGTCAGCATTCTCTGGATCGACAAAACCTTCCGGTTGTATCATATACAACTCTTCCTTAAGAAAACCGTTAAGGAACGCTGTTTTGGCATCCATCTGCCAAATTTCGTAATCGAAATATGCAGCTATTGCTAACATGATTCGGACGGATTTAAGCATCGCTACGGGTGAGAAAGTCTCATCGTAGTCAACTCCCTGAACTTGTGAAAAACCCTTTGCCACAAGTCGAGCTTTATACACGGTGACATTGCCGTCAGCGTCCGTCTTCCTCTTAAAAATCCATTTATTCTGAATGGCCTTCCGCCCTTCAGGTAATACTTCCAAAGTCCATACTTTGTTTTCATACATGGATCCCATCTCGGATTTCATGGCCTCTAACCATTTGTCGGAATCCGGGCCCACCATCGCTTCTCCATAGCTCGTAGGTTCACTGTTGTCCAACAACATGACCTCCAAGACAGGGTTACCATACCACTCAGGTGCAGTGCGTACCCTTGTCGACCTACGAGGTTCGGTAGTAACTTGATCAGAAGCTTCTTGATCATCATCATTGGCTTCCTCTTCAACCGTTGCAGGCTCCACAAAAACATCTTTCTGTGATGCGCTACTCTCTGGTTGAAGCAGAGGTTCAACAACCTCATCAAGTTCTACCTTCCTCCCACTCAATTCTTTCGAGAGAAACTCTTTCTCGAGAAAGGACCCGTTCTTAGCGACAAACACTTTGCCCTCGGATCTGAGATAGAAGGTGTACCCAACCGTCTCTTTTGGGTATCCTATGAAGACACATTTGTCCGCTTTGGGTTCGAGCTTTTCTGGCTGAAGCCTTTTGACATAAGCATCGCAACCCCAAACTTTGAGAAAAGACAACTTAGGTTTCTTACCAAACCACAGTTCATACGGTGTTGTCTCAACGGACTTGGATGGAGCCCTATTTAAAGTGAATGCAGCCGTCTCTAACGCATATCCCCAAAATGATAGTGGCAAATCGGCAAGAGACATCATAGAACGCACCATATCTAATAGGGTTCGATTACGACGTTCGGACACACCATTACGCTGTGGTGTTCCAGGTGGCGTCAACTGTGAAACAATTCCACATTTTCTTAAGTGATTGCCAAACTCATAACTCAGATACTCTCCCCCTCGATCAGATCGTAGGAACTTGATCTTCTTGTTACGATGATTCTCAACTTCACTCTGAAATTGCTTGAACTTTTCAAACGTTTCAGACTTATGCTTCATCAAGTAAATATACCCATATCTACTTAAGTCGTCAGTGAAGGTGAGAAAATAACGATATCCACCGCAAGCCGTGACACTCATCGGGCCACACACATCAGTATGTATGATTTCCAATAAGTCACTTGCCCGTTCCATTGTTCCTGAAAACGGGGTCTTAGTCATCTTGCCCATGAGGCACGGCTCGCATGTGTCAAGTGATTCAAAATCAAGAGACTCCAAAAGTCCATCAGCATGGAGCTTCCTCATGCGTTTCACGCTGATATGACCCAGACGGCAGTGCCACAAGAAAGTGGTACTATTGTTATCAACTCTACATCTTTTGGCATCAATGTTATGAACATGTGTATCATCACTATCGAGATTCAATAAGAATAAACCCCCTACTTCGGGTGCATGACCATAAAAGATATTACCCATATAAATAGAACAACCTTTATTCTCTGATTTAAATGAGTAACCGTCTCGCATTAAACAAGATCCAGATATAATGTTCATGCTCAACGCAGGCACTAAATAACAATTATTCAGGTTCATAACTAATCTCGATGGTAATCGAAGAGCGAGCGTGCCGATGGCGATCACATCAACCTTGGAACCATTCCCCACGCGCATCGTCACTTCGTCCTTCGCCAGCCTCCGTTTATTCCGTAGTTCCTGTTTAGAGTTGCAAATGTGAGCAACCGAACCGGTATCAAATACCCAGGCACTACAACGAGAGTTGGTAAGGTACACATCAATAACATGTATATCACATATACCTTGCTTGTTGTTGTTGTTGGCCCCCTTCTTGTCTGCCAGATACTTGGGGCAGTTCCGCTTCCAGTGGCCGTTCCCCTTGCAATAGAAACACTCAGTCTCTGGCTTGGGCCCAGCCTTGGGTTTCTTCACTGGATGAGCAACTGCCTTGCCACCCTTCTTAGAGTTACCCTTCTTGCCCTTGCCATTCTTCTTGAAACTGGTAGTTTTATTGACCATCAACACTTGATACTCCTTCTGGATGTCTGACTCAGCGACTTTCAGCATCGCAAACAGCTCGGCGATGGTTTTGTTCATCCCTTGCATGTTATAATGCTGCACGAAGCTCTTGTAGCTAGGTGGGAGTGACTGGAGAATTCTGTCAATGATAGCCTCCTCCGGGAACACAAGTCCCATTTCAGCTATGCAGGTATAGTACCCAGACATCTTCAGTAAGTGCTCACTGACAGACGAATTCTCCTCCATCTTGCAAGCAAAGAATTTATCGGTGGTCTCATACCTCTCGATCTTGGCATTCTTCTCAAAGATGAACTTCAACTCCTGGAACATCTCATATGCTCCATGACGTTCAAAACGCCTTTGAAGTCCTCCTTCCAAGCTATACAACATGGCACACTGTACTACTGAGTAGTCATCCGCACGCGACTGCCAGGCGTTCATAACGTCCACAGAGGCCGGAGCGGGGGGTTCACCTAGCGGTGCATTTAGGACATAAACCTTTTGGGCAGCTGTGAGGATGAGCCTCAGATTGCGGAGCCAGTCCACAAAGTTGCTCCCATCATCTTTCAGCTTAGTTTTCTCTAGGAACGCATTAAAATTCAGGGGAGCTACTGCGGGAGCCATCTACAACAGAAGATTTGCAAAAGACATCTTAGACTATTGTTCATGATAAGTGAGTTTTAACTAATCAAATTACTTATAACTCCCACTCAAATTGACATCCCTCTGGTCATTCGAGCGTGGCATGATCCAAATCCACCAACCCAAGTCCGATCATCACGTGAGATGAGGTGGTGTCAATGGTGAACATCTTCATGTTGATCATATCTACTATATGACTCATGCTCGACCTTTCGGTCTTCCGTGTTCCGAGGCCATGTCTGTACATGCTAGGCTCGTCAAGTCTAACCCGAGTGTTCTGCATGTGCAAAACTGGCTTGCACCCGTTGTATGCGAACGTAGAGTCTATCACACCCGATCATCACGTGGTGCTTCGAAACGACGAACCTTCGCAACGGCGCACACTCGGGGGGAACACAATTTTATCTTGAAATTTTATTGAGGGATCATCTTATAATGCTACCGTCGTCCTAAGCAAAATAAGATGCATAAAAGGATTAACATCACATGCAAATCATAAGTGACATGATATGGCCATCAACTCATGCTTTTGAGCTCCATCTCCAAAGCACCGGCATGATCTCCATCGTCACCGGCGTAACACCATGATCCCCATCATCATGATCTCCATCATCGTGTCGCCATCGGGGTTGTCGCGCGCCCACCATGCTCTTACTACTATTGCTACTGTTTAGCGATAAAGTAAAGCATTACATAGCGCTTAATGATTGACACACAGGTCATACAAAAATTAAAGACAACCCTATGGCTCCTGCCGGTTGCCGTATACATCGACATGCAAGTCGATATTAACTATTACAACATGATCATCTCATACATCGAATATATCTCATCATGTCATTGGCCATATCATATCACATACATACCCTGCAAAAACAAGTTAGACGTCCTCTAAATTGTTGTTGCATGTTTTACGTGGCTGTTATGGGTATCTAGCAAGAACGCTTCTTACCTACGCAAAGCCACAACGGTGATATTTAAGTTGCTATTTAACCTTCTACAAGGACCGCCTTCGTCGAATCCGATTCAACTAAGATAGGAGAGACAGACACCCGCCAGCCATCTTATGCAACAAAAGTCGCATGTCTGTCGATGGAACCGGTCTCATGTACGTGGACATGTAAAGTTGGTCCGGGCCGCTTCATCCCATAATACCGCTGAATCAAGAAAGACCAAGGAGGGAAGCAATCTAAACATCAACGCCCACAAACCCCTTTGTGTTCTACTCGTGAAAGCATCTACGCAAGAACCTAGCTCATGATGCCACTGTTGGGGAACGTTGCATGGGAAACAAAAATTTTCCTACGCTCACCAAGATCAATCTAGGAGATGCATCTACGAGGGGAGAGTTGGATCCACATACCCTTGTAGATCGCTAAGCGGAAGCGTTCAAGAACGCGGTTGATGGAGTAGTACTCGCCGCGATTCAAATCGCCGAAGATCCTAGCATCGAACGGACGGTGCCTCCGCGTTCTTCACACGTGCAGCTCGGGGACGTCTCCTCCTTCTTGATCCAGCAAGGGGGAAGGAGAGGTTGACGGAGAAACCCAGCAGCACGACGGCGTGGTGGAGATGGTGGTGGAGGAATTCCAGCAGGGCTTCGCCAAGCACTGCAAAATAGACGAAGATATTCGTGGGAGAGGGAGGGCAGCGCCGAGGCACGAACTTGTGTTGCTGCCCTCCCTCTGCCTCTCTTTATATAGGGGGGAGAGAGGGGAGGGGGCGCCCCTAGGGTTCCCCCTAGGGGGCGGCGGCCAAGGCCAGATGGGGCCGGCCAAGGGGGGGGCGGCGGCCAGGGCTAGGGTTTCCCCCCCAGGCGCCTTGCCCCCCAAGCCAAGGGGGTGCGGCTGCCCTAGGGGGGCCCAGCCCCTTAGGCGCAGGTGGAGGGGCCTAGGGGGGGTGCACAGCCCCTGTGTGGGCTGTTGCGTCTCCCCACTTATGGCCCATAGGGCCCGTAACCTTTACCGTGGCCCCCGAAACACCTTTCGGTCCTCCGATTCCTTCCCGATGTTCCCCGGAACAATTCCGGACTCCGTTCACTCTCATCCCATATATCAATCTTCATCCCCGGACCATTCCGGAGACCCTCGTCACGTTCGGGATCTCATCCGGGACTCCGAACAGCCTTCGGTTACCATGCACTGTTCTCACTAACAACCCTAGCGTCACCGAACCTTAAGTGTGTAGACCCTGCGGGTTCGGAAACTATGCAGACATGACCGAGACACTCCCAGGTCAATAACCAATAGCGGGATCTGGATACCCATATTGGTTCCCACACGTTCCTCGATGATCTCATCGGATGAACCACAATGTCAAGGATTCAGGTAATCCCGTATACAGTTCCCTTTGTCTCGTCGGTATGTTACTTGCCCGAGATTCGATCGTCGGTATCTCTATACCTAGTTCAATCTCGTTACCGGCAAGTCTCTTTACTCGTTCCGTAATACATAATCCCGTGACTAACTACTTAGTCACTTTGAGCTCATTGAGATGACGTATTACCGAGTGGGCCCGGAGATACCTCTCCGTCACACGGAGTGACAAATCCCAGTCTCGATCTATGTCAACTCAACAGACATCTTCGGAGATACCTGTAGAGTACCTTTATAGTCACCCAGTTACGTTGCGACGTTTGGCACACACAAGGCACTCCTACGGTGTCAGTGAGTTACATGATCTCATGGTCATAGGAACTTATACTTGACATGCAGAAAACTATAGCGATAACTGATACGATCAAAAGCTATGTTTAACGTTTGGGTCTCGTCCATCACATCATTCTCCTAATGATGTGATCCCGTTATCAAATGACAACTCATGTCTATGACCTGGAAACCGCGGTCATCTTTGATCAACGAGCTAGTCCTGAAGAGGCTTACTAGGGACACAAAGTTTGTCTATTTATCCACACATGTATTTAAGTTTCCAATCAATACAATTATAGCATGGATAATAAACGATTATCATGAACAAGGAAATATAATAATAACTCTTTTATTATTGCCTCTAGGGCATATTTCCAACAGAAACCTGCACGGACCGTGACGCGCTTCGACCCCTGACCATGTCAGGAGGAGCTCCATCACGATCCCGCGGTCGCAAGGCGTTTCCACCAGTGCTTCGGCGGGCGGGCAGGTCTTCTACGTCCCGGGGGTGGCGCTCGGGGCTCTCCCCGCGGCGACGCCTGGGATCTTCAGCATGACGACGCCGTTCGTCGCGCGCTGCTTGAGAGGAGCGCGCTGTTGGCGCCAGAGTGGGAGTCCTGGAGGCCCTTGCGTCGCCTTCGAGTGATGCGGCAGCGATCTTGGAAGGCCCCACGCCACTCGCGGAGGGTCTGGCTCCGTCTTTGGATCTGGCGGTGTGTGGCCCGTTACCAGGCGCACAAACATCGCCACCTCCCAAACTCCGGCTGCTGGGACGGCGTTGGCGTTCGCGAGCAGCGCCCCGGGTCCTTTCCGCGATCGGTCCGCTGCTCGCCCGCGTCGGGACGGGTTGTCCGGCTTCCGACTGGCCAACCGCCACCATCGTCTTCTTCTTGGGCGCCATGATGATGAAGAAGCGTCGAACTGACTGCTAAAGCCGATTCTCACAACTGCGCATCCCCTACCTGGCGCGCCAAAGATGTCGGGGTATTGGATCGACACCTATGGGATCACAAGAATCCCTACTACGGTTGCGGGGCGCGGGGTTGAGAGAAGAGCGGATCAAATAGATAGCACATGGTTCGTTTACCCAGGTTCGGGCCACGAGGATGCGTAAAACCCTACTCCTGCTTTGGTGGATTGTATATTTGTGTTCTTCAGCTAGCTATGGGGCATGAGGAGCTCCAAAAAGCCGAATCCTCCTCCTGGTCGCCTCGGGCCTCCTTTTATAGGGAAAAGGGGTTGCCACCGTGGCACACATGAAGTGGAAAGGGTACAGTGATGCGAGGTTATCCCTCGCATTACATGACAAGGCGCATTTAATGCGTCTTGCTTAGGTGTCCTTGCTTTATCGGGGACGGGGGAGACATCCGTCTTGTCCGTCGCCACTCCTTCTTGTGTCGACACGCGCCCTGGCCAGTGGTGCCTGAGATGCCATGTAGGCAGGCAGGCAGCTGAGGTGGCGCAATGGTGGGTCTTCACGAAGACCTGCATGTCGCCACGCAGGTGCCTGCCCAACTGGTTGGGTCGGCGGCTGCATAAGGTGGTGGTAGTTTAGTTGGCGTGGGCCCGATGGTGGCCCTGCAGATGTCCTCGGCAAGGGCCTTGCCGGGGCCCCGGCAAGGGTCTTGCCGTGGCGCCTGTTGTCATCCCCGGCAAGGTGCCGGAGGTCTTGTGGTCTTCCTTGGCTAGGATCCCGCCAAGGGTCGCCGTCTTCTTAATGTGTATCTGGTCTTGAATGTCTTCACAAATATCTGCATGCCACTACGGGGATGTCTCCCGAATCCTTGCCCCATGGGGGTAGTGGACTCAAGGGTGATCTGCTTTGTAGGCGTGGGGCTAGCTGCCGCGGCAAGGGTCTTGCCGGGGCTGCTAAAGCCGGCCTCGGCAAGGATCTTGCCGGGGTTGCTAAAACTGGCTCCCGGCAAGGATCTTGCCGGGGGAACCTGCTTCGTCCCTTTGCTCTTTGTGGTCTTGTTCTTCGGGCTTCAGTTCCATCGAGCTTCGGTCTTACCCTGGCTCACCTCCCTTGTCGTGCTTGGTGCGGTGGTGCCCGTGGCTCAGACTGCCCGTGCACAGTCATAGGGGTACAAAAAGTGTACCCCTCTTTTTGTACACCGACAGTTCATAATTCCTTCTTGCAAAAACTATGTACATTAGCAAGAAATCTTCATGCTCATGAGTGTGATGCATATACTTACCTTGTGATCTTGAGCTGACTTGTGAAGGGATGAACCTGAGTAAACAAGGTTAGATAACATAGGTACATCTACTAGACAGAGTAACAAAAGAGCCACAATGGTACCAAGATTGGGATAACATGTAGAGAGTGAGTACTAGGTACTCTTGAATACAGACATGTTCCCAAAGGTAAAATATATGCAATGAATTCAAAACTTTCTTCACTAGCAGTCTTTCTCCCCCTGAATCTTATATTGGATAATGGAAGAAAGTAGGAAAACAGAATCAGAGCAAAACATATCAGATCAATAACATAGACATGTCTTTCCCCTCATAAAGACATGTAACTACTCTCCTCTTGAACACCAGGCATCTGGGGCAAGTGATTTTGCTCCCTTAAGCTTTGAGCTCTCTATCTCCCTGAAGCTTTGATGTGAGCTCTCTCTCCCCCTTTGACATCAATTTCCAAGAAGGGATCTTCTGGAGTGTGAGGCGAAATAGGTTTGATCCTTGAGTCACAAAGCAGAGCTCGATATACATGAGATGCTGGTAGAGGACAAGTATCATTGAGTGGAGCTGGAACATATATGCAGGATGCAAATGTCAAATTGTCTCCTCAGCATTGAAACCGGAAGCACCGAGTTGTTTGCTTCGGTGGCACCGAGATGATTCGGTTCGAACGAAAGAAGACAATCGGTGGGTCCGAATTCAACATTGAGAGAACCGTTTTCCATCTCAGCTCACTTAGGAAAATTAGATCTCACTAGGATTTGCAAGGAATTAAATGAAAGATTTGCAATGAATTAGATGCAGAAAATGCAAAAAAAAGAAAGGCTAGATGAAGATTTTTTTAGGAACAAAATCCAAGTGTCAGATGCAAGAAACACAAGAAAAACCTTAGAGAACTTCATCTAGAATTGGTCGGCGATGAAGTCACCTATGTTAGAGTATATTGACTTAGGAGTCAAGTGAAGACACTTGATCATAGGTCATACTCATCGTTTAAGCTCAAAATGGGGTTGCCATTTTTCGTTTAAGCATTTTGGTGTATTCACATCTTGTTGAGCTGCTTTGACCCATGACTTGAGGTAAAGCTTCTCTAAGATGGAATGACATACCTTAGGTGGTGTTGGTCTTGATCATGTAGTTGAACTTGTGTGGGTTGCTCAAGGTTGATGAGGCTGATCAAGGATTTGGAGCACCATTTGTGGTTTGAGTTCATCTACCTACATGGGTTATATTTGCAAGGAAGAGCACTTGTGTATCCATAATGACAATCATGAAAATTTGAGACCAAATGAAATTGGATATATAGAAATTATCAAAGGATATGTTGAAGGATTTCATGCTTCCTTGTCTTCAACCACCACGGTGTAGGGACTTGGTGATGTAGAGATTGCTTAATATATGAGTGAGTTGCAATCTCATGGATTTAGATTCATCCAAGTGCCTACAAGAGTTAGATAGCATGCAAGGGTAAAAATATATCCAAGACATAAGTTCATAAGGGAAGTCAAAGGCTTATGCCTTGCATGTATCGAATGGAGTTCCTACTCCAAGTTTGATGCATCAATAATGTTCAATTCACCTCTCAACCTGCAAAACACTTTCTCATCAAGTGTTTTAGTAAATATATCTGCTAATTGCTTATCAGTCCGAACATGTTTAAGATTAATATCATCCTTAGCAACATGATCTCGAATGAAATGATGACGAACTTTAATATGTTTAGTTCGAGAGTGTTGCACAGGATTATGAGCAATCTTAATTGCACTTTCATTGTCGCAAAGCAATGGTACATGTTTCACATATATCCCATAATCTTTAAGAGTTTGAGTCATCCAAAGCAATTGAGCACAACATGAACCAGCGGCAATGTATTCCGCTTCGGTGATGGATAAGGATACCGAGTTTTGTTTCTTGGAAGACCAAGACACAAGAGATATACCAAGAAATTGACAAGTACCCAAAGTAGACTTTCTATCAACCTTGTCACCAGCATAATCCGAGTCGGAGTAGCCAACAAGATCAAAAGAGGACCTCTTAGGATACCAAATGCCAAAATTTGGTGTATGAATTAGGTATCTCACTATCCTTTTCACGGCCTTAAGATGGCATTCTTTAGGAGCCGCTTGGTATCATGCACACATGCACACACTTAGCATATTATCAGGACGGGAGGCACATAGATATAACAAAGAACCAATCATAGAGCGGTAAATCTTTTGATCAACCGGTTCGCCATCCTTAGTTAAGTCAAGATGTCCACTAGCAGGCATGGGTGTAGTCATACCTTTGCATTCTTTCATGTTGAACTTCTTGAACAAGTCCTGGGTGTACTTTGTTTGAGAAACAAAGGTACCCTCCTTGGTTTGCTTGATTTGTAAGCCAAGAAAGAACTTGAGTTCACTCATCATAGACATCTCAAACTTTTCCGACATTAGCTTTCCAAACCTTTCACTAAAATGGGGGTTAGTAGAACGAAATATGATATCATCAACATAGATTTGGCACACAAATAATTCACCATTAACCCTTTTAGTAAAAAGAGTGGTATTTTTCCAATTTCAAAACCTTTTTCAATTAGGAACTTGGTCAAACATTTATACCATGCTCTAGGAGCTTGCTTAAGACCATATAGGGCTTTGTGTAGTTTGTAAACATGATCGGGTTTCTTGGGATTAACAAAGTCGGGAGGTTGTTTAACATAAACTTCCTCCTCAATTTCACTGTTGAGAAAAGCACCTTTAATGTCCATTTGGTACAAGGTGATATCATGGTGATTAGCATAGGCAAGCAAGATGCGAATAGATTCGAGTCTAGCAACGGGGGCGTATGTCTCACCGTAGTCCATACCTTCGACTTGAGTGTATCCTTGAGAGACGAGACGTGCTTTGTTCCGGACGACTTGACCATCTTGGTCTTGCTTGTTGCGAAACACCCATTTGGTACCGATGATGTTGTGGTTGTTGTCGGGCTTTTCGACCAATGTCCACACTTGATTTCTCTCAAAGTTGTGTAGCTCTTCGTGCACGGCGTTCACCCAATCTGGATCGTCAAGAGCATCTTAAACCTTCATAGGTTCAAGGTTAGATATGAAAGAGTAATGTTCACAGAAGTTATCTAAATGAGATTTAGAGTGAGTGATTCTCCCGGTTTGGATATCATTGTAGATTTGCTCTATGGGATGATCTCTAGCAATTCTTGTTCTAACTCGTGAAAGCTTTTGCTTGGGTCGGGGTGGAACATCTTCTTCATCATCTTCTTCCTCCTCTTGTCCTTCTTCATTGTTGTTGGTGTTGTTGTCCCCTTGTGGAGGTGGAGAAGGAGGTTGCTGAGGTTCATCTTGATGCACATCCTTGTTTCCTTCGTCATGGCGTGTCCCACTTGTGGATGCCTCCAAGTCAACTTGAGGTTCACCTTGTCGTGAGGTAGGAGCTTCCACATGGACGGACGAAGTACTCTCTTTCACCTCCGTTGGATGGGTCTTGCCAATAGACAAGTCTTGGATTGCTTCCAAAGGATCTTTATCTCCTACATCAATTGGAAATTGCTCTACTTGCAAGCCGTTAGATTCATCAAACTTCACATCTACCGTCTCTTCAACCTTTCGGGTGAAATTGTTGTAGACACGATATGTGTGAGAGTTTGAGTCGTAACCAAGTAGGAAACCTTCATGAGATTTAGGAGCAAATTTAGTACGACGATGCTTATCAAGAATGTAGCACTTTGAGCCAAATACTCGAAAGTATCCAACTTGGGGTTTGTTACCGGTGAGAAGCTCGTATGTCATCTTGCCGAGAAGCTTGTGAAGATACAAGCGATTTGTTGCATGACAAGCTGTCTCAACCGCTTCCGCCCAAAAGTGTCTTGGCGTCTTGTATTCATCAAGCATCGTTCTTGCCATTTCGATGAGTGTCCGGTTCTTCCTCTCAACAACTCCATTTTGTTGAGGTGTGTAAGTAGCTGAGAACTCATGTGAAATCCATTCTTCGTCAAGAAAGGTATCCACATTTGTGTTCTTGAACTCCGTTCCGTTGTCGCTGCGAACCTTCTTGATCTTCACTTCAAATTGATTTTGGGCCTTCCTAGGAAAGTTTTTGAAGATCTTTTGGACAAGCAATTATCATCAAGAAAGAACACCCACGTAAATCTTGAAAATCATCAACAATGACTAATCCAAAAGAGTTACCACCGAGGCTTTTGTAAGCGTTGGGACCAAAAAGATCCATTTGAAGTAGCTCAAGTGGAATTCTAGTAGTCATGATGTTCTTCACGGGATGACTTCCTCCAACCTGTTTTCCTGCTTGACAAGCACTACAAAGTCTATCCTTGTCAAATATAACATATTTAACACCAAGGACATGATCACCTTTAATTAGCTTATCAAGATTTCGCATACCGATATGACCTAACCTTCTATGCCACAACCAACCTTTAGAAGATTTAGCAATTAAGCAAGTGCGGGGTTGGGATTTCTTAGTGAAGTCAACAATGTATAGGTCACCTCTACATATGTCGGTAAATACCATGTTGTGATTATCTCTACGAAAGACTTGGCAATCAACATGAGTAAATAGCACATTTAAAACCAAATCAGCTAATCTAGACATGGAGAGAAGATTATATCCGAGGGATTCTACAAGCATGACATTCTTAATTGAGCTATCATTGTATATGGCCACCTTACCAAGGCCAACAACTTTACCCTTAGAGTTTTCACCAAAGGTAACATACTTTCGTGGACCATCATTTCTCGCGAGCTCATCAACCATGTCCTTATCTCCGGTCATGTGATCCGTGCAACCACTATCAAGCACCCATTCCATTCCTCCGGCTGTGTAACCACGGAGATTTGCCATAAGACCACTCATTTGCTCATCAAGCTCATCTTCATCGTAGTATCCATGTTTCTCATCGTCATGTGAATGATCAACACCTAGATAGAGTGATTCATTAGAAGTATGACTGTAACAATGTTCATCTCTATGAATTCTAATGACTTCGGAAATGATATTGCTAATTATTCCAACGTCTCCTTTGGCAAGCATGAGTTCACGAAGCTCGAACAGACAATCACCAAACTTAGGATCACTAGTACTCATCTTATTTAAGGCAATAGACTTATGGAGAACCTCATCAAGACTTTTCAAGGAATAATTTGGAAATCGTTCCTCTAGAAATCTCCATATGGTATAAGCACAATCTAGGGCAGGTAAGCTAGCAATCAAGTTTTTGGGCAATCCTCTAATAATAAGATTGATAGTTCTAAGATTGCGAATCATGTCAAGTTTCTCATTGAGAGTAGGATTCGAAGCATCAATGGGGGGCATGCAAGGATTATCAATGTACTTGTTCAAATGATATTCATTCAAAATCTCAAGCATCTCATTTTTCCATTCCTGAAAGTACTCTCCATCAAGCATAGGCACTCTACGTCTAATACTCCCCAACGTAGACTCATCCATCTTCCTCCAATGGTGATTAAACCAAAGCAATGGAGACCAATGCTCTGATACCAATTGAAAGGATCGAGAAGAGAATGTGTCTAGAGGGGGTGAATAGACTCTAGCAAGAAAAGTGGCAGCTTTTAACATACTTGATGTTGGAGTGGGGTTTTAGCACATGTTTAACTTTCACAATACACAACAAGCATGTATGACAAGAGAATATAGGTATTGTGAAGTAAAGCATGCAACTTTGACCACTTGACTAAAGCAAAGACTAGCCTTTTCCCAATTTTAATTCTTGGCAGATTTTAGCAACTAAGCACAAGTCAAGTAATCAACCTACACATGCAATTCTAAGAGTATAACAGCGGAAAGTAAACACAATTGCATATGAAGGTAAAAGGGAGAAGTTTAGAAGGAGCAAACGCAAGTGAAGACAATGGAGTTTTTTTTCTTGGTTCCGATAGGTGGTGCTATCGTACATCCAAGTTGATGGAGACTTCAATCCACGAAGGGTAACGGTTGCGCGAGTCCACGGAGGGCTCCACCCACGAAGGGTCCACGAAGAAGCAACCTTGTCTATCCCACCATGGCCATCGCCCATGAAGGACTTGCCTCACTAGCGGTAGATCTTCACGAAGTAGGCGATCTCCTTGCCCTTACAAACTCCTTGGTTCAACTCCGCAATCTTTTCGGAGGCTCCCAAGTGACACCTAACCAATCTAGGAGACACCACTCTCCAAAAGGTAATAAACAGTGTGTTGATGATGAACTCCTTGCTCAAATGCTTCAAGTGATAGTCTCCCCAACACTCAAACAGCTCCTCACAGATTTGGATATGGTGGAAGAAGGATTTGAGTGGAAAGCAGCTTGGGGAAGGCTAGAGAACAAGATTCATATGGTAGGAATGGAATATCTTGATCTCAACACTTGAGTAGGTGGTTCTCTCTCAGAACATGAATGATGGAAGTGTAGGTATGTTCTGATGGCTCTCTCCACGAGTGAAGAGTGGGTGGAGGGGTATATATAGCCTCCACACAAAATCTAACTGTTACACACAACTTACCAAACTCGGTGGGACCGATTCAAAGAACTCGGTTAGACCGATTTAGTTCATAATGTGACCGTTAGATATTTTGTTGGGACCGATATGATCAACTCGGTGGGACCGATTTCATTAGGGTTAGGGCATAACATAATCTCGGTGGGACCGATTACACAAACTCGGTGAGACCGATTTTGGTAATAAGCACACAGAGAGTTGGTCAGGCAAACTCGGTGGGACCGATTCGCTCATTTCGGTGAGACCAAAATGTTACGAAGAGGCAACATAGAGTTTGCATTACAGACTCGGTGGGACCGATTGCACATCTCAGTTAGGCCGAAAATATTGCAACATGCAACAGAAAGTTTGCAATCCCATCTCGGTGAGACCGAAATGATTAGGTTTTCTGGCAGTGGCTATGTCAAATGAACTCGGTGGCGCCGGATAGATATTTTTGGTGGGGCCGAGTTTGACTTTTGGTTTGGGACATATGTGGATGTGAGAAAGTGGTTGAGGGTTTTGGAGCATATCACTAAGCATCATGAGCAAGCAAGCCATTAAGCAACACCTCATCCCCTTTTAATAGTATTGGCTTTCCTATGGACTCAATGTGATCTTGGATCACTGAAATAGAAAATGTAGGGTCCATAGCTTTAAGCTTGAGCCAATCCTTTGTCCTTAACATCTTGAAGGGGTTCCACATCCTCTAGTCCATGCCACTCCATCTGTTGAACTTGTCTTAAATATACTAGATGGAAACATTAGTCCAACAAGAGATATGTTGACATTAATTACCAAAATCACCCAGGGAGCACTTGTGCTTTCACCTCCCAACAAGCGCTATTGTTTAACGCCCTTAGCTAGGCATAAAAACGCAAATAGATCTTGGTATTATCATCTTCGGTGTTCAACTCTTTAATCATTCCCCTATTTTCTTTAGGAGATTCTTTGGTTTTGTCAATAATCAATATTTTAGACAAGAAACCAATAGATTCGTCCGATGTAATTGGTCTCTTAATTATATTAAAAAGATCGCTGTGAATACTTAATGATTTGAGATCTCCTTGACTAGAAGATTCACCCTTATTCTTAGGAACATAGATAAGTTTGGTGAACTTAGTAGGAGGAGTAGGAGTATTTTCAACGGAGGAAAAAGCAGAACCCAAATTGGTAATAATATTTTCTAGTTCGCCAATCCTAATAGAATCTTGATCTATTCTTTCATTGACTATGGGTTCTTTTTCCTTAAGATTTTTTATAGTAATCCCTACTTTAGTTCCATATTGAGTAATTTGATTATGAATCTACTTATCTAGATTTTAAATTAACTCAATAGTAGCCATTTTATTTTCAATAATATCAAGTCTTTGCATTACATGTTCCAAAGTTAAAGGAGTCCCATTAACCAAAAGAGGTGGTGGTCCTAGCAAATCTATCACGGCATTATAAGAATTAAAAGTGTGACTTTCCAAGAAATTCCCTCCAGTAGTGGTATCTAGAACATATCTATTCCAAGGAGTAACTCCCACATAAAGATTACGGAGAAGAACGACAGTAGATTGCTTCGGAGTAGATCTATTTTGAGCATTGCAAATTCTATACCAAACATCTTTTAAATTTTCCCTCTCCCTTTGTTTAAAATCGAGAACTTCATTGTCGGGAGTGCTAATAACGATAGGAGGACTAGCCATGAGAATGAGGTAAGTGGAGTGGAACCACGAAAGCGAGCGGATAATACAAACGAAAGAAGGGCGGAGAAAAGGCAAATCTTTCAAAAATAGTTTTAGAAGTGGGGGAGAGGAAAACGAGAGGTGAATGGCAAATAATGTAAATGCGAGAGATGAGAGTTTAATGAAGGGTACTTGGTGGGTCTTGACTCGGCGTAGATCTCCCCGGCAACAGCGCCAGAAATATTTTGCTTCCTCGCTTTCCCGAGGTGCGTTGGTGTTTCCCTTAAAGAGGAAAGGGGATGTAGCAAGAGTAAAGTAAGTATTTCCCACAGTTTTTAAGAACCAAGGTATCAATCTAGTAGGATATCACACACAAGTCGCCAAATACCTGCACAAACAATCAAACAACTTGCACCCAACGCTATAAAGGGGTTGTCAATCCCTTCTAGGTTATTTGCAAAAGTGAGATCTGATAGAGATAAATGAACAAGTAAAGTAAATATTTTTGGGTTTTTTGGTTTATAGATTGAAAAGTAAAAGATTGCAAAATAGTAGATCGGAAACTTACAAAATGTAAAAGAGACCCGGTGGCCATAGATTTCACTAGAGGTTTCTCTCATGATAGCAAGTATTACGGTGGGTGAACAAATTACTGTCAAGCAATTGATAGAAAAGCGAATAATTATAACGATATCTATGGCAATGATCATGAATATAGGCATCACATCCGTGACAAGTAGACCGACTTCTGCCTGCATCTACTACTATTACTCCACACATCGACCGCTATCCAGCAAGCATCTCGTGTATTAAGTTCATAAAACAGAGTAACACATTAGGTAAGATGACATGATGTAGAGGAATTAACTCAAGCAATATGATGAAAATCACATCTTTTTGTCCTCGATGGCAACAATGCAATATGTGTCATGTCCCTTTCTGTCACTGGGATTGAGCACCGCAAGATTGAACCCAAAGCAAAGCACTTCTCCCATTGTAAGAAAAACCAATCTAATTGGCCAAACCAAACCGATAGTTCGAAGAGAAATACTAAGATATCAAATCATGCGTATAAGAATTCAGAGAAGACTCAAATATTATTCATAGATAATCTGATCATAAACCCACAATTCATCGGATCTTGACAAACACACCGCAAAATAAGATTACATCGGATAGATCTCCAAGAACAACGAGGAGAATATGGTATTGAAGAATAACAAGAGAGAAGAAGCCATCTAGCTACTAGCTATGGACCCATAGGTCTGTGGTAAACTACTCACACTTCATCAGAAGGGAAATAGGGTTGATGTAGATGCCCTCCGTGGTTGATTCCCCCTCCGACAGAGTATCGGAGAAGGCCTCCAGATGGGATCTTGCGGGAACAGAAGGTTACGGGCTTTAATATACACTTTTATGGGCTTTAATATACAATTTTATATGATTTTTGGGACTAACCTATTAACCCAGAGCCCAGTGCCAGTTTTTGTTTTTCCCTTGTTTTTGAGTATCACAGAAAAGGAATACCAAACGGAGCCCAATTGACTAGAAACTCAACGGAGGATGTTTTTGGACCAGAAGAAGCCCAGGAAGTACCGGAGGGGGCCAGAAGATCCCCGGACTGCCCACGAGGGTAGGGGCGCCCCCTGGGCGTGAACCCCTACCTCGTGGACAGCCCGAAGACCTCTTTACTTGTTCCCTAATCCAACACCTCTTATATATACAGAAACCTCCAAAAAATAACCTAGATCGGGAGTTCCGCCGCCGCAAGCCTCTGTTGCCACCAAAAACCATTCTAGCCCGTTCTGGCACCCTGCCGGAGGGGGGGATCCCTCTCTGGTGGCCATCTTCATCATCTCGGCGCTCTCCATGATGAGGGGGGCGGGGTAGTTCACCCTCGGGGCTGAGGGTATGTACCAGTAGCTATGTGTTTGATCTCTCTCTCTCTCTCTCTCTCTCTCTCTCTCTCTCTCTCTCTCTCTCTCTCTCTCTCTCTCTCGTGTTCTTGAGATGGCACGATCTTGATGTATCGCGAGCTTTGCTATTATAGTTGGATCTTATTATGCTTCTCCCCCTCTACTCTCTTGTAATGGATTGAGTTTTCCCTTTGAAGTTATCTTATCGGATTGAGTTTTAAGGATTTGAGAACACTTGATGTATGTCTTGCATGGGATACCTGTGGTGACAATGGGGTATTCTATTGATTTTCATCTTGACTCCCGGTAGAAACTTTGGGGCACTCTTTGAAATTCTATGTGTTGGTTGAATAGATTTTTCTGAGATTGTGTGATGCATATCGTATAATCATGCCCATACATACTTGAGGTGACAATGGAGTATCTAGGTGACATTAGGGTTTTGGTTGATTTGTGTCTTAAGGTGTTATTCTAGTACGAACTCTAGGGTAGATCGAACGGAAAGAATATTTTCGTGTTATTTTACTATAGACTCTTGAATAGATCGACCAGAAAGAATAACTTTGATGCGGTTTCATACCCTACCATAATCTCTTCGTTTGTTCTCCGCTATTAGTTACTTTGGAGTGACTATTTGTTACATCTTGAGGGATAGTTATATGATCCAAGTATGTTATTATTGTTGAGAGAACTTGCACTAGTGAAAGTATGAACCCTAGGCCTTGTTTCCTAGCATTGAAATACCGTTTACGCTCACTTTTATCATTATTTACCTTGCTGTTTTTATATTTTCAGATTACAAAAACCTATATCTACCATCCATATTGCACTTGTATCACCATCTCTTCGCCGAACTAGTGCACCTATACAATTTACCATTGTATTGGGTGTGTTGAGGACACAAGAGACTCTTTGTTATTTGGTTGCAGGGTTGTTTGAGAGAGACCATCTTCATCCTACACCTCCCACGGATTGATAAACCCTAGGTCATCCACTTGAGGGAAATTTTCTACTGTCCTACAAACCTTTTCACTTGGAGGCCCAACAACGTCTACAAGAAGGTTGCGTAGTAGACATCAAGCTCTTTTCTGGCGCCGTTGCCGGGGAGGTGAGTGCTTGAAGGTATATCTTTAGATCTTGCAATGAAATCTTTTAGTTTCTTGTTTTATCACTAGTTTAGTTTATAAAAGAAAATTACAAAAAATGGAATTAAGGTTACCTCATATGCTTTATCTTTTTAATATCTTTCGTGAAAATGATGGGAAGGAAAATTGCGCTCAAGTACTAGAAGAAGAATTACATAGAATTCTTGGCATAAAATATATGAATGATGAGCATGATTGCAATGTTGTTAGTATGAATTCTTTGAATACCTATGATGCTAATGATATGCAAAGCCACAAGCTTGGGGAAGCTATGTTTAATGAAGATGATATTTTTTGTCCCCCAAGTTTTGATGAGCAAATTTATTATGATGAAAGCATGCCTCCTATTTATGATGATTATTGTGATGACACGTATGCTATAAAGAATAAAGATAACCATGAAACTTTTCATCATGATTTTAATTTGCTTCACATGATAGTTATTTTGTTGAGTTTGCTCCCACTACTATTGATGAGAATAAATTTGCTTATGTGGAGAGTAGTAAAATTTCTATGTAGATCATGAAAAAATGCTTTATGTGCTGGTTATATGGTTTAATTCATTCATGATGCTACTGAAAATTATTACGAGAGATGATCATATGCTTGTAGGAATTGCAATAATATCAAGTTTCCTCTCTATGTGCTTAAAGTTTTGCAGTTATGCTTGTTTTGCCTTCCTATGCTAGTTGATTGTTGTTCCCATAAGTTGTTTTCTCACAAAATCCCTATGCATAGGAAGTGGGTTAGGCTTAAATGTGCTAGTCATATTCTTCATGATGCTCCCGTTATGTTTCAATTCTTATCTTTCATGCGAGCATCATTGAAATCATTATGCCTAGCTAGGGGTGTTAAATGATAGCGCTTGTTGGGAGGCAACCCAATGTTATTTTCTTTGTTTTTGCTTCTTTTTAGTAATAAATAATTCATCTAGCTTCTATTTAGATGTGGTTTTATGTTTTAATTAGTGTTTGTGCCAAGTAGAACCTTTGGGAAGACTTGGGTGAAGTCCTTGCGATCATGCTGTAAAAATCAGAAACTTTTGCACTCACGAGATTAGCTACCATTTTTTACTGGAGAGTGATTTTAAGTTGATTCTTTTTGCAGAAGATTAATAGACAAATTACTCACGTCCACCAATTTATTTCAGAATTTTTAGAGTTACACAAGTATTTGAAAGTTACAGATTGCTACAGACTGTTCTGTTTTTGACAGATTCTGTTTTCTATGTGTTGTTTGCTTATTTTGATGAATCTATGAGTAGTATGGGAGGGTATGAACCATAGAGAAGTTGTAATACAATAGATATAACACCATTATGTATTTATAATGAGTTCACAACAGTACCTAAGTGGTGGTTTTATTTTCTTATACTAACAGAGCTTACGAGTTTTCTGTTGAGTTTTGTGTTGTGAAGTTTTCAAGTTTTGGGTAAAGATTCGATGGACTATGGAATAAGGAGTGGCAAGAGCCTAAGATTGGGAATGCCCAAGGCACCCCAAGGTAAAATTCAAGGACAACCAAAAGCCTAAGCTTGGGGATGCCCCGGATGGCATCCCCTCTTTCGTCTTCGTCTATCGGTAACTTTACTTGAGACTATATTTTTATTCACCACATGATATGTGTTTTGCTTGGAACGTCATTTGGTTTTATTTTGTTTTTCTTGCTGTTTGAATAATATCTCAAGATCTGAAATTCTTAAATGATAGAGAGTCTTCACATAGTTGCATAATTATTCAACTACTCATTGATCTTCACATATATCTTTTGGGGTAGTTTGTTGTTTGCTCTAGTGCTTCACTTATATCTTTTTAGAGCATGGCGGTGGTTTTATTTTGAAGAAATAGATGAACTATCATGCTTCACTTATATCATTTTGAGAGTCTTAAATAGCATGGTAATTTGCTTTGGTTATGAATTTAGTCCAAATATGATAGGCATCCAAGATGGGTATAATAAAAAACTTTCATATAAAGTGCATTGCATACTATGAGAAGTTTGATACTTGATGATTGTTTTGAGATATGAGGATGGTGATACTAGAGTCATGCTAGTAGAGTAGTTGTGAATTTGAAAAATACTTGTGTTGAGGTTTGCAAGTCCCGTAGCATGCACGTATGGTAACCGTTGTGTAACAAATTTGAAGCTTGATGTATTTCATTGAGTGTAATCCTTTGTGTGAAGGTCGGGATCGTGCGATGGCTAACTCCTACCAACCCTTCCCCGAGGAGCATGCGTGTAGTACTTTGTTTTGATGACTTGTAGATTTTTGCAATAATTTTATGAGTTCTTTATGACTAATGTTGAGTCCATGGATTATACGCACTATCACCCTTCCACCATTGCTAGCCTCTCTTGTACCGCGCAATTTTCGCCGGTACCATACACCCACCATATACCTTCCTCAAAACAGCCACCATACCTACCTATTATGGCATTTCCATTGCCATTCCGAGATATATTGCCATGCAACTTTCCACCGTTATGTTTACTATGACACGCTTCATCATTGTCATATTGCCATGCATGATCATGTAGTTGACATCGTATTTGTGGCAAGGCCACCATGCATAATTTTTCATACATGTCACTCTTGATTCATTGCACATCCCGGTACACCACCGGAGGCATTCATATAGAGTCATACTTTGTTCTAGTATCGAGTTGTAAGTAAATAGAAGTGTGATGATCATCATTATTAGAGCATTGTCCCAAATAAAAAAATAAAAAAATAAAGAAGGAAATGCCAAAGAAAAAAAGAAAGGCCAAAAAAAGAAAAGAAAAAAGCAAAATAAGAAGAAAAAAGGGACAATGCTACTATCTTTTTCCACACTTGTGCTTCAAAGTAGCACCACGATCTTCATGATAAAGAGTCTCTCGTTTTGTCACTTTCATATACTAGTGGGAATTTTCATTATAGAACTTGGCTTGTATATTCCAACGATGGGCTTGTACAACACACGTGTGATAACCCACAAGTGTAGGGGATCACAACAGTTTTCGAGGGTAAAGTATTAAACCCAAATTTGTTGATTCGACACAAGGGGAGCCAAAGAATACTCTTTAGTATTAGCAGCTGAGTTGTCAATTCAACCACACCTGGAAACTTAGTATGTGCGGCAAGATAGTTTAGTAGCACACTAATATGATAGTGGTGGTAGCGGCAACAAAAGTAAAGATAGTGTTTTTGTAGTTTTTGTGATAATAGCAACGGAAAAGTAAATAAGCGACAAGCAATATAGGTAAAGCTCGTAGGCATTGGATGGGTGATGGGAAATTACGTCGGATGCAATTCATCATGTAGAAGTTATAACCTAGGGTGACACAGAACTAGCTCCAGTTCATCAATGCAATGTAGGCATGTATTCCGAATATAGTCATACGTGCTTATGGAAAAGAACTTGCATGACATCTTTTGTCCTACCCTCCCGTGGCAGCGGGGTCCTATTGGAAACTAAGGGATATTAAGGCCTCCTTTTAATAGAGTACCAGAACAAAGCATTAACACATAGTGCATACATGAACTCCTCAAACTATGGTCATCACCGGGAGTGGTCCCGATTATTATCACTTCGGGGTTGTCGGATCATAACACATAGTAGGTGACTATAGACTTGCAATATAGGATCAAGAACACACATATATTCATGAAAACATAATAGGTCCAGATCTAAAATCATGGCACTCGGGCCCTAGTGACAAGCATTAAGCATAGAAAAGTCATAGCAACATCAATCTCAGAACATAATGGATACTAGGGATCAAACCCTAACAAAACTAACTCGATTACATGATAGATCCCATCCAACCCATCACCGTCCAGCAAGCCTACGATGGAATTACTCACACACGGCGGTGAGCATCATGGAATTGGTGATGGAGGAAAGTTCATGATGACGATGGCGACGATCTCCACTCTCCGGAGCCCCGAACGGACTCCAGATCAGCCCTCCCGAGAGAGATTAGGGCTTGGCAGCGGCTTCGTCTCGTAAAACACGATAATTCTTTCTCCTTGATTTTTCTCTCCATGAAACGGAATATATAGGACCTGGGGATACGTCGGTGGAGCATCGGGGGGCCCTCGAGGCAGGGGGGCGCGCCCCCCACCCTCGAGGATAGGGTGTGGGCCCCCCGGTGCAGATCTTCTTGCAGATATTTTTTATATTTTCTGAAATAATTCTCCGTTGATTTTCAGGCGATTCCAAGAACTTTTTATTTCTGCACAAAGACAACACCATGGCAGTTCTCCTGAAAACAGCGTCAGTCCGGGTTAGTTCCATTCAAATCATGCAAGTTAGAGTCCAAAATAAGGGCAAAAGTGTTTGGAAAAGTAGATACGTTGGGGACGTATAAACTCCCCCGAGCCTAAACCTTTGCTTGTCCTCAAGAAATTCAGTTGATAAACTAAAAGTGATAAAGAAAAACTTTGACAAACTCTGTATGCTCTTGTTGTTGTAAATATGTAAGCTAGCATTCAGGTTTTCAACAAGATCATGAACTAACCACATTCACAATAACTTTCAGGTCTCAAGACTACTCACATCAATGGCATAATCAATTAGCGAGCAATAATAATAAACCTCCAATGACAACACTTCTCAAAACAATCATGATATGATATAACAGGATGGTATCTCGCTAGCCCTTTCTGAGACCGCAAAACATAAATGCAGAGCACCTTTAAAGATCAAGGACTGACTAGACATTGTAATTCATGGTAAAAGAGATCCAGTCATGATCATACTCAATGCAAATTAATAGTAATACATGCAATGACAGAGGTGCTCTCCTACTGGTGCTCTTTGATAAGAGGATGACGACTCTGCATAAAAAGTAAATAGATAGGCCCTTCGCAGAGGGAAGCAGGGATTTGTAGAGGTGCGAGAGCTCGATTTTTAAATAGAGATTGAATAACATTTTGAGCGGTATACTTTCATTGTCAACATAACAACCAAGAATCTCGATATCTCCCATGCTACGCACATTATAGGCGGTTCCCAAACAGAATGGTAAAGTTTATACTCCCCCAACCACCAACAAGCACACTCCACGGCCAGCCGAATCCACGGGGTTACCATCCAAACAAGCAACAACCCTGGGGGAGTTTTGTTTAATTATTATGATTTTGAGCATGGGACTGGGCATCCTGGTTACCAGCCATTTTCTCGTGAATGATGAGCGGAGTCCACTCATCGCGAGAATAACCCACCTAGCATGGAAGATATAGACAGCCCTAGTTGATACATGAGCTGTTCGAGCATACAAAACAGAATTTCATTTGAAGGTTTAGAGTTTGGCACATACAAATTTACTTGGAACGGCAGGTAAATACCGCATATAGGAAGGTATGGTGGACTCATATGGAATAACTTTGGGGTTTATGGAAGTGGATGCACAAGCAGTATTCCCGCTTAATACAAGTGAAGGCTAGAAAGAGATTGGGAAGCGACCAGCTAGAGAGCAACAACGGTCATTAACATGCATTAAAATTAATCAACAATGAATGCAAGTATGAGTAGGATATAAATCACCATGAACATAAATATCGTGAAGGCTATGTTGATTTGTTTCAACTACATGCGTCAACATGTGCCAAATCAAGTCACTTAAATCGTTCAGAGGAGGATACCACCCATCGTACCACATCACAACCATTTTAATATCACGTTGGCACGCAAGATAGACCATTATAAACTCTCAGCTAATTAAGCATGGCATAAGCAGCTATGATCTCTAATTGTCATTGCAAACATGTTTCATTCATAACAAGCTAAATCAAGAACAACGAGCAATCATATTTACAAAAACAAGAGAGGTCGAGTTTATACCAGCTTTTCTAATCTCAATTAGTTCATCATATATCATCCTTATTGCCTTTCACTCGCACGACCGAACGGTGTGGAAAATAATAGTAGTGCACGTGCTTTGGACTAAGCTGGAATCTGGAGGCATTTAATACAAGAGAGAAGACAAGGTAATATGGCTCAAGGTTAAATCTACAACAAAGCATATGAGAGCCACTAAGCATTTTAATCATGGTCTTCTACTCTTAACCCCTAAAGAAAACAAAAGAAACTATTTACACGGGAAAGCTCCCAACAAGCAAAAAAAGAATGGGAAATCTTTTTGGGTTTTCATTTTTAGTTACTACTACAAGCAAAGAAAGTAAACTAGCTAGAAGCTACAACTAATATTTTTTGTTTTTCTGGGTTTTTCTAGCACACAAGAAAAAAGACTAAGAAAAAGAAATTTAAACTAAGCATGGATGGTACAGTGAGAGAGTGTGAGCACCGACAACTAGAATAAGTGTGAACATGAAAGTAAGTCGGTGAGAAACATGTACTCCCCAAGCTTAGGCTTTTGGCCTAAGTTGGTCTATGGCCACGGATCTAAGCCACTCCCTCCAGTGTACTGAGATGTGTCCTCTGGATGCCACTGGTTGGCGAGTTCGTCCAACTCCCACCCATAACCAGATTGACGAGAAGGATCAAGCGGTGGCTCCGGCTCACGCTCTGAAGCTTGTGCCTGGCCTTGATACTTGTAGAAGACATCTGAGGTGATGAGGAATACGCCCGTAGATAGAACAAACAAAGAAGGTGCAGGCAAGGTAACAATTTCACAGTATATTTCATCAAACCTCAATTTATAATGGAGCTGCATATTTTTGTCTTTAACAATAAAGTCATGAGCTACCATGCTCTTGTAGTCTAGATAAATAGGGGCAAGCAATTTTTCTTCCTTTTCATGATGCCTAATAGGTATATTAAAATAATCAGCAAGGCGAGAAGCAAAGATGCCTCCAAAGACGGGCCCTCTTGAGCGGTTAAGACTCAATTATTTGGCAACGACGGCGCCCAAGCTAAAAGTTGTGTCGTGAAACAAAGCATGGTGTAAAATGATAATATCAGGGGCACTGAGATTTCCACTGTTCACGCGACCAATTAAACACCTACTGGCAAATAAAGCAAAGTAGCGCAGAACAGGGAAGTGTATACTAGTGATTCTAGCCCCTGCAACTTGTCTAGTTTCACCTTTGGCTATCATATCAATAAACTCTTCGACGTCTTCATGACATGGTTCATCAAGTCTACCTTCAAAGGGTACTTTGCATATTTCACAAAAGTCAAACAGTGATATCTCCTTACTCACATCATATAAGCGAAACTCCACCGTAGGTGGTGTTTTCCTAGAATGAAATTGAAAGCTTTGCGTAAAAATATTGGTGAGTAAGAGATACTGTTCTTTTTGTTCGTTGAGGAAGTCGGTGAGGCCTGCATTATTCGCCATCCAATAAAAGTCTTCGTAAAAACCGGCGGACATCATGAAATTATTACAAGGCCATTCGCAAGGTCGAACTTCCGCCATGCGAGGAAGATGATATTTGGGCTTCTTATTTTCTTCTTTCTTCTTCTCCTCTGAGCTCTTACTGGAAGAGCCCCTCAATAATCTTTTTAACATTTTCGTTTTCTGAAAAGTTCCAAAGTTTTTAGTAACTCACAATAAAAGTTAACCAAACTCAATAAGAACGATAGCAACAACTCCTATAAGTGCCTAAAGGCTATATCATGCATTAGAACTACTTGGGACCAAGAAATTTTGACATGCTAGCTCAAGAACAAGGTCACCACAGCAGCATAAATTTGCAACAAATAAATCACTTGAACAAAAACTAATTGGACCAATGGAGGAGTCACATACCAAGGAACAATCTCCCCAAACAGTTTGGTGAATGGTGCTTTGAGCAAGGAGATCGAAAATGGCAGCAAAATGAGCTAGAACTCGGGTTTGAGCTGGCTGGGGATTTTTTGGGAGGAAGAAGAAGAGCATGGGAGAAAGGATAAGTGGAGGGGGGCCACATGGGGCCCTCGAGGCCGGGGGGTGCCCTGGGAAGGGGGGCGCGCCCTGTGCCCTCGAGGCCATGTGCTGGCTCCCCTCGTTGTGTGTTCAGTGCCATATTTTCTTAAATATTCTAGAAAAAATCATATTTCATTTTCATGGCATTTGGAGAACTTTTATTTTGGGGATATTTTTTTTGTTGAACGGATAAGTCTGGAAACAGACAAATAATGCTATTTTTCTTTTATTTAACCTAATTAACAGAAAATAAAAGGAGGATACAAAAGGTTGTGCTATCTAGATTCACCTATCCCATGTTCATCAAAAGGAATCCATTAACAAGGTTGATCAGGTCTTGCTAATAAACTCTTTCCGAGTAACATGAAACCGGAGAATTTTCGAATAACACTATGTTACCTCAATGGGGATATGTATGTCCCCAACAATAAGTATGTCATATGCCTTCTTAATAGTAGGAATAGGAAACTCAAAATCGCCAATAGTAACAGTTGAAGTTTTTCCAATATAATTGATACTATGAACCTGAGGTTGTTTCCTCGGAAAGTGTACCGTATGCTCATTACCATTGACATGAAAAGTGACATTGCCTTTGTTGCAATCAATAACACCCCCTCCAGTATTCAAAAAAGGTCTTCCAAGAATAATAGACATAATATCGTCCTCAGGAATATCAAGTATAACAAAGTCCGTTAGAATAGTAACATTTGCAACTATGACAGGCACATCCTCACAAATACCGACAGGTATAGCAGTTGATTTATCAGCCATTTGCAAAGATATTTCAGTAGGTGTCAACTTACTCAAGTCAAGTCTACGATATAAACAGAGAGGCATAACACTAACACCGGCTCCAAGATCACACAAGGCAGTTTTAACATAGTTTCTCTTAATGGAGCAAGGTATAGTAGGTACTCCTCAATCTCCTAATTTCTTAGGCATTCCACCCTCAAAAGTGTAATTGGCAAGCATGGTGGAGATTTCTACATCAGGTATCTTTCTTTTGTTGGTAATAATATCTTTCATGTACTTGGCATAAGGGTTTGTTTTAAGCACATCAGTCAAACGCATACGCAAAAAGATAGGTCTAATCATTTCAACAAAGCGTTCAAAGTCCTCATCATCCTTTTTCTTAGATGGTTTCGGAGGAAAAGGCATGGGTTTCTGAACCCATGGTTCTCTTTGAAGGTAATATGCCCTAGAGGCAATAATAAAGATGTTATTTGTATTTCCTTATATCATGATAAATGTCTTTTATTCATGCTAGAACTGTATTAACCGGGAACTTAGTACATGTGTGAATACATAGGCAAAACAGTATGTCCCTAGTATGCCTCTACTAGACTAGCTCGTTGATCAAAGATGGTTATGTTTCCTAGCCATAGACATGAGTTGTCATTTGATCAACGGGATCACATCATTAGGAGAATGATGTGATGGACATGACCCATCCGTAGATTAGCACTATGATCGTTTAGTTTTACTGCTATTGCTTTCTTCATGACTTATACATGTTCCTATGACTATGAGATTATGCAACTCCTGAATACCGTAGGAACACCTTGTGTGCTATCAAACGTCACAACGTAACTGGGTGATCATAAAGATGCTCTACAGGTGTCTCCGAAAGTGTTCGTGGTGTTGGCATAGATCAAGAATAGGATTTGTCACTCCGAGTGTCGGAGAGGTATCTCTGGGCCCTCTCGCTAATACACATCATAATAAGCCTTGCAAGCAAATGACTAATGAGTTAGTCACGAGATGATGTATTACGGAACAAGTAAAGAGACTTGTCGGTAACGAGATTGAACTAGGTATTGAGATACCGACGATCGAATCTCGGGCAAGTAACATACCAATGACAAAGGGAACAACTGTCGGTGTACTAAGATAGGGGTACCTTAGTACCCCGACTTGTGCACGGGCAGTAGCAGCTTCCCGCGGCAGGGTCTACCACGTGCTTGCCGGAAACCTCTCTGATCCTTATTTAAGCCATTCAAAAACAAAGTATACAAGACAGAAGATCAAGGCCCCGGCAAGTGGAGCTTGCCGGGAAGGCCGTCCCAGGCTCAAGATTACCTCATTAGCTCAAGACCCTGGCAAGAGGAGCTTGCCAGGAAGATCAGAAGATTGCTTCTTAAAAGACATGCCTCGGCGCGCCCTGCGCCCCGGCAAGACCCGGGGAGCGACAAGCTTCCCGGCCCGACAAGATCAAGACCCCGGCAAGGTGCTTGCCGGGGGAAGTCTGCACTGTGTGCCCGCGCTCCAGCTCATCGGCCCACGCGTCGCCCTGGGGCCATTCCAGGGACGCGTGGCGGATGGCTGTGCAGCCTGGGGGACACGGTGGCACTCCACGGTGACGAAGCTACCGCCGTGGCGAACGGAGACGCAAGGGCGGGCGCTTTTGGGGTCGACGGCGATGGGCATTAAATGCTCTTGTCCCCCACTGTCAAAGTAGGTGATGACCACTGTTCATCCACTATTCATCCACTGTTCCCGCACTGTTACAACTACCACTAAAGTTACTTTTTTACCCTTTCTCCTACGTTGACACCTGTCGGTGACCCCTTGAGCTATAAAAGGAGGCCCATGCACAACGTAGAAGGGGTTCGGAACCTAGATATCTCTCTCGCTCGGTGTAGCTAGTTCTTAAAGCTCCCGAGTTCCCCAACTCAATACAAACCAAGCAGGAGTAGGGTTTTACGCGTCCATCGCGGCCCGAACCTGGGTAAACTGCCCGCGTGTGCTCTACGATCTGCTCTTTGTGTTCCCTCCGCTCCCTTACCGCACGAACAAAGGGGCTCCGGTCCCATAGGTGCTCGTGGTGGACAGTTTCCCCCGACATCTTTGGCGCGCCAGGTAGGGGGCGTCGAGGTTGTGCGAACCTGATCCGGCGCTCACGCGGGCGCACTCTTCATCAACCTCTCCAACTTCGTCAGCTTCATCAGCAACAGCAGCATGGCCCCGAAGAAGAAGGCTTCGGAGGTCGCAGGCCCGTCTGCGTCTGTTCTGCCGCCGCCAGAGCCAACGGTGGGCGGAGGAGACGCCGTCGGAAGGGTGGTCGCCGGCGAGGAAGCTCACGGCGCCACCAAGTCCAAGGACAAGACGGACGACCGAGCCTCGGTCTCCGTAGATGCGCCACGTCCATCTCAGCAGACGACGACCCAGCAGCGCCGTGGTACAGGAGGTACCATCCGCTTGCTGGGGCAAGGTCAAACCGGAGGTTCGCGGGACGCTCCGGGCCACCGTCCTGGCACGAGCAAGGTGCGGTCGCCGGGGCGGGAAACTGCTCCTTCTAACCCCGTTAGGAGTCCGAGCATATCCCGTTCCTCGCGCCGCTCGCCCCCGCTCCCCTCCTCTCCAGCAGAAGCGCTCGCAAGAGCGCAACTGCTCCTCGATTTCCCTCCAGCGGCAGACAAGGCCGAAGACTGGAGGGCAACAATCCAAAGCCTCATCGCCTTCGCCAACAACGACACGCCGCAGCAGCCGGCGACATCACGACCGCGGCAAGTCGAGAAGACGAAGGCCGATGGCGATAAGACCGCCGGGGGTGCAACCACCGTGCACTCCCCTCCGCGGAAGCAGAAGACGCCTCCCCGCCGGATCAACGTCGACGACGATTCCACGGCGTCGTCGGATCCGCGGGCTCGTCGGGACCAACGCCAGGTCCTTGACGATCGGCGACAAGAAGACGCTCGGACGACAATCGAGCGCCGCCGAGAAGCCCGGCGGCAATCAGATCAACGCGCTGGGACCGCTGTTGACACACACGCGCCCGGCGAACCAGGCGACTTGCCGTACGCGGCAGGTTGCCCTGCGTTTACCCGTGAGCTGCGGCGTGTCCAGTGGCCCAGCATGAAGAACTTCAAGCCCGACGTACCGTAGAAGTACGACGGCAAGACGCACCCCTCGGAATTCCTCAGCATTTACACCATCGCGGTGCAGGCTGTCGGGGGGCGCGACGAGAAGATACTGGCGAACTACTTCCCGCTGGTGCTTAAGCCGAACGTTCGTTCTTGGCTTATGCACTTGCCGGAAGGCTCCATTTCTTCATGGGCAGATCTTTGCCACCAGTTTGTTGGCGCCTTCACGGGCGGCCACAAACCCCACGGCCAGGAGAGCGATCTCCACATCTTGGCCCAGAAGGAAGGAGAACCCCTGCGCAAGTACATCCAACGATTCAGCCGCGTGCAGCACAACATCCCCGACGTCCACCCTGCCGCGGTTATTAGCGCGTTCCACCAGAACGTGCGTAACCGCCGCATGCGTGAAGAGATGGCAATGACCAAGATACGGGATGTCAGCGAGCTCTATGCTCTAGCTGATAAGTGCGCGCGCGCCGAAGAGGGGAGGAGACTCCCCGGGGAGGATGCTGGCGCAGGGGGAAGCGACAGCGAGGATGCCGCCCCGGCAAAGAAGAGCCGGCGGCGGAACAATAGGAAGAAGAAGAGCAAGGAAGTGCTTGCCGTCGAGAAGTCCGGCAAGGAGGCTCCCGCCAAGCAAACACAGGCTGGCGGCTCCAGCAAGGAGCCTGCCCCTGTGGCGGCAGCCGACAAGCAGGACGGCTCCGACAAGCAATATTGCAAGATCCACCGCACCAAGGGTCATGATCTCTCCAACTGCAAGCGCGTCGAGTACCTCGTCGAGCAGCAGAAAGCAGAGTACGAGCGGCACGACAAGGAAAAGGCCCAAGGTGGCGGAGGACAGCCAAGCAAGAAGCGGCCATTCAATGGTCGGGGAGGACGCCGCGGCAAAGCCAAGCAGCGGCAAGGTGATCGACCTCCCCGGGGCCGCGACAAGGATGAAGAAGACGACGACAACGACATGGAGGAAGACGATAACAGCGAGCAGGAGTTCCAGAAGGCCACAGAGGTCCTGTGCGTCGACGGAGGCGCCTCTCTGCACACTTCCCACCGCCAACTCAAGCAGTGGGTGCGGGAAGTAAATGCAGCTGAACCGCCCGTTGAGTCGCGCAGGCTCCTCAAATGGTCCAGCACGCCCATCATTTTTGATCTTGAGGATCACCCGGACCGCACCACTGCGGTCGGGTGCTTGCCGATGTTGGTCTCACCAACTATCCGCAACCTCAAGGTCACCAAAATGTTGGTTGACGGCGGGGCCGGCCTGAACTTGATCTCCTCGGCTGTGATCAAGAAACTCCAAATCCCAGATGGCGAGCTCGAAGAGACCGGTTCTTTCCAAGGAATAAACCCGGGAAGGAGCAAGCCCAAGGGGAAGATCACTCTGCTAGTGACCTTTGGCGGGGAGCTGAACTTCAGGACGGAGAGGATAACCTTCGATGTTGCCGATATCCCATTGCCATACAATGGGATACTTGGACGTCCTGCCCTCGCCAAGTTCATGGCAGCTTCCCACTACGCCTACAATGTACTCAAGATGCCGGGGCCGATAAGCGTCATCTCTGTCCATGGCGACAAGAAGGACGCGCTTATCTGCGCCGACAAGATCTACCGGGATGCAGCAGCCGCGGCGGAGAGCAACACACTTGCCGCTGAAGCTCCCGGGGGGAAGAAGACCAAGACCAAGTTCGGCAAGTGCTCTGGGACCCACTCCGGCAACCGCACCTCTTCGGAGTGCTGCGCTGCCGCCGAGGACGTTCCATCGAGCTCCACCGGCAAGTGCAAGAAGGGGATGGCCGCTCCACCGGCAACCAAGAAGGTGTCCGCCAAGGAGGATGGCACTGGTGGTACCTTCACCATCAGTGCTACACTTGACAGCAAATAGGAAAGCGCGCTCGTTGCCTTCCTGCGGGCGAATGTCGATGTGTTTGCATGGCAACCATCCCACATCCCCGGTGTTCCCAGGAAGGTGATTGAGCACAAGCTTGTTGTTTGTCCTCATGCGCGGCCCGTTAAGCAGAAGGTCAGAAAGCAAGCCGTGGAGCGCCAAGAATTCATTGCCGAAGAGATCAAAAAGCTAGAGGCAGCGGGCCTAGTTAGAGGCGTGATCCATCTGACGTGGTTAGCAAACCCAGTTGTCGTGCGTAAGGCCAACGGGAAGTGGAGACTGTGTATCGACTTCACCGATGTGAATAAAGCATGTCCCAAGGATCCATTTCCCTTGCCGCGCATTGACCAGATTGTTGACTCCACTGCTGGATGTGAGCTGCTCTCCTTCCTTGATGCATATTCAGGCTACCACTAGATTTTCATGGCCAAGGAAGATGAAGAGAAGACTGCGTTTATCACTCCATGTGGCACATATTGCTTCATACGCATGCCCTTTGGATTGAAGAATGCAGGCTCCACATTTGCAAGAGTAGTCTACACTGCTTTTGAGCCACAGATCCACAGAAACGTAGAAGCCTACATGGATGACATAGTGGTCAAGAGCAAGAGCAAGAATACACTGATCCAAGATTTGGAAGAGACATTTGAGAATTTGCGCAAGATCCAGCTTAAGTTGAACCCCGAGAAGTGCATCTTTGGAGTCCCCTCTGGCAAGCTTCTCGGGTTCTTTGTATCACAAAGGGGGATTGAAGCCAACCCCGACAAGATTAAAGCCATCGAGCAGATAGAAGCCCCGAAGCGCGTCAAGGATGTCAGGAGACTTGCAGGTTGTGTGGCTGCCCTCAGTAGGTTCATTTCAAAGTCTGCAGAACGCGCCCTTCCTTTCTTCAAAATCGTGAAGAAGGCAGGTCCTATGAAATGGACTCCGGAAGCGGAGGCAGCGCTGCAAGACTTGAAGGGGTACCTATCCTCCACTCCAATACTTGTCGCACCTAGGCCACAAGAGAAGTTGCTGCTGTACTTAGCGGCAACCAATCAAGTGGTTAGTGCTGCGTTAGTAGCGGAGAGGGAGGCCGACGAGGAGTCTACACCACCGGCAAGCGGATCCAGCGACAAGCAGGGGGCTGCTCCGACAAGCTCTAGCCCCGACAAGGACAACTCTGCGCAGGAACAAGGAGAAGTGCGAAGAAAGATGGTGCAGCGCCCGGTGTATTTTGTGAGTTCCCTCTTGCAGGGGGCTAGATCAAGATACTCCGGGGTGCAAAAGTTGCTTTTCGGCCTCCTCATGGCCTCGAGAAAGCTGCGCCATTACTTCCAAGCACATGAGATAACAGTGGTCACTCGCTTTTCGCTGAAGAGGATATTGCACAATCCAGAAGCAACAGGCAGGATCGTCGAGTGGGCGCTGGAGCTGTCAAGCTTTGGTCTCAAGTTTGAGAGTACTTCAACTATCCAGAGCCGAGCTTTGGCAGAATTCATAGCTGAATGGACCCCAACGCCCGATAAAGAAGTTCCAGAGACAAGCATTCCTGTACAAGAAGCGACGAGTGAATGGGTAATGTACTTTGATGGTGCCTTCTCGCTGCAAGGCGCCGGTGCCGGCGTGGTACTCATCGCGCCCATCGGAGAGCACCTCAAGTATGTTATCTAGATGCACTTTCCCAGGGAGCAAGCAACAAACAATACTGCTGAGTATGAAGGCTTGCTCGCCGGCCTCAAGATTGCGGCCGAACTTGGGATTAAGAAGCTAATTGTGCGGGGGGATTCTCAGTTGGTGGTCCGACAAGTCAACAAGAGTTACCAGAGCCCTTTGATGGAAGCTTATGTAGATGAAGTGAGGAAGCTTGAAGAACACTTTGAAGGTCTGCAAATGGAGCACGTTCCAAGAGCTCAGAATGAAATTGCAGATGGCCTTTCAAAGTGTGCTGCAATGAAGTTACCTGTGGAACCAGGGACCTTCCTGCTCAAGCTGACTCAACCATCCGTTACACCATCAATTGGGCAAAGTAAGAAGAGAAAGTTGGTCTCCGGCGACTACTTGCCGGCGGATCTCCCCGAGGCCGCCGCCAAGGCCCCCAAGATCAACGACCAGAACGCTGAGGAACAGTTTGCTCCTGCAGATCCAAGGGTCTGTACAGTTGAAGCAAACGTTCCCGACAAGCCTCGCCCCGGCGAGCTTGCCGGGGGACCATCAGCTCCGGCAGAACCAGAGGCTCTTGCCGTAGAAGCTGGGGTTCCCGCAGCGGCCCTCATGCCTTTAGTCCTTGCCGTTGAGCCACGCGCTCCGGCATGGGCACAGCAGATTGTCCGCTTTCTGCAAACTGGAGAACTTCCCGACGACCCGGCAAAGATAGAAAAGATAACCAGGCAGTCAAGTATGTACCAGTTCGTGGATAATGAACTGTACAGAAGAAGGCTCAATGGTGTCAGGTTGAAGTGCATTTCCAGAGAAGATGGACAGAAGCTGTTGGCAGAAATACATGGAGGCATATGTGGCCACCACATTGGCGCAAGGGTACTTGCCGGAAAGGCATTCCGGCAAGGGTTCTTTTGGCAAGAAGCCCTCCAAGACGCAACTGCACAAGTAACCAAGTGTGAAGCGTGCCAGTTCCATGCCAAGCAAATTCATCAGCCAGCTCAAGCTCTCCAGACGATCCCTTTGTCCTGGCCCTTCTCGGTCTGGGGGCTCGATATCCTCGGCCCTTTCCCCCGTGCTGTCGGGGGCTTTGAGTACTTGTACGTTGCAATCGACAAGTTCACAAAGTGGCCAGAAGTGGAACCAGTGAGAAAGGTGACAGCACAGTCAGCAGTCAGGTTCTTCAGGTCGATTGTTTGCCGTTTCGGAATCCCTAACAGGATCATCACCGACAACGGGACACAATTTACTAGTCGCACCTTCATGCAATACGTCCAAGACCTTGGCGCCAAGGTCTGCTTCGCGTCTGTTGCTCACCCGAGGAGCAACGGTCAAGCGGAGAGGGCAAATGCTGAAGTGTTGCGCGGACTCAAGACAAGGACCTTTGACAGGCTGCGCAAGTGCGGAAGAAACTGGATAGAGGAGTTGCCGGCGGCTCTTTGGTCAATCAGGACGACGCCAAGTCGAGCCACCGGACAGACACCCTTTGCTCTTGTCTATGGAGCAGAGGCAGTTCTCCCCACGGAACTCGTATACGGATCTCCTCGAGTGCTCGCTTATGATGAGCTCGAGCAAGAGCAACTGCGACAAGATGATGCATTGCTCCTCGAGGAGGAACGTCTCCAGGCTGCTGTACGAGCTGCTCGATACCAGCAAGCCTTGCGCCGCTACCATAGCCGCAAGGTCAAGGCCAGGAGTCTCGAGGAAGGCGACCTTGTTCTTCGGCGTGTTCAGTCCGCCAAGAATTCCAACAAGTTGACGCCGAAGTGGGAAGGCCCTTATCGGGTGAGACAAGTCACAAGGCCCGGCGCAGTCCGCCTTGAGACCGAAGAAGGCTTACCGGTGAGCAACTCCTGGAACATAGAGCATCTTCGAAAGTTTCACCCATAAGGCGCGGTTGCCGTGACCCGCTCCGGCAACCACCTTTTGTACAAGTCTTGCCGCTGTTGCATGTAAACCTTTGTACAAAGCCGGGCGCAGATCCCGTGCATCAGTAAAGCTTTGTGTTTTCGCACTATTTGCCATTCTCGTGCTTTTTCTTTGTTATTTGCATGCATTATTTGGCATTTTGTGCAACACACATATCCGGTAAGCATTACCATGCCAAGAAACCCTATACTTGTTTCCTCTTCTCCTTCTCTTTCTCTCTTAAGCAGAAGAAACATTCCTCGCGCACAAGTTTGCCGGGGGGGAAGGAGGTGGAGGATGAACCAAGTGCTGTGCAAGAAAGAGAAGCTTGCCGGAGAACGAACAGACTATGAGAGCTAAGTTACCAGAATTTGAGCAGTTCAAATTTTTAAATTTTAGTTATCTTCCTTGAACAACCACACTTTGTATGGAAAACCTGTGCGCGGAGGAACCTACCCGTGGCTAGCCGCACCCTTATCTTGTTTTTGAGTCCGCTCAACGGCTTAAGTGAGCTGCGACAAGTGTCGCGCCCTTACTTCGTTTTCGAGTTCGCTCAGCAAGCTAAGTGCGTTGCGACTAGCTGCGGCAAGGTTGCTTGCCGGTGAGGCCTTTGCCAACAGGCTGCTCAGAGTCCAGCACTCAGCGCTCGCGGCAAGGGTCCCTTGTCGGCAAGTTCCCTAAAAGCGTAGGGTAAAAAAAGCATACAAAGTAAAGGACCGAAACAAGGGAGATAACACTGCATCAATTGCTCGGAAATAAGATAAATATATTACAGAGATAACTTGTCGCAATGACTAATGGGTTCGTGTTCATGGCACACTTTGCAGCAACAAAAGAAATAAGAAGAAAGAGGCCTAGTCTACGCGATCGCCTTCACGCCTGGAAATCTTGTTCACCTTGGCGATGATGTGGGCGACCTGCGCCTTCAGCGCCTCCATATCTGCGTCGGCCGGCAAGCTGCGGAGGACGTTGACGGGATTTATACCAGGATTGCGGTAGACGATCTTCGTCAGGACGTGCTCCAAGGTACCCGCGCAGAGCTGGCGTGACTCCTCGGCCAGCTGCGCGGGGAGCTTCTTCTGTAGACTTGCGAGTGCCGGCGCGATCCCTCTGAAGAAGAGACTGAGCTTGGCGCTGTGTGGGAGATTTGGATCCGGAGAATATATGAGGTGTTCCACCCTCAGCGCCATCAGCTCCTTGTCGATACTAGCTGCAGAAGCCACCAGATCTTCAGTCCATACCTCGACGGTCTGGCGGAAGTTGTTAGCTGAAGTAATGGCGCTCTCCACCAGGCCTCGCTCCTTGCGGAGCTCGTCCTTCAGCTTGGTTTCGCGGTCCCGGACGGCGTCGAGTGAATCTTTCAGCGTAGAGACTTTCAGCTCCAGATCTGCAATTGAGTCCTTGGCGGCCTTGAGCTCGTCGCCTTGCTTGGAGAGGCGTACCTGGAGTTCAGAGTTGGTGTGGGCATCCTTCTCGCGCTCTATGTTAAGCGCGGTGACCCTCTCCGTGCTCGCCTTCAGGAACTCCTCCAGCTGCGCCACCTTAGCCTCGAGGTCCTTCTTGGCGGTTTCCGCGGCGGCTGCGGCAGCTTTCGCCTCCTTCAACTCCCCGCCAAGGGCCTGCTCCCGGGCGGTAAGGTCTTCCTCGTGGGCGTCGAGGTCGACCTTCCGCTGGGTGAGCTCTCCTTCTCGCCGGGACAGCTCTTCACCGACCAGCCGCTGCTGCTCCTCGGCCTCAGCCTTCTCCAGAAGAAACTCCTGCTGCTCTCCGGCAAGCCTCTCGCGCTCCTCCGCCAAGTCGCGGAGGGCCGCTTGGTTGGCGGCTCGGAGTTCAGCAGCACGCTTCTCCAGTTCTGCTCCAGCCTTGGCGGCGAGGGCTTCTCGGGAATCCAGCTTCGCCTGCCTGGCCCGGTAAAGGGCCAGGAGCCGGTGAAGCAGTTTCTCTTCCTCGGGCTCGTCGCTCCCGCCAGGCGCCTCGACGATCTTCAGCCCCGCGGAGGCGAGGACCTCTCCATCGAAGGTCTCTCCCTCCTCGGGGGCTCGCGACGAGGATCCCCACGGCACCTGTATGAAGATGCCGTTGGGAGCCTCAAGATAGAAGGCGGACTGCTCCTTCTCGGTGGAGGGGTCGGCGGCCGGCGCAGCGCTAGACGCTCCTGCCGCCTCCGGGCCGGCAGTGTGGCCGCCGTCCCCCTCCCCGGCCGCTGCGTCTGCGGTCGGGGCAGTCTCCTCAGCCGCAGGTTCGTCGGCTCCTGCCATGTCTTCGACGACAGGGGCGTTGCCGTCGTCGCCCTGCGCGCCTCCCTCGCCGACGACCTCGGCCTCCATACGGTCCGGCGCGGGAGGATCTAGAAGAAGAAGAAAAAGAAAAGAAAAAGTTCAAGCAAATATCCAAAAAAAAGACAAGTCCAAGAAGACGAGGTTGCAAGACTCACCTTCGCGGATTTCGTCGACAACTGGCTCCCGCGCCGGGGAGTTCACCCTTGGCGGGGTGGCCACCCTCGCCGGGCTGCTCGCCCTTGGCGGGGTACTCGCCCTTGGAGGAGTACCCGCCCTTGGCGGAGCGCTCTCCCTCGCCGGAGAGTTCGTCCTTGGCGGGGACGGCGGGAGCTGCGGCTCCTCGGGAGCGGTCTTCGGGCACTCCTGTGGCTGCGGCTCCACCTCTGCACAAGACAATCAAGACAAGACAGAGCAACAAGATGTTAGTATCAAGCAAAGACCTCAAGCGCGCCCAACGAGCGGAAAGGTCAAGCCCAGACTTACGCTGGGGGCTGCGCTGGGGGCTGCTCCTCGGAGCAGCGCTTGGGTCCGGCAAGTTCGTCGCCGGCGCGTCCCTTGTCGCCGCGACGGGCGAGTCGTCCTCGACCTCGACCACGGGAACCTTGGCCTTCTTCGCTGCTCGCTGGGCCAGGGTCCTGAAATCAAAGCAAGAAGCAAAATCAGAATCATCAACGAAAGAATCAAGACAGAATTGAAGAAGCTACAAAATCGCAAGTACTTACTCCTGTTCCTCGTCGTCGTCATCGCTCAGGGCGGAGAAGTCGAACTCCACCTGAGGCGCTTCTGCGCGAGGAGCGGGAGGGGAAGGCTCCCTCGGGCGCTTGGCGGTCCCCGGGGCTGGGGGCTGCGAAGACCCAGCCTCTGTTGGCGCCGAGGCCCGGGGAGCAGGCGGAGCAGGCGGAGCAGCCGCTCCGCTCTGGGAGGCTCCTCCTCCTCTTGGCACTAGTGCGCGGGGCGCCTCCGCCGCAGCTGTTGCGCAGGGCGCCTCCATCGCGGCTGATGTGCGGGGCGCCTCCGTCGCCGCTTGGCTCCCCCTGGTGGCCCGTGTCGCCCGGCGAGCAGGCTGTTGTCGGGGCGCCTGCGTCCCTGTCGCCGTAGGCACCTTGCGGAGGCGTTTCAACGGAGATCGCCTGGGACTTGCCCGGGGCGGAGAGCTCTCCGAGGACGAGGAGACGTCGTCCAGCCCCAGGGATCCGCCAGTATCCTCGTCGGCTCTGGCGTCCTCCTCCTCCTCCTCCTCCTCCTCGGTGGGCTCGCTGGGCCCGGCACCCTGCCCCGCGGCCTTGCTCCTTCCGGTGGCTCCGCTCCCTCCGGCGCCTCTGCTTCCTCCGGCAACCTCGCCTCTTGCCGCGGCCTCGCTCACCACTCTGGGGATCCCGGCATGCCTCAGAGAAGGGACCCCGGCGAGTTCGTCGGGTGGAAGTTTGAGAAGTCTCCGGATCTCTGCCTCCTCGGCCTGGCACGACGCGTCCTCGGCCTCTGCCTCGTCGACGGTGAACCCAAATTCTCCTACCGCTGCGGCTGCGGCGGCCTCTTCTACCCGAGTAGCGATATAAGCTATCTCCCGATCCGTGGTGGCCCGGGTGAGACCCTTGATCTCCTCGGAGTTCTTCGGCACCTCCACTAAGTTATCAAAGAAGCTCATGATGGCATCCGGCTTGGGCACTATCCAAGTGGGGTCGACGCCATGAGAATCGCACGCAGGCATCATTGCGCGCAATGCGTCCCGGGCGGTGCTGTTGCATAGTGGTACTACTCCCCGGGGAGGTCTAAACCACTCCGGGTGGGCCGGGTCGTGCTTGAAAAGCTCCCGGAGCATCCCCTTCAGCTCCAGCGCCGTGAAGATGTAATTCAGCCCCGGGCGCAACCTCATTATGTCCGCCGCATTGCCAAACTCCCATGCTGGCCTTTTCCTTTCCTGTAAAGGAGCAATGCGGCGGCGGAGGAAATCAGCTCCTACTTCTCCGATGGTCAACTTGGCTACCCGGAGACGGAGAATCCTGACAAGGGCAGCGTTGAGCTTGATATCATCTGGGGCCAAATCGCTCCAGTCCCTGCCGCGCACTATTGCAGTTGTGCGCGGCGCAGTGAAAGGCTGCGGCTCGTCCTCCACTATCCAGCACCAATCCGCGCGCCACTCCTCCCACTTGCCGCGGAGCTCTCCTTTCAGATACGGCTCCTTCTTGTTCAAGCGGAAGACCCAAGAAATACCTCCGGAGAGGGGAGCGCCGGCCTCTGCTCTAGGCATGAAGAAATGCCTAAAGAGCGCTACGTTTGGATAGATCCCTATGTAGTTTTCGCACAGATGTGCGAAAACCGCCATCGTGAGGATGGCGTTGGGGGTGAAGTCTAAGAGATGGAGGTTGTATGTATTCATGATATCGCAGAAAAATTCAGAGAATGGAGGACACAGGCCGCAGTGGAAGAAGACAGCAAAGAAGAAATACCCGCTGGGGTACAGATCTCTGGCGGCGGCCGGGTAGACTCGGGTGCGGGGATGCGCCTTGGTCTTCTTGGCCCAGAACAGATAGTACTTGTTCCAGAGCTCCCTCGCGCTGAGCCTCGGCGCGAAGACGACGTTCCTCTTCCCCAGGGCGACAAGCTTTGCCGCCTGCTCGGATTTCTCCCTCTTGGTCTTCTCCACTTTCGCCTTCTCGGCCTTCGGAGCCATGGCGGAGGCGGCGGAGGAAGGGGCGGGAAGCTCGACGGCGCCGCGGATGCGGAAGAGGGTGGAGGAGATGAGGAGGCGGAGCGCAGAGGGGGATTTCTGGAGGTGGAAGAAGCAATGAAGACGAAGTAAGGTAACGGCCCCTGCTTCCTTTGCTTTTAAGGGGGAAGTGGGGGACGCTCCGCATTTCCCATTAAAGAACGTGGCCACGATCTCTCCCACGACGCCGCAATCGACGCGTGCCGTTTGGGGGGGATGCGGCGGATGCGGAAGGGGAATTACGGCTCGCCGTGGGCCGCGCGTGCCCGTGCACTGTTATGGGCCTGGCCCAACAGCGCTGGGCACCGTGTGTGGCCCAGGCCCGGGGGCTCCTGTCGGTGTACTAAGATAGGGGTACCTTAGTACCCCGACTTGTGCACGGGCAGTAGCAGCTTCCCGCGGCAGGGTCTACCACGTGCTTGCCGGAAACCTCTCTGATCCTTATTTAAGCCATTCAAAAACAAAGTATACAAGACAGAAGATCAAGGCCCCGGCAAGTGGAGCTTGCTGGGAAGGCCGTCCCAGGCTCAAGATTACCTCATTAGCTCAAGACCCTGGCAAGAGGAGCTTGCCAGGAAGATCAGAAGATTGCTTCTTAGAAGACACGCCTCGGCGCGCCCTGCGCCCCGGCAAGACCCGGGGAGCGACAAGCTTCCCGGCCCGACAAGATCAAGACCCCGACAAGGTGCTTGCCGGGGGAAGTCTGCACTGTGTGCCCGCGCTCCAGCTCATCGGCCCACGCGTCGCCCTGGGGCCATTCCAGGGACGCGTGGCGGATGGCTGTGCAGCCTGGGGGACACGGTGGCACTCCACGGTGACGAAGCTACCGCCGTGGCGAACGGAGACGCAAGGGCGGGCGCTTTTGGGGTCGACGGCGACGGGCATTAAATGCTCTTGTCCCCCACTGTCAAAGTAGGTGATGATCACTGTTCATCCACTATTCATCCACTGTTCCTGCACTGTTACAACTACCACCAAAGTTACTTTTTTACCCTTTCTCCTACGTTGACACCTGTCGGTGACCCCTTGAGCTATAAAACGAGGCCCATGCACAACGTAGAAGGGGTTCGGAACCTAGATATCTCTCTCGCTCGGTGTAGCTAGTTCTTGAAGCTCCCGAGTTCCCCAACTCAATACAAACCAAGCAGGAGTAGGGTTTTACGCGTCCATCACGGCCCGAACCTGGGTAAACTGCCCGCGTGTGCTCTACGATCTGCTCTTTGTGCTCCCTCCGCTCCCTTACCGCACGAACAAAGGGGCTCCGGTCCCATAGGTGCTCGTGGTGGACAGTTTCCCCCGACAACAACGTATGTTGTTATGCGGTTTGACCGATAAAGATCTTCATAGAATATGTTGGAGCCAATATGAGCATCCAGGTTCTGCTATTGGTTATTGACCGAAGATGAGTCTCGGTCATGTCTACATAGTTCTCGAGCCCGTAGGGTCCGCACGCATAACGTTTGATGACGATCGGTATTATGAGTTTATGAGTTTTGATGTACCAAAGGTAGTTCGGAGTTCCGGATGAGATCACGGACATGACGAGGAGTCTCGGAATGTCTGAGACGTAAAGATTGATATATTGGACGACTATATTCGGACATCGGAAGTGTTCTGGAAAGTTTCGGAATTTACCGGAGTACCGGGAGGGTTATCGGAACCCCCCAGGGGAATGTTGGGCCCTGGTGGGCCATAGGAGAGAAAGAGGGCAGCAGCCAGGAGGTGGCGCGCCCCCTCCCAAGGGGCAGTCCGAATAGGACTAGGGGAGGGGCGCGGCCCCTCTTTCCCTCTCCCTCTCCCTATCCTTCCTCCACCCTCTCTCCTTCTTGGTGGTCTCCTACTAGAATAGGATTGCAATCCTATTCCTAGTAGGATTGCCTCTCCTTGGCGTGCCATAGAGGGCCAGCCGGCATCCCCTTTGCTCCTTTATATACGGGGCAGGGGGCACCCTAGAACACACAAGTTGAATTGTTTTAGCCATGTGCGGTGCCCCCCTCCACAGAAACACACCTCGGTCATACTGTTGCAGTGCTTAGGCGAAGCCCTGCGCGGGTAACTTCATCATATCCGTCACCACGCCGTCGTGCTGACAAAACTCTCCCATGAAGCTCAACTGGATCAAGAGCTCGTGGGACGTCATCAAGCTGAACGTGTGCTGAACACGGAGGTGCCGTACGTTCGGTGCTTGATCGGTTGGATCGCGAAGAAGTTCGACTACATCAACCGCGTCTCTTGACGCTTCCGCTTTCGGTCTACGAGGGTACGTAGACACACTGTCCCCCCTCGTTGCTATGCATCTGGTAGATAGATCTTGCGTGATCGTAGGAAAATTTTAAAATACTATGTTCTTCAACAGTGGCATCATGAGGCAGGTCTATGCGTAGATGATATGCACGAGTAGAACACAATGAGTTGTGGGCGATACTAGTCATACTGCTTACCAGCATGTCATACTTTGCTTCGGCGGTATTGTGAGATGAAGCGGCCCGGACCGACATTACGTGTACGCTTACGCGAGACTGGTTTCACCGTTATGAGCACTCGTTGCTTAAAGGTGACTGGCGGGTGTCTGTCTCTCTCACTTTAGCTGAATCAAGTGTGACTACGCCCGGTCCTTGTGAAGGTTAAAACAGCACATACTTGACGAAACATCGTTGTGGTTTTATATGCGTAGGTAAGAACGGTTCTTGCTAAGCCCATAGCAGCCACGTAAAACTTGCAACAACAAAGTAGAGGACGTCTAACTTGTTTTTGCAGGGCATGTTGTGATGTGATATGGTGAAGACATGATGAGTTATACGGTTTTGTATGAGATGATCATGTTTTGTAAAGTTATCGGCAACTGGCAGGAGCCATATGGTTGTCGCTTTATTGTATGAAATGCAATCGCCATGTAATTGCTTTACTTTACCACTAAGCGGTAGCGATAGTTGTGGCAGCAATAGTTGGCGAGACGACAACGATGCTACGATGGAGATCAAGGTGTCGCGCCGGTGACGAAGGTGATCATGACGATCCTTTGGAGATGGAGATCAAAAGCACAAGATGATGATGGCCATATCATGTCACATATTTTGATTGCATGTGATGTTTATCTTATTATGCTTCTTATTTTGCTTAGTACGACGGTAGCATTATAAGATGATCCCTTACAAAATTTCAAGGTATAAGTGTTCTCCCTGAGTATGCACCGTTGCGAAAGTTCGTCGTGCCGAGACACCACGTGATGATTGGGTGTGATAAGCTCTACGTTCAAATACAATGGTGTAAGCCAGTTTTGCACACGCAGAATACTCGGGTTAAACTTGACGAGCCTAGCATATGCAGATATGGCCTCGGAACACTGGAGACCGAAAGGTCGAGTGTGAATCATATAGTAGATATGATCAACATAAGATGTTCACCATTGAAACTACTCCATCTCATGTGATGATCGGACATGGTTTAGTTGATTTGGATCACGTGATCATTTAGATGACCGGAGGGATGTCTATCTAAGTGGGAGTTCTTAAGTAATATGATTAAATTCAACTTTAATTTATCATGAACTTAGTCCTGATAGTTTTTGCATATCTATGTTGTTGTAGATCAATGGCCCGTGCTACCGTTCCTTTGAATTTTAATGCATTCCTAGAGAAAGCTAAGTTGAAAGATGATGGTAGCAATTACACGGACTGGGTCCGTAACTTGAGGATTATCCTCATTGATGCACAGAAGAATTATGTCCTTGAAGCACCGCTAGGTGACAAGCCCCCTCCCGCTTATGTAGATGCTTTGAACGTCTGGCAGACTCGGTCTGATGACTACATGATAGTTCAGTGTACCATGCTTTACGGCTTAGAACCGGGACTTCAACGACGTTTTGAACGTCATGGACCATATGAGATGTTCCAGGAGTTGAAGTTAATATTTCAATCAAATGCCCGGATTGAGAAATATGAGATTTCCAATAAGTTCTACAGCTGCAAGATGGAGGAGAATAGTCCTATCAGTGAACACTTCCTCAGAATGTCTGGGTACTACAATCATATGACTCAACTTGGTTGCAAAGTTCACGAGGATAGTGTTATTGATAGAGTTCTTCAATCACTGCCACCAAGCTATAAAGGCTTCATGATGAACTATAATATGCAAGGGATGCAGAAGACAATTCCCGAGCTCTTCGCTATGCTCAAAGCTGCGAAGGTAGAAATCAAAAAGGAGCATCAAGTGTTGATGGTTAACAAGACCACTAGTTTCAAGAAAAAGGGCAAGGGAAAGAAAGGGAACTTCAAGAAGAATAGCAAGACAGTTGCTACTCCCATGAAGAAACCCAAGTCTAGAGCCAAGCCTCAAACTAAGTGCTTCTACTGCAAAGGGACTGGACACTGGAAGCAGAACTGCCCCAAGTATTTGACGGATAAGAAGGATGGCAAGGTGAACAAAGGTATATGTGATATACATGTTATTGATGTGTACCTTACTAATGCTCGTAGTAGTACCTGGGTATTTGATACCGGTTCGGTTGCTAATATTTGTAACCGAAACAGGGACTACGGATTAAACGAAGATTGACGAAGGACGAGGTGACGATGCGCGTGGGAAATGGTTCCAAATTCGATGTGATCGCCGTCGGCACGCTACCTCTACATCTACCTTCGATTAGTCTTAGACCTAAATAATTGTTATTCGGTGCCAGCGTTAAGCATGAACATTATATCTGGATCTTGTTTGTTGCGAGACGGTTATTCATTTAAATCAAGGAATAATGGTTGTTCTATTTTTATGAATAATATCTTTTATGGTCATGCACCCTTGAAGAGTGGTCTATTCTTGTTGGATCTCGATTGTAGTGATACACATATTCATAATATTGAAGCCAAAAGATGCAAGGTTAATAATGATAGTGTAACTTATTTGTGGCACTGCCGTTTAGGTCATATTAGTGTAAAATGCATGAAGGAACTCCATAGTGATGGACATTTGGAATCACTTGATTATGAATCACTTGGTGCTTGCGAACCATGCCTCATGGGCAAGATGACTAAAACTCCGTTCTCCGGAATTGTGGAGCGAGCAACAGATTTGTTGGAAATCATACATACTGATGTATGTGGACCAATGAGTGTTGAAACTCGCGGCGGGTATCGTTATTTTCTGACCTTCACTGATGATTTGAGCAGATATGGGTATATCTACTTAATGAAGCACAAGTCTGAAACATTTGAAAAGTTCAAAGAATTTCAGAGTGAAGTAGAGAATCATCGTAACAAGAAAATAAAGTTTTTGTGATCTGATCGTGGAGGTGAATATTTGAGTTACGAGTTTGGTCTTCATTTGAAACAATGTGGAATAGTTTCACAACTCACGCCACCCAGAACACCACAGCGTAATGGTGTGTCCGAACGACGTAACCGTACTTTATTAGATATGGTGCGATCTATGATGTCTCTTACCGATTTACCACTATCGTTTTGGGGTTATGCTTTAGAGACAAGTGCATTCACGTTAAATAGGTCACCATCTAAATTCGTTGAGACGACGCCTTATGAACTATGGTTTGGCAAGAAACCAAAGTTGTCGTTTCTTAAAGTTTGGGGCTGCGATGCTTATGTGAAAAAGCTTCAACCTGATAAGCTCGAACCCAAGTCGGAAAAATGTGTCTTCATAGGATACCCAAAAGAGACTATTGGGTACACCTTCTATCACAGATCCGAAGGCAAGATATTTGTTGCTAAAAATGGATCCTTTCTAGAGAAGGAGTTTCTCTCGAAAGAAGTGAGTGGGAGGAAAGTAGAACTTGATGAGGTAATTGTACCTTCTCCCGAAATTGGAAAGTGGAACATCACAGAAACTAGTTCTAGTGATTCCTACACCAATTAGTGAGGAAGCTAATGATGATGATCATGAAACTTCAGACCAAGTTTCTGCTGAACGTCGTAGATCAACCAAAGTACGTTCCGCACCAGAGTGGTACGGTAACCCAGTTGTGGAAGTCATGTTACTAGACCATGATGAACCTACGAACTATGAGGAAGCGATGATGAGCCCAGATTCCGCAAAATGGCTTGAATCCATGAAATCTGAGATGGGATCCATGTATGAGAACAAAGTGTGGACTTTGGTTGACTTGCCTAATGATCGGCAAGCCATCAAAAATAAATGGATCTTCAAGAGGAAGACCGACGCACACGGTAATGTTACTGTTTACAAAGCTCGACTTGTTGCGAAAGGGTTTCGACAAGTTCAAGGAGTTGACTGCGATGAGACTTTCTCACCTGTAGCGATGCTTAAGTCTGTCCGAATCATGTTAGCAATTGCCGCATTTTATGATTATGAAATCTGGCAAATGGACGTCAAAACTGCATTCCTGAATGGATATCTCAAAGAAGAGTTGTATATGATGCAACCAGAGGGTTTTGTCGATGCAAAAGGTGCTAACAAAGTATGCAAGCTCCAGCAATCCATCTATGGACTGGTGCAAGCATCTCAGAGTTGGAATATACGCTTTGATGAGGTGATCAAAGCATATGGTTTTATACAGACTTTTGGAGAAGCCTGTATTTACAAGAAAGTGAGTGGGAGCTCTGTAGCATTTCTGATATTATATGTGGATGACATATTGTTGATTGGAAATGATATAGAATTTTTGGATAGCATAAAAGGATACTTGAATAAGAGTTTTTCAATGAAAGACCTCGGTGAAGCTGCTTACATATTAGGCATCAAGATCTATAGAGATAGATCAAGACACTTAATTGGACTTTCACAAAGCACATACCTTGATAAAGTTTTGAAAAAGTTCAAAATGGATCAGTCAAAGAAAGGGTTCTTGCCTGTGTTACAAGGTGTGAAGTTGAGTAAGACTCAATGCCCAACCACTGCAGAAGATAGAAAGAAAATGAAAGTCATTCCCTATGCCTCAGCCATAGGATCTATCATGTATGCAATGCTGTGTACCAGACCTGATGTGTGCCTTGCTATAAGTCTAGCAGGGAGGTACCAAAGTAATCCAGGAGTGGATCACTGGACAACGGTCAAGAACATCCTGAAGTACCTAAAAAGGACAAAGGATATGTTTCTCGTGTATGGAGGTGACAAAGAGCTCGTCGTAAATGGTTACGTCGATTCCAGCTTTGACACTGATCCGGATGACTCTAAGTCACAAACCGGATATGTATTTTTATTAAACGATGGAGTTGTCAGTTGGTGCAGTTCCAAGCAGAGCGTCGTGGCGGGATCTACATGTGAAGCGGAATACATAGCTACTTCGGAAGCAGCAAATGAAGGAGTCTGGATGAAGGAGTTCATATCCGATCTAGGTGTAATACCTAGTGCATCGGGTCCAATGAAAATCTTTTGTGACAACACTGGAGCAATAGCCTTGGCGAAGGAATCCAGGTTTCACAAGAGAACAAAGCACATCAAAAGACGCTTCAATTCCATCCGCGATCTAGTCAAGGAGGGAGACATAGAGATTTGCAAAATACATACGGATCTGAATGTTGCAGACCCGTTGACTAAGCCTCTTCCATGGGAAAAACATGATCAACACCAAGACTCCATGGGTGTTAGGGTCATTACTTTGTAATCTAGATTATTGACTCTAGTTCAAGTGGGAGACTGAAGGAAATATGCCCTAGAGGCAATAATAAAGATGTTATTTGTATTTCCTTATATCATGATAAATGTCTTTTATTCGTGCTAGAATTGTAATAACCGGAAACTTAGTACATGTGTGAATACATAGACAAAACAGTATGTCCCTAGTATGCCTCTACTAGACTAGCTCGTTGATCAAAGATGGCTATGTTTCCTAGCCATGGACATGAGTTGTCATTTGATCAACGGGATCACATCATTAGGAGAATGATGTGATGGACATGACCCATCCGTTAGCTTAGCACTATGATCGTTTATTTTTACTGCTATTGCTTTCTTCATGACTTATACATGTTCCTATGACTATGAGATTATGCAACTCCCGAATACCGTAGGAACACCTTGTGTGCTATCAAACGTCACAACGTAACTGGGTGATCATAAAGATGCTCTACAGTTGTCTCCAAAAGTGTTCGTGGTATTGGCATAGATCAAGAATAGGATTTGTCACTCCGAGTGTCGGAGAGGTATCTCTGGGCCCTCTCGGTAATACACATCATAATAAGCCTTGCAAGCAAATGACTAATGAGTTAGTCACATGATGATGTAATACGGAATGAGTAAAGAGACTTGCCGGTAACGAGATTGAACTAGGTATTGAGATACCGACGATCGAATCCCGGGCAAGTAACATACCGATGACAAAGGGAACAACGTATGTTGTTATGCGGTTTGACCGATAAAGATCTTCGTAGAATATGTAGGAGCCAATATGAGCATCTAGGTTCCGCTATTGTTTATTGACCGGAGATGAGTCTCGGTCATGTCTACATAGTTCTCGAACCCGTAGGGTCCGCACGCTTAACATTTGATGACGATCGGTATTATGAGTTTATGAGTTTTGATGTACCGAAGATAGTTCGGAGTCCCGGATGAGATCACAGGCATGACGAGGAGTCTCAGAATGTCCAAGACGTAAAGATTGATATATTGGACGACTATATTCGGACACCGGAAGTGTTCTGGAAAGTTTCGGAATTTACCGGAGTGCCAGGGGGGTTACTGGAACCCCCTGGGGAATGTTGGGCCCTAGTGGGCCATAGGAGAGAAGAAGGTAGCAGCCAGGAGGTGGCGTGCCCCCTCCCAAGGGGCAGTCCGAATAGGACTAGGGGAGGGGGGTGCGGCCCCTCTTTCCCTCTCCCTCTCCCTCTCCTTCCTCCCCCCTCTCTCCTTCTTGGTGGACTCCTACTAGGAATAGGATTGCAATCCTATTCCTAGTAGGATTGCCTCTCCTTGGCGCGCCATAGAGGGACGACCGGCCTCCCCCCTTTCTCCTTTATATACGGGGGCAGGGGCACCCTAGAACACACAAGTTGAATTGTTTTAGTCGTGTGCGGTGCCCCCCTCCACAGAAACACACCTCGGTCATACTGTTGCAGTGCTTAGGCGAAGCCCTACGCCAGTAACTTCATCATATCCGTCACCACGCCGTCGTGCCGACAAAACTCTCCCGTGAAGCTTAATTGGATCAAGAGCTTGTGGGACATCATCAAGCTAAACGTGTGCTGAACGCGGTGGTGCCGTATGTTCGGTGCTTGATCGGTTGGATCGCGAAGAATTTCGACTACATCAATCGCGTCTGTTTACGCTTCCGCTTTCGGTCTATGAGGGTACGTAGACACACTCTCCCCCCCCCCCTCGTTGCTATGCATCTGGTAGATAGATCTTGCGTGATCGTAGGAAAATTTTAAAATACTACGTTCCCCAACACTCTTTCCCAACAGTGCTTCCTAGCAACAAAGTCTCTCTTATCATAACGTTGATTCTTTGATTGTGGGTTTTCAAGATCAACAACAGGTTCGATCTCTACATCATTATCATTGCTAGGCTGAGCATCAATATGAACACCATCATTAATATTGTCACTAGGTTCATGTTCATTACCAGATTGTGTCTCAGCATCGGAAACAGATATATCATTGGGATTCTCAGGTGGGTGGCCTACAGGTTCACTAGAAGCATGCAAAGTCCTATCGTTTTTCTTTTCTTCTTCTTAGAAGAACTAGGTGCATCTAAATTAGCTCTCGGAGAATCTTGCTCAATTCTCTTAGGATGGCCTTTAGGATACAGAGGTTCCTGAGTCATTTTACCACCTCTAGTCATAACTCTAATGGCATTATCATTATTCTTACTATTTAATTCATTGAGCAAATCATTCTGAGCTTTAAGTACTTGTTCTACTTGAGTGGTGACCATGGAAGCATGTATACTAATAAGTTTCAGTTCGTCTTTAGCACTAGACAGATAATCACTCAAGCGTTCAATCATATAAGCATTGTGTTGTAATTGTCTACCAACATAAGCATTGAAGTTTTCTTGTTTCACAATGAAATTGTCAAACTGATCTAAGCATTGGCTAGCAGACTTATAACGAGGAATATCACCTTCATCAAATCTATAAAGAGAATTTACCTTTACTACCTGTGTCGGGTTATCAAGACCGTGTATTTCTTCAATAGGCGGTAAATTCTTAACATCTTCAGCTTTAATACCTTTTTCTTTCATAGATTTCTTTGCCTCTTGCATATCTTCCGGACTGAGAAATAGAACACCTCTCTTCTTCGGAGTTGGCTTAGGGGCTGGTTCAGGAAGTGTCCAATTATTTTCATTGGCCAGCACATTGTTCAATAGTAATTCAGCTTGTTCAACTATTCTTTCCCTGAAAACACAACCAGCACAACTATCCAGGTGGGCTCTGGAAGCATCGGTTAGTCCATTATAAAAGACATCAAGTATATCATGCATCTCAAGAGGATGATCAAGCAAAGCATTAAGTAACTGGAGAAGCCTCCCCCAAGCTTGTGGGAGACTCTCTTCTTCAGTTTGAGCAAAGTTATATATTTCCCGTAAGGCAGCTTGTTTCTTATGAGCGGGAAAATATTTAGCAGAAAAGTAATACATCATATCCTGGGGACTATGCACACAACCAGGATCAAGAGAATTAAACCAAGTCTTAGCATCACCCTTTAACGAGAACGGAAATAACTTAAGTATATAATAGTAGCGAATCTTTTCATCATTGGTATACAGGGTGGCTATATCATTCAACTTGGTAAGATGTGCCACAACAGTTTCAGACTCATAGCCATGGAAAGGATCAGATTCAACCAAAGTAATTAACTCAGGATCAACAGAGAATTCATAATCCTTATTAGTAACACAAATAGGTGAAGTAGCAAAAGCAGGGTCATGTTTCATTCTAGCATTCAAGGACTTCTCTTTCAGCTTAGCTAATAACTTCTGAATATCATATCTATCACTGCAAGCAAGAAAGTCTCTAGCAGTTTCTTCATCCATAACATAACCCTCAGGCACAATAGGCAATTCATATCTATTGGGAGTAGTTTCATCATCACTTTCATAAATATCATCAACATTTGCACTCTCCCTAACCTTAGCAATTTGTTCATCTAGAAATTCACCTAGTGGCACAGTATCAGGCATAGAGGTAGTTTCATCATACATAGCAGAAGTAGCATCATCAAGAACATACAACATATCAGATTCAATAGCAGGAGTAGGTGTCGCAAGTTTACTCATAACAGAAGGAGAATCAAGTGCGGAGCTAGATGGTAGTTCCTTACCTCCCCTCGTAGTTGAGGGTAAGATCTTGGTTTTTGAGTCCTTCAAATTCTTCATAATGATAAACAGATATAAATCCCAAGTGACTTAAAGACTAGAGCTATGCTCCTCGGCAACGGCACCAGAAAATAGTCTTGATAACCCACAAGTGTAGGGGGTCGCAACAGTTTTCAAGGGTAAAGTATTAAACCCAAATTTGTTGATTCGACACAAGGGGAGCCAAAGAATACTCTTAAGTATTAGCAGCCGAGTTGTCAATTCAACCACACCTGGAAACTTAGTACCTGAAGCAAGATAGTTTAGTAGCACAGTAATATGATAGTGGTGGTAGCGGCAATAAAAGTAAAGATAGTGTTTTTGTAGTTTTTGTGATAATAGCAACGGAAAAGTAAATGAGTGACAAGCAATATAGGTAAAGATCGTAGACATTGGATCGGTGATGGGAAATTACGTCGGATGCAATTCATCATGTGGAAGTTATAACCTAGGGTGACACAGAACAAGCTCCAGTTCATCAATGCAATGTAAGCATGTATTCCGAATATAGTCATACGTGCTTATGGAAAAGAACTTGCATGACATCTTTTGTCCTACCCTCCCGTGGCAACGGGGTCCCATTGGAAACTAAGGGATATTAAGGCCTCCTTTTAATAGAGTACCGGACCAAAGCATTAACACATAGTGAATACATGAACTCCTCAAACTATGGTCATCACCGGGAGTGGTCCCGATTATTGTCACTTCGGGGTTGCCGGATCATAACACATAGTAGGTGACTATAGACTTGCAAGATAGGATCAAGAACACACATATATTCATGAAAACATAATAGGTTCAGATCTGAAATCATGGCACTTGGGCCCTAGTGACAAGCATTAAGCATAGCAAAGTCATAGCAACATCAATCTCAAAACATAGTGGATACTAGGGATCAAACCCTAACAAAACTAACTCGATTACATGATAGATCCCATCCAACCCATCACCGTCCAACAAGCCTACGATGGAATTACTCACACACGGCGGTGAGCATCATGGAATTGGTGATGGAGGAAGGTTGATGATGACGATGGTGACGATCTCCACTCTCCGGAGCCCCGAACGGACTCCAGATCAGCCCTCCCGAGAGAGATTAGGGCTTGGCGGCGGCTCCGTCTCGTAAAACGCGATAATTCTTTCTCCTTGATTTTTTTCTACACGAAACGGAATATATAGGACCTGGGGATACGTTGGTGGAGCATCGGGGGGGCCTCGAGGCGGGGGGGCGCGCCCTGGGAAGGGGGGCGCGCCCCCCACCCTCGAGGACAGGGTGTGGGCCCCCCGATGCAGATCTTCTTGCAGATATTTTTTATATTTTCTGAAATAATTCTCCGTTGATTTTCAGGCGATTTCGAGAACTTTTTATTTCTGCACAAAGACAACACCATGCCAGTTCTGCTGAAAACAGCGTCAGTCTGGGTTAGTTCCATTCAAATCATGCAAGTTAGAGTCCACAACAAGGGCAAAAGTGTTTGTAAAAGTAGATGCGTTGGAGACATATCAACGTGCAGCCCAGTGACATCTCTCACGCCTTGATCCAGCAAGGAGGAGGGAGAGGTTGGGGAAGACAACTCCAGCAGTAGCACGACGGCGTGGTGGTGGTGGAGCAGCGTGGTTCTCCGGCAGGGCTTCGCCAAGCACTACGGAGGACGAGGAGGTGGAGAAGTAGGGCTGCACCTAGAGAGAGAGAGGGACTCGTCTGTTTGGCAGCCCCAAAACCCCCCACTATATATAGAGGAGGGGAGGTGGCTGCGCCCCCTCTAGGGTTCCCACCCTAGGGGTGCGGCAGCCCTAGATGGGGTGGAGGCCGGCGGCCAAGAGGGGGAGAGAGGGGGCGCGCCCTAGGGCGGGCCTTAGGCCCATCTGCACCTAGGGTGTGCCCCCTCTCCTCCTTGCTTCGCCTTGGGCCTTGGTAGGAGGCGCACCAGACCACTCAGGGGATGGTTGGCCCCTTCCCACTCTTGGCCCATGCAGGCCTCTAGGGCCGGTGGCCCCTCCCGGTGGACCCCCGGAACACTTCCGATGGTCCCGGTACATTACCGGTGATGCCCGGAACACTTCCGGTGGACAAATCCTCACTTCCTATATATCATTATTTACCTCAGATTTAAATGAGTAGCCATCTCGCATCAAGCGAGATCCAGATACAATGTTCATGCTCAAAGCTGGTACTAAATAACAATTATTAAGGTTTAAAACTAATCCCGAAGGTAGATGTAGAGGTAGTGTGCCGACGGTGATCACATCGACCTTGGAACCATTCCCGACGCGCATCGTCACCTCATCCTTCGCCAGTCTCCGCTTATTCCACAACTCCTGCTTGGAGTTACAAATGTGAGCAACTGCACCGGTATCAAATACCCAGGAGCTACTACGAGCGCTGGTAAGGTACACATCAATAACAAGTATATCACATATACCTTTAACATTGTCGGACTTCTTATCCGCTAAGTACATGGGGCAGTTCCGCTTCTAGTGACCGGTTCCCTTGCAATAAAAGCACTCAGTCTCAGGCTTGGGTCCATTCTTGTTTTTCTTCCCGGCAACCTGCTTGCCGGGCGCAGCAACTGCTTTGCCGTCCTTCTTGAAGCTCTTCTTACCCTTGCCTTTCTTGAAACTAGTGGTCTTATTGACAATCAACACTTGATGCTCCTTTTTTATCTCGACCTCCGCTGATTACAGCATCGAGTACAACTCAGGAATGCTCTTTTCCGTACCCTTCATGTTGTAGTTCATCACAAAGCTCTTGTAGCTAGGTGGGAGCTACTGGAGGATTATGTCAATGACCGCCTCATCCAGAAGATTCACGTCCAGCTGAGAAAAGCGGTTGTGCAACCCGAACAATCTGAGTATGTGCTCACTGACAGAACTATTCTCCTCCATCTTACAGCTAAAGAACTTGTTGGATACTTCATACCTCTCGACCCGGGCATGAGCTTGGAAAACCATTTTTAGCTCCTGGAACATCTCATATGCTCTGTGTTGCTCAAAACGCTTTTGGAGCCCCGGTTGTAAACTATAAAGCATGCTGCATTGAACCAGGGAGTAGTCATCACTGCGTGACTGCTAGGCGTTCTTAATGCCTGTAATTGCATTGGCAGGGGGTGCGTCACCTAGCGGTGCATCAAGGACATAAGCTCTTTTGGCAGCTATGAGGATAATCCTCAGGTTACGGACCCAGTCTGTATAGTTACTTCGATCATCTTTCAGCTTGGTTTTCTCTAGGAACGCGTTCAAGTTGAGGGCAACATTAGCGTGTGCCATGGGATCTACAATATAGATTGTAAAGACATTTTAGACTAAGTTCATGATAATTAAGTTCTCATAATCAAATTATTTAATGAACTCCCACTTAGATAGACATTTGTCTAGTCATCCAAGTGACACATGATCCACGTCAACTAGCCCGTGTCCGATCATCACGTGAGACGGACTAGTCATCAATGGTGAACATCTCCATGTTGATCGTATCTTCTATACGACTCATGTTCGACCTTTCGGTCTCCCGTGTCCCGAGGCCATGTCTGTACATGCTAGGCTCGTCAAGCCAGCCTAAGTGTGTTGCATGTGTAAATCTGGCTTACACCCGTTGTATGCGAATGTTAGAGCCTATCACACCCGATCATCACATGGTGCTTCGGAACAACGAACCTTAGAAACGGTGCACAGTTAGGGGGAAAACAATTCTTGAAATTTTAGTGAGAGATCATCTTATTTAAGCTACCGTCGTTCTAAGCAAATAAGATGTAAAACATGATAAACATCACATGCAGTCAAATAATGACATGATATGGCCAATATCATTTTGCTCCTTTGATCTCCATCTTCGGGGCGCCATGATCATCCTCATCATCGTCATGACACCATGATCTCCATCACTGTGTCTTCGCGAAAGTTGTCTCGCCAACTATTACTTCTACTACTAAAGCTAACGGTTTAGCAATAAAGTAAAGTAATCACATGGTATTGCATCTCATACAATAAATTAAGACAACTCCTATGGCTCCTGCCGGTTGTCATACTCATCAATCCTATTACAAGAACATGATCAATCTAATACTTCACATATATCACATCTCATCCTTTTGGCCATATCACATCACACGGCATATGCTGCAAGAACAAGTTAGACGTCCTCTAATTGTTGTTGCAAGTTTTTACCTGGCTGCTATAGGTTTCTAGCAAGAACGTTTCTTACCTACGCCAAAACCACAACGTGATATGCCAATTTCTATTTACCCTTCATAAGGACCCTTTTCATCGAATCCGATCCGACTAAAGTGGGAGAGACAGACACCCGCCAGCCACCTTATGCAAGTGCATCTTTGGTGGAACCGGTCTCACGTAAGCGTACGTGTAAGGTCGGTCCGGGCCACTTCATCCCACGATGCCGCCAAATTAAGATAAGACTAGTAATGGCAAGCAAATTGACAAAATTGACGCCCACAACAACTTGTGTTCTACTCGTGCATAAATTATACACATAGACCTAGCTCATGATGCCACTATTGGGGATCATAGAAGAAATCAAAAAAAAAAATCTACGCATCACCAAGATCAATCTATGGAGAAACAAGCAACGAGAGGGGGGAATGCATCTTCATACCTTTGAAGATCTCTAAGAGGAAGCGTTACAAGAACGCGGTTGGTGGATTCCTACTCGCAGCGATTCAGATCACGATCGATTCTGATCTAAGCGCCGAACAACGGCGCCTCCATGTTCAACACACGTGCAGCCCGGTGACGTCTCCCGCGCCTTGATCCAGCAAGGAGGAGGGAGAGATTGGGGTAGACAACTCCAGCAGCAGCACGACGGCGTGGTGGTGGTGGAGCAGCGTGGTTCTCCGACAGGGCTTCGCCAAGCACTACGGAGGACAAGGAGGTGGAGAAGTAGGGCTGCGCCGAGAGAGAGAGAGGGACTTGTCTGTTTGGCAGCCCCAAAACCCCCACTATATACAGGAGGAGGGGAGGTGGTTGCGCCCCCTCTAGGGTTCCCACCCTAGGGGGTGCGGCAGTCCTAGATGGGGTGGAGGCTCGCGGCCAAGAGGGGGAGAGAGGGGGGCGCGCCCTAGGGTGGGCCTTAGGCCCATCTGCGCCTAGGGCTTCCCCCCTCTCCTCCTTGCTTCGCCTTGGGCCTTGGTGGGAGGCGCAACCCACTCTTGGTCCATGCAGGCCTTCGGGGCCGGTGGCCCCTCCCGGTGGACCCCCGGAACTCTTCCGGTAGTCCAGTACATTACCGGTGATGCCCGGAACACTTTCGGTGCCCAAATCCTCACTTCCTATATGTAATTCTTTACCTCTGGACCATTTCGGAACTCCTCGTGACGTCCGAGATCTCATCCGAGACTCCTAACAACATTTGGTAACCACGTACATATTTCCCCTATAACCCTAGCGTCATCGAACCTTAAGTGTGTAGACCCTACGGGTTCGGGAGGCATGTAGACATGACCGAGACATCTCTCCGGTCAATAACCAATAGCGGGATCTGGATACCCATGTTGGCTCCCACATGTTCCATGATGATCTCATCAGATGAACCATGATGCCGGGTACTCAATCAATCTCGTATACAATTCCCTTTGTCTACCAGTATGATACTTGCCCGAGATTCGATCGTTGGTATCCCTATACCTTGCTCAATCTCGTTATCGGTGCTACTTCTTGAGCTTGCGTTGTATTCCCTCGAAGAGGAAAGGGTGACGCAGCACAGTAGCGTAAGTATTTCCCTCAGTTTTTTAGAACCAAGTTATAAATCCAGTAGGAGACCACGCGCGAGTCCCTCGCATTTGCACAAACAAATAAGAACTTCGCAGCCAATGCGATAAGGGGTTGTCAATCCCTTTACGGTCACTTACGAAAGTGAGATATGATAGATAGGATAGTGTAATATTTTTGGTATTTTTGGATATAAGAACAAAAAGTAAATAAAGAAAAGTAAAGTAGATTGTAGATTAATATGTTGAGAATAGACTTGGGGGCCATAGGTTTCACTAGTGGCTTCTCCCATGATAGCAGAATTCTACGATGGGTGAACAAATTACTGTCGAGCAATTGATAGAAAAGCGCATAGTTATGAGAATATCTAGGCATGATCATTATATATAGGCATCACGTCCGTGACAAGTAGACCGAAACGATTCTGCATCTACTACTATTACTCCACACATCGACCGCTATCCAGCATGCATCTAGAGTATTAAGTTCATAAGAACAGAGTAATGCTTTAAGCAAGATGACATGATGTAGAGGGATAAACTCAAGCAATATGGTATAAACCCCATCTTTTTATCCATGATGGCAATAATACAATACGTGCCTTGCTGCCCCTGCTGTCACTAGGAAAGGACACCGCAAGATTGAACCCAAAGCCAAGCACTTCTCCCATTGCAAGAACTATAGATCTACTAGGCCAAACCAAACCAATAATTCGAAGATACTTGCAAGGATATTATAGTCATACATAAAAGATTTCAGAAAAGAACCAAATATTTCTCGTAGATAATCTTGATCATAAACCCACAATTCATCGGATCTCGACAAACACACCGCAAAAAGATTACATCGAATATATCTCCTCGAAGACCGAGGAGAACTTGGTATTGAGATCCAAAAAGAGAGAAGAAGCCATCTAGCTAATAACTATGGACCCAAAGGTCTGTGGTAAACCACTCACAACTCATGGTGAGGCTATGGTGTTGATGTAGAAGCACCCCGTGGAAGATCCCTCCTCCGGCGGAGCTCCGGAACAGGCCCCAAGATGGGATCTCACGGGAACAGAAGGTTGCGGCGGTGGAATTAGGGTTTTCTCTATTGCCTCAATGTTTTCAGGGTACATGGATATATATATAGGAGGAAGGAGGGCATCGGGGGAGATAGAGGGGGCCCACGAGGGTGGGGGCGCCCTGTAGGAGGGGGCGCGCCCTGGACCCTCGTGGCCGCCTCCTTCGTTCCCTCGCGTGTACTCCAAGTCTTCTGTGTTGATATCGTTCCAAAAATAACTCTCACGAAGGTTTCATTCCGTTTGATATTCCTTTTCTGCAAAACCCTGAAATAGGCAAAAAAAAGCAATCTGTACTAGGCCTTGGGTAAGTAGGTTAGTCCCAAAAATAATATAAAAGTGTATAATAAAGCCCATTAAACATCCAAAACATAATATAAAATAGCATGGAACAATCAAAAATTATAGATACGTTGGAGACGTATCAAGCATCCCCAAGCTTAATTCCTGCTCGTCCTCGAGTAGGTAAATGATAAAAACGGAATTTTTGATGTGGAATGCTAACCAACATAATTATCAACGTAATTTATTTATTGTGGCATGAATGTTCAGATCGGGAAGATTCAAGTTAAAAGTCTATATTGACACAAGAATAATAATACTTCAAGCATACTAACAAAGCAATTATGTGTTCTCAAAATAGCATGGCCAAAGAAAGTTATCCCTACAAAATCATATAGTCTGGCTATGCTCCCTCTTTATCACATAAAATATTCATATCATGCACAACCCCGGTTTCAGCCAAGCAATTGTTTTCATACTCAAAAAATTTCAAACCTTTCAACTTTCACGCAATACATGAGCGTGAGCCATGGATATAGCACTATAGGTGGAATAGAGTGGTGGTTGTGGAGAAGACAAAAAGGAGGAAGATAGTCTCACATCAACTAGGCGTATCAATGGGCTATGGAGATTCCCATCAATAGATATCAATGTGAGTGAGTAGGGATTGCCATGCAACAGATGCACTAGAGCTATAAGTGTATGAAAGCTCATCAAAAGAAACTAAGTGTGTGTGCATCCAACTTGCTTGCTCATGAAGACCTAGGGCATTTGAGGAAGCCCATCGTTGGAATATACAAGCCAAGTTCCATAATGAAAATTCCCAATAGTATATGAAAGTGACAAAACAAGAAACTCTCTATCATGAAGATCATGGTGCTACTTTGAAGCACGAGTGTGGAAAAAGGATAGTAGCATTGTCCCTTCTCTATTTTCTCTCATTTTTTTGGAGGGGCTTTCTCTTTTTTTTAGCCCCTCTCTATTTTTTTGGGCCATCTCCCTTTTTTTATTTGGCCTTTCCTCACATGGGACAATGCTCTAATAATGAAGATCATCACACTTTTATTGATTTACAACTCGAAGCTAGAACAAAATATGACTCTATATGAATGCCTTCGGCGGTGTACCGGGATATGCAATGAATCAAGAGTGACATGTATGAGAAATTATGCATGGTGGCTTTGCCACTAATACGATGTCAACTAAATGATCATGCATGGCAATATGACAATATGAAGCGTGTCATATGAACGGAACGGTGGAAAGTTGCATGGCAATATATCTCGGAATGACTATGGAAATTCCATTATAGGTAGGTATGGTGGCTGTTTTGAGGAAGGTATATGGTGAGTGTATGGTACCAACAAGAGTTGCGCGGTACAAGAGAGTCTAGCAATGGTGGAAGGGTGAGAGTGTGTATAATCCATGGACTCAACATTAGTCATAAAGAACTCATATACTTATTGCAAAAATTTAAGAGTCATCAAAAGAAAGTAATCAACGCATGCTCCTAGGGGAGAGGTTGGTAGGAGTTAACCATTGCGCGCTCTCGACCTCCACACAAAGGATGACACTCAATAAATACCTCATGCTCTAACTTCGTCACATAGCGGTTCACCATACGTGCATGCTACGGGAATCACAAACTTTAACACAAGTATTTCTCAAATTCATAATTACTCCACTAGCATGACTCTAATATCACCATCCTCATATCTCAAAACAATCATCAAGTATCAAACTTCTCATCATATTCAATGCACTTTATGCGAAAGTTTTTACTATATTCATCTTGGATGCCTATCATATTAGGACTAGTTTTATAACCAAAGCACATTACCATGCTGTTCTAAAAGACTCTCAAAAGGATATAAGTGAATCATGAGAGATCAACAATTTCTACAAAATAAAACCACCACCGTGCTCTAAAAGATATAAGTGAAGCACTAGAGCAAAACTATCTAGCTCAAAAGATATATAAGTGAAGCACATATATTAGTCTAATAAATTCTAAACCATATTTATCTCTCTCAAAAGGTGTGTCCAACAAGCATAATTGTGGCAAACTAAAAAGCAAAGACTCAAATCATACATGACGCTCCAAGCAAAACACATATCATGTGGTGAATAAAAATATAGTCCCGAGTATAGTTACCGATAGATGAAGACGAAAGAGGGGATGCCTTCTCGGGGCATCCCGAAGCTTAGGCTTTTGGTTGTCCTTCAATTTTACCTTGGGGTGCCTTGGGCATCCCCAAGCTTAGGCTCTTGCCACTCTTTGTTCCATAGCCCATCAAACCCATACTCAAAACTTAAAAAGTTCACAACACAAAACTTAGCCAAAAAATCTCATGAGCTCCGTTAGTATAAGAAAACAAACCACCACTCAAAGGTACTGTAATGAACTCATTCTTTGTTTATATTGGTGTTAAACCTACTGTATTCCAACTTATCTATGATTCATACTCCTCAATACTACTCACAGATTCATCAAAATAAGCAAACAACACACGAAAAACAGAATCTGTCAAAAACAGAACAGTCTGTAGTAATCTGTAACTTTCGAATACTTCTGTAACTCCAAAAATATTGAAATCAATTGGTAAGCGTGAGGAATTTGTCTATTAATAATCTTCAAAAAGAATCAACTAAATATCACTCTCCAGTAAAATCTGGTGACTAATCTCGTGAGCGCTAAAGTTTTCTGTTTTTTACAGCATGATCATATAAACTTCACACATGTCTTCCCAAAGTTTCCACTTGGCACAAACACTAATTAAAACACAAAACCACATCTAAACAGAAGCTAGATGCAATATTTATTCCTAAATAGAAGCAAAAACAAAGAAAATAAAATTGGGTTGCCTCCCAACAGGCGCTATCGTTTAACGCCCCTAGCTAGGCACGATACAAGGGTAGATCTAGGTATTGCCATCTTTGGTCTTTACTTTTTTGGCGGTGTCAAGTTCGAATCCGGGAGGTTCTTTAAGTTTCCCTTCATATTCGGAAATCTTTAGATCTAACAAATCCAACCTCTTATTGCAAAGGGTAATCAACATATTCATGCAGTGGAGATTTCCAATAACATTCTTAAGAGGTTCAAGAGACTTTTGTAATATTTTTGTTACTTCGCTAACTTTCTCAAAAACTTGAGTCTCTTCTGGGGTAGAGGGCTGCCCGAACAACTCTATCAAGGCATTAGAGGAAGCAAGAGTGTGACTCCCCAAAAAATTTCCTCTGGTAATGGTATCAAGGACAAGCCTATTCCAAGGAGTTATGCCAATATAAAAGTTGCGAAGAAGCACGGAAGTGGAAAGCTTCCTAGTAGATCTATTTTGAGCATTGCAAATTCTATACCAGGCATATTTTAGATTTTCCTCCTCCCTTTGTTTAAAATTAAGACCCTCACTCTCCGGAGTATTGATAATGATAGGTGTGCTAGCCATAGTGACAAGCAAGCAATCCAACACACAAGCAAACAAGAAGCAAGCGAACGGTAAACACACGGTAAAAAAAAGGGCAAATAAAACGGCAAGGGTGAAGTGGGGGAGAGGAAAACGAGAGGCAAATAAATGTAATGCGAAGGATAAGGGTTTGTGATAGGTACTTGGTATATGACTTTTGTGTAAGCCTCCCCGGCAACGGCGCCAGAAATTCTTCTTGCTACTTCTAGAGCTTGCGTTGTATTCCCTTGAAGAGGAAAGGGTGACGCAGCACAGTAGCATAAGTATTTCCCTTAGTTTTTGAGAACCAAGGTATCAATCCAGTAGGAGACCACGCGTGAGTCCCTCGCACCTGCACAAACAAATAAGAACTTCGCAGCCAACGCGATAAGGGGTTGTCAATCCCTTTACGGTCACTTACGTAAGTGAGATATGATAGATAGGATAGTGTAATATTTTTGGTATTTTTGGATATAAGAACAGAAAGTAAATAAAGAAAAGTAAAGTAGATTGTAGATTAATATGTTGAGAATAGACCCGGGGGCCATAGGTTTCACTAGTGCCTTCTCCCATGATAGCAGAATTCTACGGTGGGTGAACAAATTATTGTCGAGCAATTGATAGAAAAGCGCATAGTTATGAGAATATCTAGGCATGATCATTATATATAGGCATCACGTCCGTGACAAGTAGACCGAAACAATTCTGCATCTACTACTATTACTCCACACATCGACCGCTATCCAGCATGCATCTAGAGTATTAAGTTCATAAGAACAGAGTAATGCTTTAAGCAAGATGACATGATGTAGAGGGATAAACTCAAGCAATATGATATAAACCCCATCTTTTTATCCATGATGGCAACAATACAATACGTGCCTTGCTGCCCCTGTTGTCACTGGGAAAGGACACCGCAAGATTGAACCCAAAGCCAAGCACTTCTCCCATTGCAAGAACTATAGATCTACTAGGCCAAACCAAACCAATAATTCGAAGATGCTTGCAAGGATATTATAGTCATACATAAAAGATTTCATAAAAGAACCAAATATTTCTCGTAGATAATCTTGATCATAAACCCACAATTCATTGGATCTCGACAAACACACCGCAAAAACATTACATCGAATAGATCTCCTCGAAGACCGAGGAGACCTTGGTATTGAGATCCAAAAAGAGAGAAGAAGCCATCTAGCTAATAACTATGGACCCGAAGGTTTGTGGTAAACTACTCACAACTCATGGTGAGGCTATGGTGTTGATGTAGAAGCACTCCGTGGAAGATCCCCCATCTAGCGGAGCTCCGAAACAGGCCCCAAGATGGGAACTCACGGGAAAAGAAGGTTGCGGCAGTGGAATTACGGTTTTCTCTGTTGCCTCGATGTTTTCAGGGTACATGGATATATATAGGAGGAAGGAGGGCATCGGGGGAGCCAGAGGGGGCCCACGAGGGTGGGGGCGCGCCCTGGACCCTCTTGGCCGCCTCCTTCGTTCCCTCGCGTGTACTCCAAGTCTTCTGTGTTGATATCGTTCCAAAAATAACTCTCGCGAATGTTTCATTCCGTTTGGACTCCGTTTGATATTCCTTTTCTGCAAAACCCTGAAATAGGCAAAAAACAGCAATCTGCACTCGGCCTTGGGTTAGTAGGTTAGTCCCAAAAATAATATAAAATTGTATAATAAAGCCCATTTATCATCCAAAACATAATATAAAATAGCATGGAACAATAAAAAATATAGATACGTAGGAGACGTATCAATCAGGAAGTCTCTTTACTCATTCCGTAACACATCATCCCGTGCCTAACTTCTTAATCACATTGAGCTCATTATGATGGTGTCTTACCGAGTGGTCCCAGAGATACCTCTTTGTCACACGGAGTGACAAATCCCAGTCTCGATTTATGCCAACCCAACAGATACTTTTGGGGATACCCGTAGTGCACCTTTATAGCCACCCAGTTACGTTGTGACGTTTGGCACACCCAAAGCATTCCTACGGTATCCAGGAGTTGCACAATCTCGTGGTCTAAGAAAATGATACTTGGCATTAGAAAAGCTTTAGCAGACGAACTACACGATCTTGTGCTATGCTTAGGATTGGGTCTTGTCCATCACATCATTCTCCTAATGATGTGATCCCGTTATCAATGACATCCAATGTCCATGGCCATGAAACCGTGACCATCTATTGATCAACGAGCTAGCCAACTAGAGGCTCACTAGGGACATGTTGTGGCTATGTATTCACACATGTATTACGGTTTCTGGTTAATACAATTATAGCATGAATAATAGACAAATATCATGAACAAGGAAATATAATAATAACCACTTTATTATTGCCTCTAGGGCATATTTCCAACACATTCATCCTTCGGTAAGCACGAAGGGAAATTAAACAATGTATGAGTTGAGGGGTTACTCTCATCAAAAGGTGGGCACGGGTAGCTAATTCGTTCTTCCTCCTTTTGTTCTTCGCTCTCCTCCTCATCTTTTTCATCCAATGAGCTCACAATGTCATTAATTTCTTCTTTCATAGACTCCTGCAAAATATTAGTCTCTTCTTGGACAGCGGAGGAGTCCTCAATATATGGTTTAATATAAGCATTAGAAGCATAATTATCATAGCAATATTTAAGTATGGCAAAATTTTCAGATTTGTAGAGAGTAGCATCATCCTCTTCAATCAAAGAAGCAATTTCCAAAGCACCCTTAAAAGCAACAAATTCTTCAATTTGTTGAACATCATAATAATTATAAACACCCTTAGCATACGAAGATACGATTCCATTATCACTAAACTCACATTGGTAAGGAAGGTGTTTCTTAGGGTCCTTAGAACAACAAGTATAATCATATATTTCACATAAATTCCGAGCATAGCACTGCATAGTATTAATATGATGCCACAAAAGTTTCCCTTTTTCAGATATGCGGTGTCGCACATAAAAAGCAAGCTCATCTAAAGATTTTCCCTCAACTAAGCTAGTTGGGGTTTCAGCCCGAGCACATAGGGATCGAAGATGATCCAAGTAAAAAGCTTCAGTACTGTGATAGATTTTGGGTGGTTCTTCAACCATTGGTTCAGTAGGTACCACTATTTTTTTTGGTATTTTGCATTTTCTACCCATAACTAAAGATAGAAAACAAGAGCACAAAATAAAACTACTTAGTGATAAAGCAAACAAGCACACACGAGAATATTCACCCCACTCTATAACTCCGCGGCAACGGTGCTAGAAAAAAGGTCTTGATAACCCACAAGTATAGGGGATCGTTTGTAGCCTTTTTCAATAAGTAAGAGTGTCGTACCCAACGAGGAGCTAAAGGTAGAACAAATATTCCCTCAAGTTCTATCGACCATCGATACAACTCTACGCACACTTAACGTTTGCTTTACCGGAAACAAATATGAAACTAGTTTGTAGGAGTGATGCTAGAACTACTTTGCAAGAATAAAACTAGAAGTACTTTGCAAGATAATAAAAGTGGATAGCTTTTGTCAACAAGAAAGTAATTTTTCCCTAGGTAATCGATAACAAGTACCGGCAATCATTCTTGCAGTTTTATATGAGGGAGAGGCATGAGCTAACATACTTTCTCTACTTGGATCATATGCACTTATGATTGGAACTCTAGCAAGCATCCGCAACTACTAAAGATCATTAAGGTCATGAAACCTAACCATAGCATTAAGTATCAAGTCCTCTTTACTCCCATACGTCATACCCCGCTTACTCGAGTTTACATTTTTGTCACTCTCGCAACCCACCATAAGCGAACCATGAACATATTGCAACACCCTACAGCGGGGGACCCTCACGTTTGCACGAGAACGGACGGCACCGTAGGACAACACCATAAATATAATATACAATCATACCAACCAAGATCACGATTAACCCACATGACAAAGCGGATCTACTCAAACATCATACGATAACCATAGATCATTGGGAAATAATATATGGAGTTGAGCACCATGTTTAAGTAGAGATTGCAGCGGGGGGAAGAGGTGTTACACTGCTGCAATGAGGGAGAGAGAGTTGGTGTGGACGGTAGCAAGATTGTTGATGTAGATCGATGTCCCAATTGTTGCCCCGGTGGCACTCCGGCGCCACCGGAAATGAGGGGGAGAGAGCCCCCCTCCTTCTTCTTCTTCCTTGGACTCCTCCCTAGGTGGGAGAAGGCCTCCCCCTCTGGTCCTTGGTCTCCATGGTATGGGAGGGGTGAGAGCCCCTCCGAGATTGGATATGTCTCTCTTTGTTTCGCGTTCCCCGGATCTGGCCCTTCACCGTTTCTTCTATTCCCACAGATCCGTAACTCCGATTGCGCTGAGATTTTAACACGGTTTATTTCTGGTTATAAGCTTCCTTGCGCCTGAAGTAGAGCTCCAACCGACGTTCGAGGAGGGCATAACCCACCACCACGCGCCAGGGGCCTCTGGCGCGCCCTGGTGTCTTGTGGGCTGTGTGGGCCTCCGTTTCCGGTGATTCCAACTCCCAAAAATCACATATATTCCAAAATAATTCTCCGTGAAATTTTATTGCATTTGGACTTCATTTGATATGGATTTTCTACGATACAAAAAACATGCAAAAAACAGGAACTGGCACTGAGCACTGGATCAGTAAGCTAGTCCAGTAAATCATTTAAATAGTTGCCAAAAATATGTGAAAGATGTATAATATTGGCATGAAACAATCAAAAAGTATAGATACGACGGAGACGTATCAAGCACTCTGTGCCGAGAACAAAACCGCATCTTTAGCCATAGAGGCATTATCTGAAGCCCTTGCAGCGGAAGAATTAACCACCTTACGATCTACGGTTGATAGGGACGATGTAGTCCTTGACAAACGATTGAAATCTACCCCTTTTAAGCCAGCAGATGAAATTGTAAAATTCCAAGTGCACCCAACGGACCCTAATAAAATGGCATCCATTGGGGCACAGCTGGATTCGGCGGTAGACAGTGCTTTGCACGCCTTCCTTCGCAAAAATTGGGACATATTCGCTTGTCATCCTTCAGATATGCCAGGAATCCCACGCAAGCTGGCCGAACACAGCCTCAACATTATCAAAGGGTTCAAGCGAGTCAAGCAGTCATTACGACGATTTTCCGAACCCAAAAGATAGGCTATGGGGGAAGAGCTGGCCAAGCTATTGGAAGCTGGATTCATAAGGGAAATCAAACACCCGGACTGGCTAGCCAACTTAGTCATGGTGCCAAAGAAGGAAAAATCATGGTGCCTTTGTGTCGACTTCACGGACCTAAACAAGGCTTGCCTAAGGATCCCTTTCCTTTGCCCCGCATCGATCAAATTATCAATGCAACTGCAGGACATGACTCGCTGTTTTTCCTCGACACCTACTCCGGATACCATCAAATAAAAATGAAGGAATCCGATCAGCCTGCTACGGCATTCATCACTCCCTACGACCCCTTTTGCTTTAACACTATGCCATTTGGACTCAAAAACGCTGGCGCCACATATCAATGCGGGATTCAAACATGCTTAGAGCAACAAACTGGCAAGACAGTGGAGGCATATGTTGACGACGTAGTCATCAAGACTAAACACGTCGAAACTTTGGTGGATGATCTCCGCCTTACGTTCGATAACCTACGAACATGTGGCATACTGCTCAATCCGGAAAAATGCATCTTCGGTGTTCCGGCCGGAAAGCTATTAGGGTTCATTGTATCCCATAGAGGAATTGAAGCGAACCCAGCTAAAATCCGGGCCCTGTCACAGCTAACTACGCCAACCAATCTCAAACAAATGCAAAAGATAGCAGGTTGCATAGTGGCCTTGAGTCGCTTTATCTCCAGATTAGGAGAGAAAGCACTACCGCTTTATAGACTGCTGAGGCGCACAAACAACTTTGAATGGACGGATGTAGCCACGGTCGGACTGGAGGAAATAAAAACCATATTAGTAGGTAACCAATCCTAGCTGCTCCAGGTGTTGGTGAGCCAATGCTGCTTTATATCTCCGCCACTCATCAGGTAGTGAGTGTGGTGCTCGTTGTCGAATGAGATGAAGAGAGACATAAATTCCTTGTTCAAAAACACGTATACTATGTATCCAAGGTTCTCACACCGTGCAAATCACGATACCCCCATTACCAGAAAATTGCCTATGCAGTATTCATGGCATCTCGGAAGCTCCGACACTACTTTCAAGAGTATTCGATCATAGTGGCATCCAAAGTACCACTCAATGATAACATAAACAATAAAGATGCCACTGGACGCATAGCCAAATGGGCCATAGAGCTCTTACCATTCGAAATAACATACAAACCACACCGGACTATTAAGTCCCAGGCGTTGGCCGACTTCGTCGCGGAATGGATTGAAGCCGAACTCCCTAAAGAGTACGGAACATACTCCCACTGGACCATGTATTTCTACGGTCCCAAAATGCTAGTCGAGTTGGGGGCGGCATCATCTTGATATCCCCAACAGGGGATACGGTCCGCTACGTGTTGCAGATCATGTACACAGACTCAAATAATGCGGCTGAATACGAGGCTTTACTGCACGGTCTCCGCATGGCCGTATCCATGGGTATACAACGCCTCGAGGTGCATGGAGACCCAAAGCTCGCCATATCTCAGGTAAACGGAGAATTTGATGCGAAGGATTCAAAAAATGGCGGCTTACCGAAACTCCATATTAAAAATATCGGCTTGATTTGAGGGCCTGGAATTTCACCATGTGGCTCGGAACAGTAACCAGGCAGCGGATATAGTTGCTCGCATGGGCGCCAAACGCGACCCAGTCCCGCCTAACACATTTGTGGAAAGGTTGTTCAAGCCATCAGTAACATGGCAGGACGAGAGCAGTGACGCCAATTCGGACCCGAACACAACCCCAGCCGAAATCAGTACACATGTCATCAGGGACCCCGAAATGGAAATCACATCATCGGCTCACGAGATCATGGCTGTCGTAGCCCCCCTGAAACGAGCCTTTCCTAGCCTACCTTAATAGGCAAGAGCTCCCTGATACGTCCAAAACGTATCTATAATTTCTGCTTGCTCCATGCCACTTTTGGGTGATATTAATATGATATTTATACACTTCCATACACTTTTGATCATATTTGGACTAACCTACTAATCCAGTGCACCCCAGTGCCAGTTTCTGTTTTCGGCTATTTTTGTATTTCAGGTTTTCACGTTACGAGAACTGTTAGGAAAAATCCAGAAAAATTATATAAAAATTCAGCGTTCCAGAACCTACCTTGCGCCCGAAGTACAGCCGGGGGGGGCACCAGGGCCCCAGGCGCCCTGGCGGCGCCCCCCCCCCCTGGGCCGCGCCGGGGGGGGCGCCTGGGCCCCCCGAGCCCCGTCTGGTGCCCCCCTTTGGCATATATTTAGAGCGTCCTTCGAAACCCTGGGGACGGGAACTCTTTTTCGTGATCTCATCTCTGTTCCACCGCCGCCGCCGCTTCCAAGATCGGGAGCACCAGGAGAACTCTTCCCGGCACCCTGCCGGAGGGGAGGATCATCATCGGGAGCCTCTCCACCACCATGGACGCCTCCGGATGAGTTGTGAGTAGTCTCCCTTGGACCATGAGTCCATGACCAGTAGCTATGTGATGTTCTCCTCCCGTTCTTGTGCTTCACTAATTAGTCCTCGTGAGCTGCCCTACATGATCGAGGCACATATGTAATCCTTATGTTGTTGCTATGATGAGTTTGCTGGGATCCGATGGATTATGAGATTATGTTCAGATTGTGATTGAGTAATATATTTGATCTACCTCTTTTATATTTATGTTCATAAGTAATTCTTGCTTGTTCTCCATTGTTATTTATTGCTTTGGCCAAGTAATACGTAGTGACTCCAAGAGGGAACGTTATGCTTGATTGTGGGTTCATGCCCCTCGATGACTAGCTTGAGTGACAGAAACATGAGTCTAGGGGATGTGTTGTTGCCACAAGGGGGAAAACAACGGTGCTTGTGCCCGCGGGTGCAAGGATTGTTTACTTTACGCAAAGTTCTTTTAATGCAGTTGTCTGTTGCATTGAGTTTACACTATGGGTGGGGCTCGCAACTTAATACCAGCGAGATGTTCTGGATAGATATCTCAAGGTGGATGATTAGTAGTAGATATTGATGGATTTCGGTCTACTTACTTTGGCGTACCGCCCATGCTTTGAACCTCAACCTTTCTTGCAATGTAGTCAGCATTGGTTTGCGTTCGTGGTCCTGTCAATTGCCTAGCTGTAATTCGTTTACCTCACATAGCTATTTTATCGTCTTTTGGGAGAGAGACATCACTAGTGAACATCATGAGACTCCGGTCCATATTACCATCATTGATCACATCTGCTATTTACTTTTCGCTTTTACTTACTATTGCAAACATTATCTATCACTACTATCATTTGCGTTTAATCCTTTGTGAACTACAAGGCCGGAGGGATTGACAACCTCTCTGTACTCGTTGGGAGAAAAGTTATTTGTATCTGTGTGCAGGTCCACGTTGATTGCTAATATCTGGCGCCGTTAGTAGTTGACACCTACTTGTTGAACCTAGGAGTCTCTGGGGATTTGATCCTTGGCATCTTTGCTAACGGAAAAACTTCCACAACACTGCATCTCACACCTTCCACTTGGGGTAACCAACGAGGGGTTAGAGGCCCATCAAGGAGTTTTTCTGGCGCCGTTGTCGGGGACTCCACTCTTCAGGATAGGGGAGTTGCATGCTATCTTTTACCTTTGCTTTTTAGTCTTGTTAGTTTACCTTTCAGTTTTTGCTTTAGTACCTTTTATCGAAAATCACAAAAATAGTTATCTTGCTTGCTTGCTACTATGGGTTCCACCGAGAACACCAAGTTGTGTGACTTCACTAGTCACAACAACGATGACTTTATCAGCACACCTATCACTACACCTGCCACTTCAGCACCTTCATATGAAATTAAACCTGCTTTACTGAACTTAGTCATGAAAGATCAATTCTCCGGTGCTGGAGATGATGCTGCTTTACACTTAAACAACTTTGTTGAACTTTGTGATATGCAAAAGTACCAAGAAATAGATGGTAATATTGTTAAGCTTAAGCTTTTTCCTTTCTCCTTGAGAGGAGGAGCTAAAATTTGGTTTCAGTCTTTGCCTAGAAATAGCATAGATTCATGGGACAAGTGCAAAGATGCTTTATCGGAAAATACTATCCACCTGCTAAAATTATCCAACTTAGAAGTAACATAATGAATTTTAAACAATTGGATAATGAACACGTTGCCCAAGCTCGGGAACGTATGAAATCTCTTATCAAGAACTGCCCTACTCATGGTTTGACTACTTGGATGGATATCCAAACTTTTTATGCAGGCTTGAACTTTACCTCGCGGAACTTGTTAGATTCGGTCGCGGGAGGAACTTTTATGTCAACTACACTTGGTGCTGCCACAAAGCTTCTCGATGAGATGATGACCAACTATTCCCAATGGCACACCGAACGCGCTCCAACAGGTAGGAAGGTAAACTCTGTCGAGGATATTTCCTCCTTAAATGAAAAAGTTGACTTGATCATATCTCTACTTTCGAAGCAATCTTCTGTTGATCCTCGCGATGTTCCTTTAAATTCTTTGATTGCTCAAGAACAAGTAGATGTGAACTTTATCTCTAGAAACAATTTTAACAACAATGCTTATAGGAGTAACTTTGGTAGCAATCCTAGACCGTTCCCCTCTAATTCCTATGGGAACAACAATGCTTATCCTAGCACCAAGAACTCCATCCAAAAAGATAGACATTTTCCTGGCTATGAGAAACTGCTAGAAATAGAGAAGGCCACTAAGAATTACATGCACACCCAATATGAACAAAACAAAACCTTCTCGAGGCAATTAAATGAGCATACTGCTATCTTGCAAGACATTAGTAGACGATTAGAGAACATAAATATTGAGATTTCTAACCTCCAGACTAGACTCACTATCACTGAGACCCAAGTTTCCAATATGTCCCACATACAAGCCACTTTGATAAACCAAATGGCAGCTAAACCCGAAGTGGTTGCATCCCTAAGGGAGGAAGAGGATAGAATTAAGAGCTTTCCTACCCACCACACTGTTGCTACTATCCAAGTTGTTGAGGATATCCAAACTCTTAGCACCCAATGTACTCCTGGTCCCAATGGACCTATTAATGGTGATGCTATGACTATAGAAACTAACAAACAAGTGAACCTAAAGGACACCACTACCACTTTACTTGATGCTCGTGACCTTGATTTTGATAATTGCACTCTTACCGAAGTTATTGATTTCCTTCACAAGATGTCTAGAGACCCCCCGCACTAGCACGCTTAACCTTGCCTTTACAGAGCATATCACTAATGCTCTCATCAAAGCTAGAGAGGAGAAACTTAGAGTAGAAGCCTCCATACCTAGGAAGCTAGAGGATGGTTGGGATCCTATGATTAAAATTAAGATAAACAACTTCTCATGCTATGCTTTATGTGATATTGTAGCTAGTACCTCTGTTATGCCCAAAAGAATATATGATATGCTTAAATTGAAACATTATGATTCTTGTTCTTTTGGTGTTCGTCTCGTTGATTCTTCCATAAAGAAACCTTTGGGGAGGATCGACGATGTTCTTATCGTTGTTAATGATAATTATGTTCCCGTTGATTTTACTATTATGGATATTGAATGTGATCCTTCATGTCCAATTATTTTGGGACGTCCCTTTTTACGCACCGTTGGTGCTATCATTGACATGAAAAAGGGTAATATAAAGTTTCAGTTTCCTCTCAAGAAAGGGATGGAACACTTCCCTCGAAAGAAGATCAAGTTACCTTTTGAGTCCGTTGTACGGGCTAGCTATTCTTTTACTCTTGATAAAACTTGATCTATATGCATTATGCCTAGCATAAAGACATAAAAGAAAGCGCTTTTGGGAGGCAGCCCACATGAATAAATTTTTATATTTTTCTTTTGTTGTGTCTAGATGTTGTTTACTACAGTAGCATCATCATTGTATCTTTGCTTTTCATATTTGTGCCAAGTATAGCCTCTGATTGCTAGAAAGTTCAAAAGTTGTGAGGTGCTGTCCAGGAAATAGATTCTGTCCTTGGGTAGAAAAATTCGTATAAAATCACCATATCATCTTTTTTGTCTGAATTTTTTCGACAGCGTTCTCTATATAATTGTCTTTCGTGCTTCTGTTCTGAGTTTTTTTATTTGAGTTGCAGAAGTACCCCGAACAAATGAATTACTACCTGCTGTTCTGTTTTTCACAGATTCTGTCCTGTTTTGCCTTTCCTTCATTTTGCAAACCAAGAGCTTACTTTTTCTTTGCAAAAACCTTTTGGCAATCTTGAGAAACAGTAGACCTTCAAGAATATCTTTATTTCCAGCAAGGAACAATTATTTTATTAAGGGTACTAACCTCGCTAATCAGATTATGATGAGTTATGTATGAAGGTAGTTTTCAAGTGTGCGAGGGAAGATGATAAAAAGATTCAGGAGTGTCAAGCGCTCAAGCTTGGGGATGCCCCCGTGCACCCCCAAGAAATATTCAAGGAGACTCAAGCGTCTAAGCTTGGGGATGCCCCCGTGCATCCCCTTCTCCATCAACATTATCAGTTCGTCTTTCGTTCCGCTATATTTTTATCACTTCATGTGTTAAGTGCTATGCTTGGAGCGTCTTGCTTTTAGTTTCCTTTTTAGTTTTTCATAACGAGTCGGAACTCAGCTTTCTTTATGTGGGAGAGAAACACGCTCCACTTCTACCTAGAACATAACATATAATTTTCATGTCTATCTTTGCTGTGTGTGTTCTTTGTCTTTTAATAGCTACTATCATGCTCTGCTCTTAGTATTCATGCTTATCTTTTCAAAGAGCTTTTGTTTAGTTGGTTGCTTGAACTCTCTTTAATTACCATGCTCACCTTATTAAGAGAGTTTGCTTCCGTTGAATTGGTTAATATGTCTATGATAAAGATGCTACTTGCATAATGGTGCTTAGTAGTTCAGGTTTTCTTATGGTTAGTCTCAAATAGCTGGGAGATTCCCAATGTGTTATTGGAGTACCAACATGATTTGTTTGCCTATGCTGTGGTATGGTTTAGTAATATCTTCCTTCGAGAATTTATTTTGATTGACTTGGCGTATGCTCACGCATATTTAAGACTGTAAAGAAAGTCTGTCAAGCCTTGATGATCTTTTATTTCTGAGTAGCGATATAACTACCATGCCTGATTCAATGTTGCTTTGTCGCTCTGCATGATTATGACCGTCATTGCTCTCTTAGTTGGTCGCTCCCAGTCTTTTGCTAACCTCCACCTGTACTAAGCAGACTAACTTTGCAATACATAGCTCATGGGAAAGTAGCTTAAAAACTATTGTGGTAAAGAATATGTTGCCTATGTATCTTATTTCTTATAAGTTGCTTGCTGAGCGGTAACCATGTTTCTGGGGACGCCATCAACTGTCACACTTTTGTTGAATATCATGTGAGTTGCTATGCATGTACGTCTTGTCTGAAGTAAGGGTGATTTGCCATGGGTTGAATGAGTATGCATATTGTTAGAGAAGAACATTGGGCCGCCAACCAAAGCCATGTATCATGGTGGAAGTTTTAGCTTGGACATTAATCCTCAATCTCTTATGAGAATATGCTTATGCATTAAAGAGGAGTCCATCATCTATTTTCTATGTTGTCCCGGTATGGATGTCCTCAAGTTGAGATCTATCAAAAACGAGAAATCAAATGCGATTTATCTCCTTGGACCTTTGTACAGGTGGCATAGAGGTACCCCTTTGTGACACTTGGTTGAAACATATGTAATGCAATGATAACCCATGGAAATCCGAGCTAATTAGGACATAACGAGGCTTGGTATTCGATGCATGAGGCTTGCAACTTATAGGATGTCTTATGCATGACACATATGAAGTACTACTACCATTGACAAAATTGCTTTTATGTTTTCAAAATAAAAAGCTCTAGCACATAACCATTCTTTTACTTTTATGTTGAGTCTCCACCTTCTTTCTTCAAGCACCAACTACTGAGAGCATGATTGTCATTCTAAGTGTAATGTGCATTGTTCCAAAGTAGCATTGTCTTTTGCATGATTGTGATATCGTTTATTTTGAAATCATTGTATCTAGTCATCACTTAAACCTTGAAGGTGCCCCTGCATTTATGTTTTGCTTCACTAAAGGGGGCAAGCTAGATATCACGTTATCATATTTGCACACCATGTTCATTGCAAATCTTTTTGATGTTTCAGTTTCATATTGTAAAACTTTCAGTCATTTGTGATTTTCTCATGAGGCAACTTAATTACTACAGATTCATTGTCTCAGTAAGCTTTTGTCATATGACTATAAAAAGTCCTATATGGTTAATAGCATGTCACCACAGAAATTATTCTTGTTATCATTTACCTACTCGAGGACGAGCAGGAATTAAGCTTGGGGATGTTGATACGTCCAAAACGTATCTATAATTTTTTCTTGCTCCATGCCACTTTTGGGTGATATTGCTATGATATTTATACACTTCCATACACTTTTGATCATATTTGGACTAACCTACTAATCCAGTGCACCCCAGTGCCAGTTTGTGTTTTCGGCTGTTTTTGTATTTCAGGTTTTCACATTACGAGAACTGTCAGGAAAAATCCAGAAAAATTATATAAAAAATCAGCGTTCCAGAACCTACCTTGCGCCCGAAGTACAGCCGGGGGGGCACCAGGGCCCCAGGCGCCCTGGCGGCGCCCCCCCCCACCCCTGGGCCGCGCCGGGGGGCGCCTGGGCCCCACGAGCCCCGTCTGGTGCCCCCTTTGGCATATATTTAGAGCGTCCTTCGAAACCCTGGGGACGGGAACTCTTTTTCGCGATCTCATCTCTGTTCCGCCGCCGCCGCTTCCAAGATCGGGAGCACCAGGAGAACTCTTCCTGGCACCCTGCCGGAGGGGAGGATCATCATCGGGAGCCTCTCCACCACCATGGACGCCTCCCGGATGAGTTGTGAGTAGTCTCCCTTGGACCATGAGTCCATGACCAGTAGCTATGTGATGTTCTCCTCCCGTTCTTGTGCTTCACTAATTAGTCCTCGTGAGCTGCCCTACATGATCGAGGCACATATGTAATCCTTATGCTGTTGCTATGATGAGTTTGCTGGGATCCGATGGATTATGAGATTATGTTCAGATTGTGATTGAGTAATATATTTGATCTACCTCTTTTATATTTATGTTCATAAGTAATTCTTGCATGTTCTCCGTTGTTATTTATTGCTTTGGCCAAGTAATACGTAGTGACTCCAAGAGGGAACGTTATGCTTGATTGTGGGTTCATGCCCCTCGATGACTAGCTTGAGTGACAGAAACATGAGTCTAGGGGATGTGATGTTGCCACAAGGGGGAAAAACGGTGCTTGTGCCCGCGGGTGCAAGGATTGTTTACTTTACGCAAAGTTCTTTTAATGCGGTTGTCTGTTGCATTGAGTTTACACTATGGGTGGGGCTCGCAACTTAATACCAGCGAGATGTTCTGGATAGATATCTCAAGGTGGATGATTAGTAGTAGATATTGATGGATTTCGGTCTACTTACTTTGGCGTACCGCCCATGCTTTGAACCTCAACCTTTCTTGCAATGTAGTCAGCATTGGTTTGCGTTCGTGGTCCTGTCAATTGCCCATCTGTAATTCGTTTACCTCACATAGCTATTTTATCGTCTTTTGGGAGAGAGACATCACTAGTGAACATCATGAGACTCCGGTCCATATTACCATCATTGATCACATCCGCTATTTACTTTTCGCTTTTACTTACTATTGCAAACATTATCTATCACTACTATCATTTGCGTTTAATCCTTTGTGAACTACAAGGCCGGAGGGATTGACAACCTCTCTGTACTCGTTGGGAGCAAAGTTATTTGTATCTGTGTGCAGGTCCACGTTGATTGCTAATATCTGGCGCCGTTAGCAGTTGACACCTACTTGTTGAACCTAGGAGTCTCTGGGGATTCGATCCTTGGCATCTTTGCTAAGGGAAAAACTTCCACAACACTGCATCTCACACCTTCCACTTGGGGTAACCAACGAGGGGTTAGAGGCCCATCACTCCCCGATGAACAAAATGAGGCCCGCCGCATAATTCGGCGTTCTAAAGCCTATAAGGTTCACGAAGGTGAACTATACAAGAAAAGCACTACTGCTATTCTCCAACGGTGTATCTCTGAAGAGGAGGGACGACAACTTCTAGCCGAAATACACGCTAGCATGGGCGGCTATCATGCCGTAGCCCGAGATCTTGTAAGCAAGGCCTTCTGAACTGGTTTCTTTTGGCCAACTGCACGTACAGACGTACAGACCCTAGTCCAACGTTGTGTTGGATGCCAACTTTTCGCAAATCAAAGTCATATGCCTCCCACTGCCCTCAGAACCATCCCCATTACCTGGCCCTTTGCGGTCTGGGGGCTGGATATGGTCGAACCTCTTAAAGGGCGAAGCCATAAAAAGAAATATTTACTGGTTATGGTGGACAAATTCACTAAATGGATAGAAGCCAAACCAGTCCGAACAGCTGAGGCAGGGCCAGTGATATATTTTATATCCAGCGTAGTACACCGTTATGGTGTCCCGCACAGTATTATCACAGATAACGCCTCCAACTTCAGAGCTGACGAGGTGAAAAATTGGTGCACTAAGTTAGGCATTAAACTTGATTATGCCTCTGTGCACCATCCTCAAACAAACGGTCAGGTAGAAAGAGCCAATGGCTTGATAATGAGTGGCATTAAACCCCGACTGGTGCACTCCCTTCAGGAGTCGGATAAACACTGGGTGGAGGAGCTCGACTCCGTACTCTGGGGGCTGCGAACTACAACTAACCGGACAACCAGATACACACCTTTTTTCATGGTATACGACGCAGAGGCTGTCTTGCCCTATGATATTATTCATGACTCACCTCGAGTGTGCATGTACGAAGAAAGAGAGGCCGAGCTCGATCAGCAGGATGACCTAGACGGCCTTGAAGAGGAGCGCGATATCGCGCAAGCCTGTTCCGCATTTTATCAACAACAGGCCAGGCGATACCAAAGCGGAGAAGTGCGGGCCAAGACATATAATATTGGTGAACTCATATTACGCCTCCCGGAGAAGAAAAAAGACAAGCTCAAACCAAGATGGGAGGGGCCCTTCATTATTGACGAAGTACTCACCGGTGGAGCCTATCGCCTTCGAAATGCATTAGACAATCGCCTTGAGCCGAACCCATGGAACGCTGTCAGGCTCCGACGATTCTACGGATAGTTCGGTAGCACATGTTTTCTTTTGCAGTCTAGGTCTTATTCCCTGTTTTTATCTTTAAGTTCTCCTCTTCTTTTTTCTTATCGATAATTTTTTGGCTTCAACCGTATTATCACAAGGTAGAACATCCTCAAATGTATATACCTCAAAAATACTTGGAAGCTTCTATAACAAAGCCCATTATCAAAAAGCATATTGCTCAAAATATTTATGTCGTCTGTTTCATACAGTCTCCTTGCCATTGTATGCACCTTTATGACTTCAGTTTTTGCCAAGCTGGGTTGCCTGGCTCCTGTGTTTATACCCTACGTTCCCGATTGTTCGGCTAGGGTGTAAAGGGAGCACCTCTGTGATTGTTACAACCGGGTAATCCGGACCTGTACCTCAGACGGGTGAAGCCCAAAGCTAGCGTTCTTAAGAGAATAATCGGTCAGCGGATACACGACATATTGCTTTTAAAGCGCATAAACTTTAAAATCTAATAGGATACGACATCCTACAATCCTTTTTACAGGATCAAAGCCTAGGCACGCATATATACACATACTGACCTAGGGAAAGGAACCCTTAACGGAACTATTCTCTCTAGAAGATGTTTCTTACGTTAAATAGTAACATAACATAGCTCCCCGAACATAGTTTGTCTGTTCAAGCAATTATGACCGGATTGCCTGGTTACTGAACATACCACGTGTTCATCATAGGTATAGTATTCGGAAACACTCCAGCCCTTGGGTTTTCGGAGGGTAAAGCGGAAGGTCTGCCATGAAAATCTTTCAATTAAATTCGGCAGGAGATAAGTTTGATGATAAAGTACATTGTTACATAGAACCAAAGGCCTATTCTTCATCTATACCATCTATAAGACTGTCTAATTTACAGTCTTGTTGAGAATACTTGGCGGCTGTCTTTACTTGGTCGTATACCAAGCTTACAGGGATTTCTAGTCCGTCCGGCCCTCGAGGTCCAACCCGAGCCATATGGTTCAGGTCTAGCCTGGCATAACGTGTCTTCACCATAGCCCAGGCTTCTCGGGCACCTTTTCAGCATGCTGATGCTTTCCATAATTCAAAGTGGTGTCGGGCCCCTTTGAATAAACCCGCCAGTTCCTCCATAATTTCTAGAGGAGAATCGGCTGGCCATAAAGCCTTGGCCATGTTCTTCATGGCCTTTCAAGCTCGCTCGTGAACCCTGGAAAGCTCTTGCAGCAGGTCACCTTGAAATCCGGACACCTCTCCTTCGGGCCACCCAGTTAACAAACCTACAGGAATAGTTTTCGTAAAGAAACTTTGAATCAAGGGACTATAATGAAAGCTAGGTTCATTGTCATACTGAATATGCCGCCCTTAAGCTTCTTGTTCTCTTTTAAGGCATCCGAAAGTTGGGCTCGCACGTCCTTTAGCTCTTCGGCTAGCTTGACGATTGTATCATGTAGCTTGTTTTTCTCATTTATGGTCCGTGTTAGTACACGATGACCAGTAGCTATCTGCCCTTCGGCTGGTTTCTTCCCAGCCAGAGCAGCCCTTAGCCTTTCCTCCAGCTGGTCTATTGGTCTTGTTGTTGCAGTTCAAACAATGTATACTTAAAGATCATTGATCGGTATAGTACCATACTGTTCGGCCACTATTGTTCTTACCATTAGAGCCATTCTTGGACTTATTTGAATTTTCCAATTCAATGGTGGCAGTAGTAAGCTTGGTCTGGCATTCTTCCAGTTCCTTGGATAATGCGTTATTCTTTTCCTTGAGTACCTAAAAACACAACGTTCCTTAAATCAGTTGGGCCAACTGCTTTAAGTCTTGGGGGCTATTGGCATATGAACATTGAATTAACACCCACCCACATATCTTTGGAAAGCTAGTGAGTGATCAGGCAAGTCCGTCTCGAGCGGCTCGGATATATGCATCCACAAAACTGAAGGCGTTAAACGCATCCTCAGTGAAAGCTGGGTCACGCATGGCTGCTTTTCGCCACCGATGATTCATTGCGCTCTCCACTTCGGAATTGGTAACTGATACCTCATTCGAATCATCTTGAAGAGGACAATCTGGCGTTACACCCGCATCAGCCCTAGTCCTTGTGGATGGGCCTGGGGCTGGATTGGTTGGAGCATGACCAGCAGGATCCCCGGACACAGTCCGGTGTATACTCTTCCTAAAAATAAAAATAAAGCGGAAAATCATGATCCATCTCTGCCACCAGACATATGTTAAGGAGTCATACCTCTTCGATAAAGGAGGATGTTCGGTGGTGTCTCCGGTCCCCTTTCGCTTCACAGACCCGACCTGCGCAGGCGTCACCCTTTGGGAAGACGCTCTTGATACAGTACGACAGGATGAGCACCGCCCCTTTTGAGCATGAGATAGTGCGGTGGGTGAGGCGCACTGGGAATATTCTCTTTGAAGAGGAGTCTCCTGGGTACTTACATGAGAGGAAGGAAGAATGCCAGGATAGTCGGCTATAATAGCCACTTCGGTACCGTCATGGCTGGTTTGATAAAAAAACTCCGTCTTTAAGATCTATGCTAATGTTCGGATCCTCCTCATATCCGGGATCCATGTCCCGAATATGGTCCTCTGGCTGTGGGATAGGACTGCTAATCCTTTCGACAACCTTCCTCTACTCCTGTTAGGAAGCAATCGAACTCAGTTCGGTTAATGTATCTCAAAATAAAAAATTGAGTAAAACTAGCGATCAGGGAAAGGCTTACCCAGTCGATGGGGTTATACATAGAGAAACCCTCCCGACACTTTAAGCGAAGAAAATCCTCCTTCTCCCCTTTATAGAGATCAGCTAGGATGGCGGCCAGAGCGGCGGGGTTGTCCGGACCCTCGCGTAGACAGCGTGAGGCATCATCCTGGCCATTATAGTGCCACATAGAAAACCCTCTAGCCTAGAGCGGCTACACGCATCACGTTATTGAGATCGCCATCACTTCGATTATCGTCAGCTTGAGGTGGGCAAGTAGTCTGATCTTGCTTGCAAGTCTTTTAACTTCTTCACTGTCTTCCTCCATGAGACTGTGGGGAGATCAGTTGAAATGCTTCTTTAAAGGAGCACTGGAGTATTCGGGGAAGCCTTGCCGGATTGGGTCCGGCAGGACCACATCCTCGATATAAAACCACTCCGAGGGCCACTCTTCGGAAGCCTTCTTCGGAGTGCCAAGCAGATAACCTGTCCCTGCTATGCACCACACTTCGGCGCCTCCTACCTCGAATATAGATCCCTTCTGGGAGCGAGGGACAAGGCAAAAGAACTTTCGCCATAGCCCGAAATGAGCCTCGCAGCCCAGAAATAGCTCACAAAGAGCGACGAAGCCCGCAATATGCATGATAGACTCCGGTGTAAGGTCGTGCAGTTGGAGGCCATAGAACTCCAGAAACCCCCTGAGAAAAGGGTGGATAGGAAATCCTACGCCTCTTGGGAGGAAGGAGACGAAGCACACCCGTTTTTCTTTGGAAGGATTGGGGAAACTTTCCGCCAGGGCTTGAACGTTGAGAGAAGTTAGTCCAGCCCGGACGAGGACTAGATCCTCGGGAGGGAGATACCCCTGCATCTGAAGTTTTCTCATATGCGCATGAGATACTGAGCAACTCTCCCAATCGCCCGCTTGAGGGCCAAGAGGGCGCGAGGAAGAATTGGGAACGCCATCCATGTTTGAAGATTTTTTGTGGCGGGCTCTAAGGATTTTCCGTGTAGAATGGAATGGCATCTGAGATCTAGCCTCTTTAAATAGGCGCCTTCCTTATGCAGCTGGGGGGTTACTTGTAAAAATGCCCAGACTATTCATATGCATCTGACACGTGGGAGCCAAGACGACGGCGGCAAGGAATCGACGGGGTATAATATTAAAATATGAAGCTGAACTATCATCTGATCTGAAGGAGGACTCACCTTGCAAGACCGAAGACATGAAGCCGGATACAGAGTCGTCCTTGAAGGCAAGTCCGGGGGCTACTAAGGGAGTCCTGTATTTAGGGGTCCTCAGGCGTCCGGGCCATTGATGCTGGGCCAAATTGATGGGCCATGAAGATAGAAGTAGAAGGCCCTCCCCCGTATTCGGTTAGGACTCTTATGTATGTAGAAAGGGAAGAGAGATGTTCGGATGTAACGATTCCTTCCTTCCCAAGTCACCGTTGTAACCCTAAGCCCCCTCTGGTATGTATATAAGCCGAGGGGTTTAGTCCGTAGAGAGAACAAAATCATACCACATAGGCTAGACTTTTAGGGTTTAGTCATTACGATCTTGAAGTAGATCAACTCTTGTAACCCCATATCCTTGAAGATCAATCAAGCAGGAAGTAGGGTATTACCTCGATCGAGAGGACCTGAACGTGGGTAAACGTTGTGTCCCATGTCTCCTGTTACCATAGATCCTTAGACGTACAACTTGGGCACCTCTACCCGAGATCTGCCGGTTTTGACACCGACAGGTACTGCACGCCCGGGCGAGGGTGTGCGTTGGCCGTGCGGAAATGTGATGTTCGGGTTGAACCTTCGTGCGCGTCGCCGTCGACGTAGCCAGGTGAGGTGGCCCACCCCCAGCTGGCGTCGACTCGACGCTCTGATGGCTTCACCCAGCTTGGGGCTGCCGGGCGGGCACATCATCCCCGCGCGAGACACCTCTGCCTGCTCCGTCGCCGCGGACATCGCAGACGCGGCCGCGTTTCGGGCCCTCTTGGCGTTCTGCCTATTCCACCGGTCGGTGGTGACAGCCTCCCAGCACAGAATCTCCACCCTTTAGTCAGCGTTCGACATGCCCGACGGTTTGGCAGGCGGCGCCCTCGGCTTCCTCTGCTTCGCCTGGGTGGCGTCGGGCATAGCAGCAGCGCGAGGGGGCGAGTATTTCTTCGGCAGCATGGCGGGATGATGGTCGGATGGCGGGGAGAGGGAGGAGAATGGCGGGAGAAGAGGGGCTAGAGGAGGAAAAGGTGGGGGAAAGCCAGGGGATGGCGGGAAAAAGGGCGTCTCTCGCCGACAGAGCGGCCTCACTCGCCTTTTCGCTTCGGCCACCAGCGACACTTAGGGGTTTGGGTTCGACTCGGGTTCGCCGACTGTTGTTTTGGTCCAAATCGATGATAATCAAGATCATGGGGCGCGACTGGACCGATTTTTCGGCGCCGACGCTAAAAAAACGCCCTGGGGTGCCTGTTGGGGGCACGGCTAGAGATGCTCTAAGTCACTCTCCACTGTGTGCCTAGTCTAAACGGTGGTTATTTTACTGATACCGGAACTGTTCCAATTTTATCGGATGTCCCCGAAGGGACTCAGAGGGTGCTTGGATACGTTTTAGTCTCATGACTAAAAGTAGTGGGAATAAAACTTGCTAGCCTCACCCATGCTTGGATCCAAATACTAAAGAGACTAAAATCAAGTTAATGAGCATTTCCAAACCCTCCAATCCAGAACTCGCATCTGTTAAAGGAGATGAGTTAAATGAGGAGAGAGAGGACTAATCCATATTTTAGTAGGGGTACTCCAGACTAAAAAAAAAATAGTCTCAAGACTAGTTTTAGCCCATTTTTAGTCGAGGGTGCTTGGAACTTTAGCCTCTTAAAGTGACTATTTTTAGTCAGACTAAAATAAGTCCCTTGGATCCAAGCAGGGCCTGATACCGGAACTGTTGTAGATGCTCTTAGAGCAACTCCAATGGGGCGACCCATTTCGTCTGCCCGCGTCCATTTGGGTCGGCGCGGACAGAAAAGTCGGCCCAACGCGCCAACCCAAACGGACGCGTGTCCACTTTCGTCCGTCTGCTGGCCCATTCCCGGCCCATTTTTGAGTCGGATTTGCGTCGGCGCGGAAACACGACGAACAGGCGCGCGCTCGCCCTCTATCCTCCCCGGGCCCGCTGGTCGGTGGCACATTGGCCTCTCCACATCCAACAGCACGCCCTCGCCCCGCCTACTTCATCGCCGACGCCGCCGGCCATTTTTTCGATAAAAAAAGATACATAGATTTCTAAAAGTACACACATAAAAAAAGATCAACTACTCGTCGCTATCCGACTCCGACTCAGTAATGTCCTCCTCCGACGTCTGAATGTAGGCGTCAGCCTGATTCTCGTCCGCGAAGTCGTCCCATCCTGACGTTTCTCGTAGCTTCAGTTTCATTTGAGCGGTCAGCTTTCGCGCACGCTTGTCCTCCCGATAGGCGGCTCGCTCCGTCCTCCTCGCCTCCCTCTCCGCCCTCCTTTGCTTGTCGAACAGGCGCTCGTCGACGATGTCCTGCGGGAAGCGTGCGCGCCACACCACCATGGCCTCAACGTCGTTCCCGCCGATGGCGAGGCGACGCTGCCGCCTCTGGTGGACACGACGATCCTCGTCGGTGAAAAGTCACGGGAGAGGCGCGAGATCATGCGCCCGCTGCCTCGACACGTCGGGATAACTCATCTCCCGACGAGGCCTTAGGAGGCGCCACGCCGTCGAGTCGTGCGCGCGGGCCGCCTCCTCTGCGGTGTCGAAGGTGCCGAGGAAGAGGCGTTTCTCGCCAAACATGATCGCGGAGGAGAAGTCGCCGGAGCGGCGCTTGTGGACTTTGCGAAAATCCGAAGCTCCCAGGCGTCGCATCAACATGGTGGCGCAGAGGCGGCGATGCTAGTGAGAGGGGGCGAGACGAGTGCGCGGCGGACAGAGTGAGAGGTGGCGAGACGAGCGTGCCTTCTTATAGCGAGCGTCGGCCGCGGCGGCGCACCAAAACAAGCGCGCACACCTTTCCCGCGTGTTGGCCGCCCAAGACCAGCGCGCGCTAGGCCGATTTCCTCCGCGCGCAAACCTTTCCCGTGTACTGGAGCGCGTGCGGTCATGAAATCGGCGCGTTGGGCACGCTGCCGACCCAAATCGAAAAGAGAGCGGACGCCGGGCAGATAGGCGACCGAAACAGACAAAAAGCGAACAAAAGAGCCATCCGTTTGGACCGGCCGGTTGAAGTTTGCTCTTAAATCCCTTCTTTCATTACTACTACTCTCTCCGCCGCGCGCAACTCCGGCGCCGGCATCCACCTCCTGCCGAGCAGCCCACTCTCCCTCTTGCCCCCCTCCCCTCTCCTCCCCCCCTCTCTCCTCTCCGCTCTGTTCGCTATGGCGGCGAGCCCAAAATCGGTGACCTCCACATTCCGGCCATCTGGGGAGCGCCCGGTGGTCTCGGGACTGGGGATCTCCTCAGAGTCGGATGGCTCGGAGGTGAGGGGTCCAGGCACGGCCCCTGCTGCGCGGGCGGTGCCGGAACCACTGGAGACGGCGTGCGCGAAGGGCGCTGCACGCTGGGACCTGCCTCCCGCCTCCAAGAAGGAGCTCTGGAGACGTCGCCATGGCATGGTGGCCCAAGCGGAGCGGGGTCAGGCGGCTGGGCGCGAGGGCGTCCGGCGCGAGGTCTCGTTGGAGATGCGAGACAAATGTTTTCGCTGCTTGGAGAAGGGGCACTACCAGGCGGACTGCACCAACGACATCGTCTGCTTCCGTTGTGGCCTCCCCGGCCATGGATCCAAGGACTGCAAGCGCCCGCGAAGCCCCTCCCCTGTCGACGAGCTACGGCGTGACGCTGTGGCCAAGGTTGCCCGTCGGGCCTCGCCTGCCGCTTGCCCTGTGCCCCCGGCACCACGGCTCCCCCCCCCCTCCGCCGCCCCCCAGCGGGCCCCCTGTGATATGGGCCCGTCCTGGCCGCCTCTGGCGCCACCGCGTCTCCAGGTGGCTCTTGAGCTGGACGACGACCATGACGCGCTCTGCATCACCACCAGATCCCCGATCGTGGCGGACCTAGAGAGGCGTCTCCAGTTCGCCATGGTTGCATATGTGGGTGGCGCACGGAAGGTGATCTCGTCTGAACGGGTGCGGGAGATGCTGCTGGGCAAGCTGGGCATCTCGCCGGAGCAGGTCTCGGTCCACCGCCACCGCCCGGAGGATTTTCTGGTTGTGTTCGCGTCGTCGGAGCTCAGAAACAGAGTCTCCGCGTGTCTGTCGGTGGAAGTCCAAGGTGACAAGCTCTACTTCAGGCCATGGAACCGGCAGTCGCAAGCGGTGCATTCTATTGCTGGGTTCAAGGTCTGGCTGGAGCTCGAAGGTATCCCCCCCCCATGCCTGGGACAGGTCGGTGGTTGAGGACCTGCTGGGCTCATCGTGCAAGATTGATGAAGTGGCGCCGGAGACCTCGTCTCGTGCCGACCTGGATTCGTTCAAGATCTCTACTTGGACGGGGGACCCGCAGAGCATCCCTTCCCTACGTTGGCTTGCGGTGCCGGAGCCGGGGGAGGAGCGGCCGCCGGCGTTTCTCCAGTACAAGGTGCTTATTCACCTGGATGCAGTGTTGGATCTCCGCGAGGCCGGTGAACCATGGTTCTTTGATGGCTCATCGGACAGTGGCCAGAGTGGCATCCCCGAGCAAGATGGAGATGTGGGAGGATCGGGCCCGAGGGTGCGCCGTGTGCCATGGCAATTTGGGGTGCGCGACTCGCGTGGGAGCGGCACGGCCGCCGGCGGCGGTACCGGCCGTGCTCACGGCATGGGGGACGGCCAGGCTTGCCCCCCTGCATCGGATTGGCGCCTACCTTCGATGGGAAAGCCCTGCGGGGCCGGCCTGGGGCCCGCCAGGGTGACGGCAGCAAACAGGATTTCGCGCAGGATGTCGGCTTTTGACCGGCTGACCACGAGGGAACGTTTGGTGGCGTTTTCAAACGAGACGGGCGGGCAAGGTGATTTGGAAGCTAAGGCAGTTCCGGAGGCAGTTAGGATTGGGCGTGGAGGGATGGCGGACCCACGGTCTAACCCGATTGCCTCGGATCCGCTGCCCAATCAGGAGAAGTGGCACGAGGAGAGGGTGCTGCGGGCCCAAGTGCCAGCTGCCCCGCTGCAACGGTCGGAGATTCCGGTGAGTCGGGCCCCTGACATGCCCAGGACGCAGCGGCCCCCTGATATGACCAGGTCGCTAGCCTCCAAAGAGCAAAGACAAAGCGGGATCCAGGACGGGCCTACATCGAAGGTTGGGAAGGCTGACCAGGCAGTTGGGGACTGCGGAGACCAGGCGCGTCCATCCGACCGAGACGATGGAGACAAGGATGGGGGGCAGGGCCCATCCGCCCGAGACGATAACCTGGCGGATGGCGACAAGGAGACAGGGCGGGGCCCGAGCAACCTGGCGCAAGACGACGCGATGGTAGGTGGCAGAGTGGAGTTCCAAATCCTCGCCAAGGAAACAGAGCCCCGTCCAGCGCGCAGTGGGGGGCCCCACCGTGATGGAAAGCATGCCCATGCACATGCAGATTTGGAGATGCCTACGTCGGCTACATACGAGCTGCCAAACTTTGAGCCTGTCCTAAGTACAAGAGAGGTAGAGAAGATGGGGCCGATGAACCTGCACTGTCGGACGCTGATATGCGCTACCAGGGAGCAGGAGACAGAGGGGATGACCGCCAACGAGGTGGTGGCATACGGCAAGCTCAAGAGTTTTTGCTCAAACATCATCAAACGGCTTGCCCCACCCCTACTCAGGGAGATGCAAGCAACTCAGCTGCGTCCCGAGGCTGAACCCTTCACGCCAAAGAGAACCACTAGAGCCTCAAAGAAGAGCACGGCGAGCAAAAAACCCAAAGACACGCCGGTGGAGAATGTGCTCCTCCATGCGCTTGGCATGGTGCCTGGCGACCTTGAGGTTGACGAGGGGGTGGTGCACGAGCTCAAAGAGCTCTTCGACTCTCCTCTACGTAAGCAACATGTGCGGATCATCGCGGCTCTCTTCGGCAAATCGTTGCCATCGACGGAAGAAATGGAGGCTCAAAACGCGGTGGTAGTGTGCGCGTAGTGGTGGTGGCCGAGCGGAGTTGGTGTACGCTCTCTATGGATCCACATCCAAAGATACTTTGCTGGAATGTCCGAGGACTTAACAATCCAGCAAAGCGTAAGGTGGTGCGGGAGTTTGTGCGCACTTTAGAGGTCAATCTCATTTGCTTTCAAGAGACCAAGATGGATGTAATAGATAGTTTCATTGTGATGCAATGCATAGGGCCATCCTTTGATGGTTTTGCTTACTTACCGGCGGAGGAAACCCGTGGTGGGGTCCTGCTAGCTTGGGATAGCTCGGTGGTAGACGTGGAGGCTATCCAGCTCGACACAAACTTTATCACTGGCAGAGTTCGCACCAAGATTGGGGAGCCGTGGTGGATCTCGGTGGTCTATGGACCCCAAGGAAATGATCGTAAGAGCTAGTTCCTGGAGGAGCTTAGGCTCAGGCGCACGATCTGCCCAGGTGCTTGGCTGCTATTCGGAGATTTCAACATGATCCTTCGAGCCTCTGAGAAGAACAACAACAACTTGAACAGGCACATGATGACCAAGTTCAAAGATTTTGTGGATGATCACGAGCTTCGCGAGATGTACATGCATGGGAGGAAGTACACATGGTCCAATGAGAGAGACACGCCCACTATGACCAAGATTGATCGGGTCCTCATGACGGTGGACTGGGAGCTTCTGAATGCGAGCCATCTGCTCCAGGCGCTATCCACGGGCGTCTCAGATCATGCGCCTCTACACCTCACTACGAGTGCAGATTTCTGCCCCCAAAAACGCTTCAGATTTGAGCTCTTCTGGACGAGACTTGAGGGCTTTGAGGAGGCCACGCGTGACACCTGGACCTGTGATCCCAGAATCGTGGACCCCTATAAGAGGCTGGACGCGCTCTTGCGAAACTCGGCGGTGGCCCTCCAAGCGTGGGGGCAGCGAAAGATCGGCAATGTCAAGCTGTTGATGAGGGTGGCCACTTGGCTCATTCAAAGACTGGACTTTGCACAGGAGAACAGGATGCTAACGGCAGCTGAGCTGTGGTTAAGGCGAACCCTCAAACATGTGCTGCTAGGTATGGCAGCCCTAGAGAGGACCATTGATCGGCAGCGGTCCCGGTTGAAATGGATCAAAGAAGGAGATGCCAACACAAGGCTCTTTCAAGCTGTGGCCAATGGTAGGAGGACTAAGAACTTCATTGCCAACGTCAAGCTAGGCGACAATATCATTACTGACCAAGATGGCAAGCTAGAGGCGTTTACGGAGGCCTATGAAAGGCTGCTAGGTTGCGCTCACTCAAGGGTGCACACCCTCAACCTGCACTACTTGGACATCGAGGCCACAGACTTGGGCTGTTTGGAAGAGTTGTTCACCGAGGAGGAGGTGTGGCAAGTGATAAAAGAGCTGCCACCTGATAGGGCCCCAGGACCCGATGGCTATATAGGAGCTTTCTTTCAGAAAGCTTGGCATATCATAAAACCTGATGTCATGGCAGTATTGATGAAGCTATTCGTGGGAGACTCCAGAGGTTTTGCTAAAATGAACAAAGCCTCCGTCATTCTCATCCCTAAGAAGCCGGATGCTCAGGAGATTGGCGATTATAGGCCGATAAGCCTGATTCACAGCATCCCTAAGCTCTTTGCTAAGATTCTGGCAAATCGGCTCAGGCCTCAAATGAAGGACTTGGTGGCGACGAACCAGTCGGCGTTCATTAAAGGAAGGCATCTTCATGATAACTTCTTGCTGGTGCGTTAGGTGGCGAGGAAAATTAACGCTAGACGCACCCCTGGCGTCTTTCTGAAACTTGACATCTCCAGAGCGTTTGACTCCCTTTCCTGGCCCTTCCTCTTCGAGGTGCTGAGAGCTAAGGGGTTTGGGCCAAGATGGACGAACTGGATTGCAACGCTTCGTGTCTCCATATATGCGGATGATGTGGCCATGTTCATTAGGCCCTCCTCACACGATCTGGCGACGACCAGGGCCATCTTGCAGGCGTTTGGAGAAGCCTCGGGACTCAAGGTCAACTATCGTAAATCTTCTGCTGTCGTCATCAGAGGCTCCGAGGAAGACCGGGACAGAGTTGCGAATATGCTCCAATGCAATGCTTCAGAATTTCCATGTAAATACCTGGGGCTACAACTAGCGATCAAGAATCTTATGCGAGCGGACTGGCAACCCATGTTGGACAAGGTGAGGCAATGGTTGCCGGGATGGCAGAGAGGTTTGATCCAGAGGCCGGGGCGACTGGTTCTGGTGCAATCGGTGGTTGTAGCTCGACCAGTGCATCACCTGATGATCACGGATGCGCCAGAATGGGTCCTCGAGGAGATGAACAAGTGGATGAGGTCATTTTTTTGGGCCGGGAAGGACAAGTGCAATGGAGGACAATGCTTGGTCGCCTGGGATCAAATCTGCCGCCCAAAAGTGTGTGGCGGCTTGGGCATCAAAAACCTGAAGTGGCAAGCTATAGCACTGTGATAGCCTGGCTTATTAAGGATGATAGACTACTCATATCAATAAGGAATTCCTTCTTTTCCGGGAGCCCATTCGGATAGAACTCCAAAGTTAAGCGTGCTCAGCTTGGAGTAGTTTCAGGATGGGTGACCGACCGGGAAGTTGCTCCCGGGTGCGCACGAGTGAGGACAAAGTGCGCAGAAAAGACTAGTATTGATATGTGAGGCCAGTCTAGATCCCGCCATGAGTAACGACCACCGGCGGGTGTGTCCGGGGCGTTACAAGTTGGTATCAGAGCTGACTCTCGCGGTTACACGGATGTTTGCGGACAGTTTGCAGCCATGTTGTGCATGACGTTTGTGACCCGTCGTGGCACACGGCATGGCACATGTGCTGTCCTGGAAGCACAGACGGTTGTGCCAAGAGGGAACGTTCCTGTGGCCCGACGAGGACGTCGGTTCCTCTGAGTGGGGGTGTATGTGATAGCCTGGCTTATTAAGGATGATAGACTACTCATATCAATAAGGAATTCCTTCTTTTCCGAGAGCCCATTCGGATAGAACTCCAAAGTTAAGCGTGCTCAGCTTGGAGTAGTTTCAGGATGGGTGACCGACCGGGAAGTTGCTCCCGGGTGCGCACGAGTGAGGACAAAGTGCGCAGAAAAGACTAGTATTGATATGTGAGGCCAGTCTAGATCCCGCCAGGAGTAACGACCACCGGCGGGTGTGTCCGGGGCGTTACAAGCACTGAGAGTTAGATGGGAGTGGCTCAAGAGGACCGATGCCCAGCGTCCATGGCAAGGGTTACCCTTGATGAAGGATGAGGAGGCAAAAGAGGTGTTTGATACACTGATCAACATTACGGTGGGATCTGGAGAACGGGTGCTTTTCTGGAAGGACAGATGGATTCATGGCATGGCAGCGGCTGATATTACACCCTTGGTGGTTGCCAGGGTCCCTACCAGGACGGCTAACAGACGTACGGTGAGCCAGGCCATGGCAGACGCGAGCTGGGAGCAAGACTTTGAGGCCCCCACTTCCTTCACAGCCCTCATACAGCTCATGCACCTCGGCCATGCGACCAACTCGGTGGAGAGGAACACAGCCCAGCCCGACACCTTCTCTTGGCCGCTCACCACGACAGGAGCCTACACAGCTAAATCTGTGTATCAATACTTATGCTCTGAGCTGACGAGATCACCAACCGCGGAATGCACTTGGAAGAGCTGGGCACCGCTGAAATGCAAGCTTTTCATCTGGCTCGCCTTAAGGAAGAGGGTATGGACGTCAGACCGGAGAGCGAGGCATGGGCTACAGGATAATCCGTCGGCATGCTTCACCTGCTTGCAGGCAGAGGACAATATCAACCACATCATGGCGAGCTGCACCTACGCCCAAGAGGTTTGGCACAGAGTGTTTGATCTTCTTCGGATCAATGTGCATGGGCCTCGGGGCACGGACGAGTTAGCGGAGTGGTGGCTGGCTTCGCGCGCGAGCTTCAAGGGCGCTGAACGTAGAGGTTTTGACACGCTAGTGGCGGCGGTGGCATGGGCCCTGTGGAAGCAGAGAAATGCTAGAGTCTTCAACAAGACTTATGAGCAGCAGACAGCCGCTAATCTCCCAAGGACGATCCTTGATGACATAGCGGAGTGGAGGAGGGCAGGTGTGGGCGTTGGAGGTCTGCAACGATTCGTGAGAAGTTAGCTAGGGCAGTGTGGCGTCGGTGTTGTGTGTGTTGTTAGTCCTCGATGTACACGCCTAGGACACAATCTTGTATGTAAACCTTCTTTCTTCTATAAAGCTATGGTACGCCCTTGACGTACTCTTAAAAAAAATTACTACTACTCTGCTTTCACATACGAGCTTCATCGACGCTCGACGGCCAGCACCGACACACATGCTGTCCCGATGCACCCAGCGCGTGCTCCTGCCATCGTCGCCTCTCGCCTCCTCGTCCGGGACAACCAGCGCATCACAGCGCTCGCCCGCACTGGCGACCTGGCCGCGGCGCGCCGGGTGTTCGACGCCATGCCCCGCCGCGACGTCGTCTCCTGGAACGCGCTCCTCACCGCCCTCTGGCGCGTCGGCCGGGACCTGCCCGCGGCGTGCCGCCTCTTCGACGACATGCCGTCCCGCAACGTCATCTCCTGGAACTCCGTCGTCGCCGGCTGCCTCGCACACGGCGACCTCGCTGCCGCCTCCGCCTACTTCGTGCGCACCCCGCGTCGCAACGTGGCCTCGTGGAACGCCATGCTTGCCGGGCTCGTCCGGCTCGGCTGCATGAACGACGCCGAGAGGCTGTTCGGTGAAATGCCTGAGAGGAACGTGGTGTCGTACACCACCATGGTTGATGGGCTCGCGCGACGAGGGGAGGTGGGTAGGGCGCGCGCGGTGTTTGACGAAATGCCAGAGAGGAACTTAGTGTCGTGGGCAGCGATGATAAGTGGGTATGTTGACAACAGCATGCTCGACGAGGCAAGAAAACTGTTTGCAGCGATGCCAGAGAAGAATGTCATGGCATGCACCGCCATGATCACTGGATATTGCAAGGAAGGAGATGTGGGGAGCGCCAGGAAGCTTTTTGATGAGATTTATGTCAAAGATGTCATCTCGTGGAACGCCATGATTGCAGGTTGTTATTCCTTTCTCGTTATGCAACTTGCTAATTGCTTAATACTATGTGCAGTCCTAAGAATTCTTATGTTGCTTAGATATGTCTACTGGATGTTGTGTATTTACCTCCATGCCAAGCCATCCTGGCTTTTCATATCTTCAAGCTGTTCTTGAGTTTGTGCATCAGTTCTTTCTCGCATCTACTTGCGTAAGTGCGTGCATTTGCATGAGTTAGCGGTTGTAAATGATTTTTGTTCTTTGCCTTTTGCCGTTTCAAACAATTGACAGTGTTTGGTGTCAATTTTATACCTCTAGTGAGCTTCACAATTAAGAAACAAATAGTCACTAAATTTTCTTGCTTGGCATGAACTAAAAGATGTATGTTGGTTGTAATACTCTGAATCAACATTGTTTTCTCAGATTTTTTTTACAAAATTCATGCCTGATGATATTGATTTCTTAAAATTTTGCAACTGTTAGGAACTCATGCATTAATTGTTATTGCAACTCTGGAGAGCAATGCCGTGGGATGGTTTGGTTGGGACTATTGAAGCCTTGGACTAATGTGTGTTTAAATTTTTGAATGGCGTGCAGCCTACGTTGTTGTTGAGGTTCTTGACCGAGAGAATCATTTCACTTCATTAGGGGGGG
>LR738711.1:661038907-661232126 GCA_902687465.1 Secale cereale
GGGGGGGGGTATATAGCAATCATAATAAAAGAAAAAAAACTCTACCTAGGCCTTTTTCTTTTTAATGCTGCCACTGAACTCTCGAAAATCCTCACATTTCACTTTCCATATTTTTGCAGGTTATGTTCATAATGGATATGGAGAAGAAGGTTTGAAATTGCACATCATAATGCTCAGAGAAGGTACAAAACCAGATCATGCGACTCTTATTGCAACCCTGACAGCATGCTCTGCTCTTGCTTTGCTCAGACAAGGAAGATCAACACATGCTGTTGCCGTCAAAACAATGTTAGAATCTAGCACATCTTTTTGTAATGCTTTGATCACAATGTATAGCAAGTGTGGTGATGTCAGTGAGTCAGAGTTGGTCTTCATAAATCTTAAAAGCCAGGACATCGTTTCGTGGAACACAATGATCGCGGCATATGCACAACATGGCAAATATCAGAAAGCTATTTCTCTCTTCCATGAGATGGAAACACGTGGGCTGATACCGAACGATATTACCATCCTTAGTGTGCTATCAGCATGTGGGCATGTTGGCAGGGTGGATGACAGCTTGGAACTATTTGATCTTATGTCATCCAAATACGCGATATGTCCAGGAGCTGAACACTATGCTTGTATTATCGATATATTGGGCCGAGCAGGACAGTTCGAGAAAGCGTGTAGTTACATAAAAGACATGCCATTTGAATCTGAGAAGAATGTTTGGGGTGCATTGCTGGGGGCTTCCAAGACTCATGGCAATGTGCAGTTGGGTGAACTTGCGGCGAAAATGCTTGTGCAGTCAGACTCAGGAAGTTCAGGGCCTTATGTGATGCTTTCAAATATATATGCTGCTGCTGGCATGTGGGGTGAAGTCAATCGAATAAGAGGTCAAATGAAGGAAAAAGGTGTGAAAAAACAACCTGGATACAGCTGGACTGAAATTGCTAATAGAGTTCATATGTTTGTGGGTGGTGATGCATCTCATCCAGAGATGAACAAGATCATATCTGAGCTGAGAAAAATCAGCTTTCATATGCAAATGATGGCCAATGAAACTCATACAATGGTAGAGATGTCCCAGGAATCTGGATAGGGCTTTTCATAGTCTTCATGCACACATGTCACTCGCAGCATCTGCTCAATCAGAGTATCTGTCTGTGAGTTCAAGGATCAAATTTACAGGCCACAGATTGTTTGTCTCAGGTACATGGATTCCCTGCATGGCTTTTAAACAGACGAGTCTAATGGACTTTAGTATCATGATAAACCTGTTTTTTTCCCTTCAATAAGGGCTCATTTGGTGACCGGGGAAAACGCAGGGATCCTGGCGCGATCCCAGGGACAAAACAGCACGAGGTAAACTCACCCAGGGAATTCGGCTGATTCATTTGGTCGGAGCCAGGGGAAGATTAATCTTGGCCCATCCATGCTGAAACCCCGGGACAGAAAAAAACTACCCTAGACTCGTGGGAGGAAATTTCCGTCTCCCTCGCGCGGTCACTCTCGTTCGCAGCTATGGTCGCCGGATAACACGCTCAATCTGTGCACCCCTCCAGGCCCCCAATTTGCCATGCGAATTCTCCACAGGGTTTTAATTTTGTCAACAATATTTCACTCAGGGCCTCTCTTCCCCGAGAATGTCCCCCCTGATAGCCAAACAAAGCCTAAAAGAAGCCCCCCTGCTGTTTATAAAGACATTGAAACTAGAAAGTAGAAGAAACAGTCTTTAAAGGTAATTTCCATAATCATTTCTATTGACCATGGAAATAATTTTGTTCTGGGTGATAAAACAATCTTGATCCAGTTTTACCTAGGAATTTCTAGCTGCAACCTTGACTGAGATGAACACATGGTTGTCAGGTCAATTAATCCCAAGGAAAGTGTTATAGTTTTTCTAGTGGACCAGTATTTGGTACTCAACAGAATCATATATGTATTTTAGACATTGCCTAGTGGGATATGCTTGCTGCAATGTTGCTTTGATCTATATGAACAGAAGGGACTTTAGACCTCCGTGAACTTTAAATCGTTAACAAAGGATTGATGTTCGGCCATGAGCTCTTTATTCCTCTTTTGTTCCCTTTGATGTCATTAATTAAAATTGTCATTGCCGCAAAATTCAATCCACAGAGGATGGTCAACAGCAAGTTAAAATTATGCATACAGGAACAACCTTAGGGAACAGAGCAGTAGCTGCATATTGGTTTGCTTAAATGGAAGTCATGTGTATATTTTGGTAATCCAGATAAACTGACATTTTCCTTGTCGCAACATTGGTCTAGCTGCTGCTATTGCAAATCCTAGTTTAGTAGCTGCATGCTTTATTTTGCTTTGGATGTATAGTGGAGAGATGGTTTTCTAGTTTTTAATCTCGAGAGCTTATGATTGGGTAATGGGTATGCGGACTGGAATGCAGTTTTATTTGATTTTATATAAATAATAAACTCGCAACACATCGACAAGGAGGTTTAGAACTGGGAAAATAGGTATTTATTTTACCTGGTCGTTGAACTATTTTTGTTTAGAGAACAATAGACAAACAATGATTAGGCAAGTTCAGTTGCAAATATTCCTAAATTCATAAACAGGTTCTGCAGACTGTTATGATAAGACTAGGACTGCTAAATTGCACATTGCTAGGTTTCTGCATTAGTCTGAAACATAAGAGAATTTCCATATCAAGCTTTGTTATGTGGGGATAGACATACAAACCTACGGGAGGCACAAGAAGGCCATGATGGAAAGAGCCACGCCTGAAACTTAAGGGGGTAAGCATCCCTAGTTATCCTTAGCAGTTTAAATCTCTTAGAGACATTTCTTGATTCTCAAGTTAGTTATTTACTAAAATCTGTTAGTTCGGCCTAGCCTCCAAGTTGTAAGCTGGCTACGTAATGCACTAATGCCTAGCAATATCAATCAATAGATAACTAGAAAAATAGTCCCAGTTATCCTCCCCAAGTTTCTCCCTGCTCTTGTTGTGCGGCAGCCTCGTCTTGGCTACCTATCATCTACCATGTTCATAACAAGCTTTCAGATGTAGCAGATTTAAAGGTGGAGGCAGCATATGTCAAGCACCCCTAGAAACTATGTCGGGTTTCATATTTTCACTACCTGTATGTTTTACATATATGTTACATTCTCTGTAATTTACATCTGTAAAACTGAATGGATAAAAGGGTTTCTCCGCACTTGGAACATCTCATTTTGTCGAGCATTACAACTAACAAGGGATTTGAAGAAACAAAATGGAATCTAGAGTGTATACTTGTATTGGTGCCTGAGGATGCTAGATTACACTTTGAGTTTGAGGGTTTCTTTTCTTCATTATGTCACCAAATTTCCTAAGAATCGTCCTCTTTTGCTGCCTTGCAGGAGTCCTAATATCCTTTGAACGAGGAGAGCTTTCAACATCAGAGTACATATTATCTGCTGCTACATATCTTCCTTTCTTGTCGCCTCCCTCGGCATCTATGGGTGATGCTTCTGCCGAGGTTTTGGCCGACTCTGAACTGAACATAGCATCAATCATGTCCTTCAATTCTCTAATGCTACTCTGTGCAGCAGCCTCACTTACCTTCAAGGACTCGTATTCTTGCACGATGCTCTTTAAGGTATTCTCTTTCTCAGACATGTCTTCTTGAAGCTGAGAATTCTCTACCCTGGCAATCTCCAAGGATTCTTTTGCTACATTGGCTTCATTAACCGCATGCTTCAGCATTTCCCTCAGCCTAGAATTCTCATCTCTGATCACTCTCTGTGATTCAAACAGTTTGTCATTTTCTTCCTTTGCTTTGTTCATCTCCCCCTCAAATATCTTGATGCAATCGATGAGTCCTCTCTCTTTCTCTTTTGAAGCTGCTGCCAACTCATCGGACTCAAAGTTCAGTCTGGTAGCCTCTTCCTGTGCCAACCGGAGCTTTTCTTCCATGATTTCCAGAGAGGCCTTTGAGTTCTCCAATTCAGTTGTTGCATTTTTCAACTGAGCTTGCACCATCGAGAGCTCCATTTTTGCCTCTCTAGCTGCCGTGGTTTGTTCCGTCAAGGCTATCGCCAAGTCATCCATGGCTTTCTTGCACTTCTCCTCGGCTTCGACAGCCAACTTGAGGTCACGCTGTAATGAGAATGTCTCCACCTCACCAGGATCGGCAAAGGAGAAGGACATTACACCCCTTCTTCTGAAATTCCTGGCTGGCTGTCTAGTTGGATTAGAGGACAGTGCAACCAAGGTCTTGTTGTTGTCTTGAAGCGAATCTATCTCAAGCTTGGCCTCCTCCAGAGATACCTTGGTTTGTTCAAGCTGCTTTGTTTGGGCCTCCAGCGACAATAGCATGTTCTTCTCCGAGTCCCTTGCTGCCTCCAGCTCAATTTCCAACTGCTCTAATCTGTGTGCAAGGTCCAACTGATCGCTACTCCCTTTTAGCTTTTTCTTCTTACTGCTTTTCTTCTTGAGCTCCTCTATCTCATCCAGTGCACGTACCTTCTCCTCTTTCTCCTTTACCAGCTCCTCCTGCAACTTGTTCAACTGCTCGTGCATATCTGATTCCTCAGTGAAGCGCGGCGTGGAAACTTGGTTCCCACTGGAAGATGACTTGACGCTGTGAACATAAAACAAAGCCCCTGTTGGTTCATCGATTGTTGACAGTAATCGAAACATAAAAATAACAACACAAGAAATTCAACAGAAACGTAAATTTCATGGAACCACAACCATGATTCATGTCGGCCAACAGATAACAAATGATTCGGTGACTTGGATAAGAAAACTGGGGAGGAAACTAAATACTCTACCTGGACTTGAAGGAGAACATCTTCTCCGGTCAGGAACCGTGCTGGTGCTGGCAGCCCAGGATCAAGCAATTATGCGACCTGGGTTACTCCTATGAGAATCAGATCACATGCATAAGCGGGAATCAGGTACTGCCCTCAGAAGTCGGTTTGTGCATACCGGAGCGGAGAGAGACTATGGTGCCTGTCTCTCGAAGCAAAGAGGCTTTTCTTTATGGCGAAACTTCAAAACAGGGCAGAGAAGCAGAGATCCAACACCGCGTCTTGTGCGCTGTTAAAGAAAGGGAAAAGATGAATCTGAGACTTGTTGAAACGGTCGAACTCCAAGAGCCGCCTTGAAGGTGAAGGGAAGCACGTCCAGAGGCGGTCAGCCAAGGACACAATACAATTCGCTATTCTATAAACAAAAGCGGTGCGATTTTGTTTCCTAACAGATGATGTGATATACCTATTCTTTTGCCTGGCATTTCTTTATTATTTTCGATATAAAATGCACCAGCTGAACCGTGCTTGGCTGACCTGAACGTTGGTGGCATCAGCTGGGCCAGCAGTCCGTCAGACGAAGGCACGCCACTCGTTGGCTCCGTTCAGCATTTGAGTGGTTGAATTGTTGAGGGGAAGAATGACGAGGCTACTACCAGGCAGGAGGATCCTTTTATAAACGACGACTTGGCCTGCCCTTTCCCCTTTTCTATCAATACTTTACAAATTTAGAATACAATAATCGAGTTTTTATCGTTGCGTGCACGTATTGACAATTAGAATATTGGACTGGTTTGGTGGTATCCTTTTGGAAAGGGAATGCTGGATTAATGTGCATTTCATACTTGACACAATTGGTGATACAGCATTTTGGTTAGCCTGTTCCTGCAGTTAATTATTTGCAAAAACGTTGGAGAATTTCCTAATTGTGGATGAACAACGCCATTAATGTCCTACGTTTTGGGAAACGAATTGCAGCATGCAGACCCGGATGTGCTGGAGCAAGCCAAACATATGCTCGAGGTGAGAAACGTCGAAGCTGCGGACAACTGAATATGCCCTCTGTAACTAAATATAAAACGTTTTTTTTAGTTTAAATTGGACTGCAAAAATGAGTATGGCGTTTGGGATCTCGGCCTCCATGGAGCATGGAGGCCAAATTTTTGGAAAAAATCAAAATTTTCTGTTTCAAAAAAAAATCTCATTATTTTGTAAAAGTAAACAAGGATGTGAGGTGTTTGTGTGTAAAATTTCAGGACGAAATACCTTGAAATGCGACCTGTATAAAAAATAATAATTCATTTCATGGTCTGGGAGGAGAATAATATCATGTGTTAAAAAGCCCCAGATTTGTTTTGTTTTTTCACAGCCCTCATTTCAGTGTATTTCATCTTGAAAATTTACACACTTGTGCATCATGCCTTCGTCTATATCAATATTTTTTCAGAAAATTTTGAAATATAAAAATGTGAATTTTCATGAATTTTGATTTTTGCATTTGAAGACCCTCCATGGAGCTCGGCCTCCGAAAGAAATTTCTCTACAAAAATGTCTTATATTTAGTTACGGAGGTAGTAATAATTGATTCATAGTCATAGATCATAGAGAAAAATCACACTTAAAACGGGCCTTAGTACTACCTTATTCTTTTGAAAGAAGTCTATTTTTCACCCTCAAATGTGTTGCCGGGGACAAATACTCCCCTAAACTTGAATTTGGTACAATTTCAACCCTCAAATCCTCAAAACCGGATAAATCTTCCCCTTCACTGGTTTTGCTCATGACTTGTCAGATTTTAGGCGGTTTTGACTCTTTTGACGTGGCAGCAGACCCGTTTTTCTTTGCATCGGACCCGTTCATCCTCACTTTATTCTTTTTTCTTCAGTTCGCAATGGATGTCTAGACGACGGTGACGAGGACGCCGCCATACATGTTGCTGCCATCCAAATCCTCAACGGTAGCTTTCTTCCTCGTCCATGGTTTGCCTCTTCCTCCAAATCCCCGGTCGTAAGTGCTGAACGCACCACACACACTCCTCATCCACGGGCCACGGCAAAGAACTGTCTGGGGATGCCGCGGCAGGGCACTTCCAGCCAGCGATCATGCCGGTCAGCATGTCCTCCCACCGGCTGGCCATGAGGTCATCGAACACGGCATCCTCCCGCTGCCGCATAGGTTGACCACGCTGACCTTCTCGCCTGAGCAGAGGACTTCCGCGGCGTCCCAGTTGAACCCGGAGCGCACACGGCACGTACGGTGCGACCTGTGATGGGGTCCACTATCTACCCGGAGCGCACGCCTGCGAGCTTGTCGCCAGCGCCCACACATCCCGCGACGAACACACGGCCGTGCGCCGCTCCCGCCGCGCACCACCTGCGTGGGGCGAAGTAGGACACGCGGGCCGACCAGCCAGCGCAGCATGGGTGCGGCGGCCGTGTCGAAGATGAGCGGGTGGCATAGTGCCGGGTGGAGCGGCTGCATGGACAACGCGACGAGGACGAGCCGCGCCGCCGCGACCAGGGATTGGAGCGGCAGTCAGCGGGAGAGTCATACGCTCTCATCTAAATTTAAGAAACCGGGGACATCTGGACGATCGACCGAATCGAATCGAGGAAAAAACCAACAAAAGGGGGACGACGGGTGGCCGGTTCCTTTAGGCAGGCACTGGTCGGTGGGGCTGAGCGCGACGGGAGCGTCGAGCTCGCCGGCGCCGGCGTGGCCGTGGATCTTGGCCATGCTGTGGAGGCTGGAGGCGAGGACGAGCGCGAGGCCCGGCCAGCCGCGCTTGAGGCGGTCGAGCGCGAGCACCGCCAGCTTCCGCAGCGGCGTCTTGAAGAGCAGGACGGCCGCGACGCCCGCCTCCGCGGCCAGCACGGTGAAGAGGAACTTGTCCCACCGTCGAGTTGCAGGCCATGAAGGACGCGTCGTAGTTGTCGGCGCCCTCGAGGAGTGCGTAGAGCGAGAGGAACGACGTCACCTACAGGAGGCGGCGCTACGGGCAGCAAACGGCGTGCATCAGGAACAGGCGAGCTTTGCTCTGTATGCACACCCAAATCCATGCCACGTCACCCGATCTTGGCTCAAAACCGTGTAAAATCAAAGCAAAACCACTTAAGGGGAAAATTCACCCGGTATTAAGGATTTGAGGGTTGAAATTATACCAAATTTGAGTTCAGGGGGGTATTTGTCCCTCAGGTCACATTTGAGGGTGAAAAATGAACTTCTTTCTATTCTTTTGTTAGGACCCGAATCCTGAGGGCAAGGATGATACTAAGTACTGCCAACTCTAGGCTATGTCAATCTACTTTTTAGCTATGAAAATATAGTGTAGTACATCATTAATATCTAGCCCACTTCATTATCTCATTCTGAAGACCCCGTGTTGTAGCCGACTATAAATATACAATCCACTTACCTTCTATCTCTTCTTCTCTTTCCCCCACCTCAGTACGAATGGTTACCCCCTCCTTCCATCTATATAGGGCCTAATGCGTTTTTCAAGACCGCCTTTGACTATTGATAAGATTAATAGTACATGACACGCATAATGTGAAAATTATATCATTGAAAGCTCCTTTGACATATGAATTTGACGGTGTGATGTAAGTTGCATGTCATATATTATTGCTCTAACATTTGGTCAAAGTTAGCCCAAAAAAACGCATTAGGCCCTATATAGGTGGAAGGTGGGAGTACATAGTTTGCTCATGATCACCTTATTATACTTCTCCAAGGGGGTTTCTCTCTTTCCTAGAAAAGATGGTGGACTCTGAAACATCTTAGACATATCTATAACTTTTGTTTGTTACATGTTATAATCAATAATTATTGCATTTTTTTGCACCTATTTTTCTGGACAACCTATTAATTTAGTGACCGGTGTTAGCTCTTGTGTTCTGTTGTTTCTGGGCTTTTAAGGAAAATAATTTTTCAGAGACCAAAAAACAAATACGCCGAAATTTTCCAATTCCAGAAGGTTCCAGGAAGCACCGGGAGGTTAGAAGGCGGTGCTTGTGGGACTCACTCGCCCCTAGCTCTCGGCTAGGGGTTCGAGCCAGGTCTGCATGGGCCCCACTGGCATCCTCTCCACAGCCTCTTTCTTTCATTGGCCTTATATAGTCTTGAGAGGCTGAGACCCTTCATCATATTTATTGAGGGTATGTTTCAACGTCGCACCTGTATGTTTTGCGACGATCCAATCTGGAGGTCATTCTCGCCATGATCCAATCTGGCGGCCTTTTTGATACTCTATTGGAGGTGGAATTCATCATGACAACCATCTTCGTCTACCTTACTATCATCATATCCATGTGTGAGTATTCTTCTTTGGACTATGGGTCCGTAACAATAGCTAGATGACAGTCTCTCCCTTGTTCTTCAATACAATGATCACATGAGCTGCCCTACATGATTGTGATTCATTTGATGTAATCTTTTATGGTGTGTTTGTTGAGGTGTAATGAAATTCATTTATGATCAGATTGACACATGCGTTATTCATTGATTCATATGAGTTCTTTGTAGCATAATTTATAGATATGTATGCTCTTCGATCTAGATCTAGATCCAAGAGGTTCCCCTCACCTAGAGGAGAAAGTGATTGGTGGAAATGTGGATCTAGATCTCCTCTCTCTCCCCCCCCCCCTCAAACTAGCAAGAATCCATGGAGGGATGGAGAGAAAGCAAGCTCGAAGAAGGTCAACAATGGGGGAAGAATACGAGCTCAAAAGATAAGGTTCAATGGGGACGAAGACCCCCTTTTATAGGGGGGAGAAAATCCAACCGTTATCCCCACCAACCAGCCCGCAGCGAGCGGTACTACCGCTGGCTGCAGCGGTACTACCGCTTGGACCAAGCACATCGTCAGCGAGAGAAAAACGAAGAGAGAAAGCCCTCGAGCGGCACTAGCAGTGGTGGTAGGGCGGTACTACCGCTTATAAGCGGTACTACCGCGCCTACTGCCGCCCAACCCGACACGAGAAGCGTCGGTCTCGAATCGAGGCGGCACTAGCGCGGAACCGGAGCGGTACCACCGCATATAGCCATAAGCGGTACTACCGCTGTGAACCAGCGGTACTACCGCTTGTGGCTATAAGCCGTACTACCGCTCCGTCCCGACGGTACTACTGCAGGGACAACATGAAAACCCAGAACTGCCATAACTTCTTCAAATGAGCTCCGAATTGAGCAAACTCAAGCTTGTTGGATAGAGGAAGACGAGTAGCATCAAAACAGCGACTGGTTATAGTAAGAAGAGGCAAGGAGGTATGCCTAGTATATATAAGAGTGAACACTCCATCAGAGAAGAACCGGCATAACCTCCAACATCGAAAACATCATAGAAGATGCATGAGTGAACTCCGTTCTCGATGAACTCGAGCTTTTCATCAAGATGACCATAAGCTCAAAAACTCACAAGGAGAAGAACCAAGCAAGGACCAATAAAGATGATGCAAGGATGCAATGGTTTGAGCTCTCTACGAATGATACGATCAAGCTACTCATCGAGAGCCCCCCTTGATAGTACGACAATCGATCCTATAACCCGGTCTCCCAACTACCACCATGAGACCGGTAAAATAGAACCTATCAAGGGCAAACCTTTGCCTTGCACATAGTTCACTTGAGTTGGATGATGACGATCCTTTCTTGATTGCGTTGGCTCGGTGAAGACTAGTAGATTGCTCCCCCATAATCCACTATGGGTGAGCCACTCTTTGGCACATCTTCACAAGTCCATTGTCACCACAATGGACGGCAAGCTTCAAGCACTTGATCTCTTCGTGATGCTCCACTTGAACTTGCACACCGCAAGCTTGATGATGATCACCACTTGATCTTATCCTCCATGGGTTGTATAATATCTTCCTCTTGACGCAAGCCCATGGAAACATACCTAACCCCACATAGAAATCTCACGTAGACCATGGGTTAGTACACAAAGCATAATTTACAATGCTTACCATACCATGGGATCGCTTGATCCCTCTCAGTACATCTTCTACACTTTGTGTGTTAATCAACTTGATTCATTCTTTGACTTAGTTTTGATCAACCTTGAATCTTTCCAACTCTCTTCATTTGGATGATGTCTTAAAGGTAAACATGAATGATCACAACCTTTTCTTCTTCAAGACATGCTTGCAATAAGCTCAACACCCACAAGATCAATCTTTGGATAATTCCTTAATAGCACCTTGGTCATCACAAACTCTCCTTGAAACCAACAAATGAACTCCAAGAAAAGCCTACGGACAAACCCTTCAAATATAACTCAAGGCAACCATTAGTCCATATAGATTGTCATCAATTACCAAAACCAAACATGAGGGCACCGCATGTTCTTTCATCCGTGATGTTTCGGCTATGAACGGTGAGGTGTTGTTGCGGCAACAGCGCGAACCTACACGGATGGTTCTCCGGTCTCAGCGGGCTGGGATGGAGGTGCATGGCAACACAAATCAAAGTCCTGCCCGTCTTCGGTCGGTGCCGGCGGCGAAGGCGCCCGTGAGTGTCATTTTCCTCTTTGGAGGCGTCGCCCAGGAGTGTTGGCATCCCCCTCTCCCTCACTTGGGTCCCACTTGGGTTGTTGTCTCCGGGTGAAAGCCCAGGTTCGGTTGGATCAGCGATGGCAGCGTTCTCGACGCCATTCCTCTGTTGGGAGCATCGTGTTTGGAGACATGGATTGGAGGTTTCGTGTTCCGCTCCTCCGGTGCTTGCTGCTGCTCGAGGTGACTAGGTTGATCTTCAGAGGCGCTATGTACACCATTGATGTCCAAGACGATGGCTTTCTCGGGGCTAACAGAGTCCGACCTTCCACCTGCTGACTCCTTTAGGCTTTCAAGGGTGATTGATGTGTCGATAATAAAAGTTCTGGTGAAATAGTTACTCGTTGGAGGTGACCAGAGTTGGTGGAGACGTGACTGTGATGTTTTTGTCTAGGGCAGGTGTTTTTGTATTGTGGTTGCAATCTGTGTAGTGGCTAGTCTTTGGATTAGTTCCAGTGGAGTTTGTACTCCGTTTGTCATTCACGGCGAGTTATAATCTTCTTATACTGTAATTTTTATCTGTTTTTCTTAATAAAAAAAACGGAAGCACGGCCCGACGAATGCCGTATGCAAGAGGCAAGATCGAGCGTGGGCGTGGCTCCTCCGGGCGCAATAATCCAACACGGTTCGATGACACGGACGAAAGGAGCAACGCGCGCCACGCGGCACGGCTGCGCTACGCGAGCCACAGTTCCGTCCCCGTCGTGTGGCAAACGAGCCAAGAGACGCCGAGTCCACCGCGGCCTCAGGATGCTGCTGCGCCTTCCGTACGCCCGCGCCGCGCCGTTTACAGCTCGATGGAGGCTGGAGCGGGCGCGGGCCCGGCCGGCACAGCTGCTCCGCCGAGGGCACGCCGCCGCTTCCTTGGCCGACGGCGCCGGAGCGCCGGTACGTAGTAGTCTCTCGTTCGCTTGGAAGCCATTTGGGTTCTCGCACTTCATACTTCTGACTGTTCGAGCGTTGCCCGTTTGTTGTTGTTCGTGCCATTGCTGCAGCTCCACTACGACCCGTTGGCCGACCTTCTCGGCCCAGATGTCGGCCCCAACCCCTCGCAGTACGGTCTCCCCCTTCGCTCGCATTCTCGTCATGTGCCCAATTGTTGTTCATGAGCGTTAGGTGGTCATCGTTGATGTTGAAGATGACACAGTTATGAGGGAGATGATGGGAGAGGGGTGTTCAGTCTCAGGGGAAAAAGACCAGCATTACCAAATAGCCAGAGACTAGCTTGTAGAGTAGATCTTTAGGGTTAACTAAACATAACACTTCAACAATCTAAATGCTTTATTCCCCTACAACCTAAGTGCTTTTGGGGTGCCGCGGTACATGTTTTGCAACCAAGAGATGTACAATATTTATCATTTCAAACGATAATGCCATCTTGCTAGGCCATTTTGACCTTAGTGTAGGAAACTTGGGCATTCGTGGTGGATACCATGAAAGCCTTTGAGAATTGGATAATTTCTTTTTGGTGAGGGAGAATTGAAGATTTTATTTTTGTGCTGTGGCTGCTTGATGAGAATAGTATTCTTTTATCGGTTGCAGGAATTTTGCCCCGGTTGCGGACGAGGGGAAACTGAGGTCCTGGATTGGTCCAAATGGGCAATACTATCGAGAGCTGCCTTGCCCTAACTGTAGGGGTAGAGGATACACTCCTTGCAAAAAATGCGGGATAGATAGATCCAGCTTGGATTGCCCTATGTGCAATGGCAAGGTGACCCTTCCCAACCTCTTGTAAATCGTCCTGAAAGTAAATACATGCACTTTTGAGGAATTTATCAGTCTATTGTTGTGCATACCTAGGGGATTAGGATGTGTATGCAATGTGGTGGAGAATGTGTGATATGGCAAGAATCTATTGATGAACAACCATGGGAGGAAGTTCGATCTAGGTGACGTTTCTTCTGCATCTCTTCCATGTAGTCAACAATTAGCTTTTTTTTTGTTACACTACTTGTCGAAAGATCTTCTGTTGACAAGTTTCTTTAATGGTTTGATTAAAACTGTTGTTACGACTTAAATTGACTGTTGCCCATCACCATCATCAATGGTAAGTACAGATACACAATTCCCATTGTTTTAAAAGAAGCAATGATAGATGATATGGCGTTTTTACATAGTGATGAAGAAACGTATCATTTTGGATTCCTAGCCGTAGAAAACTGTATGTCAAATTCCGGATGCAACATACTTAGGTTGTTGCATAAGTTGTGAAAAGGTAATGGATCATTAGATTGAGAATGCTGTTCTTTCCCCTCTGCAGTTCACCCTTGAAAGTAAAGGAAGATGATGAGGTCGACAGACTAGAGATAAAGATCGATACCTCAAAAAGACCGAGACGTACTTATCCATCACCATCCCCAGAAGTTGCCATGAAGATTAGCCGATCTCTAAGAGTAAGTGGCGCTTTCTTGCAAGCTTAAAATACATGTTATAGGCTTCTTGATACAGTTAGTGTTAGTGCTGTATATGGTAGTATAATTTTCCTACTAATATATATTGTTCATATGCAATTCGTCACGCATATGTGTTAGATCTATCACACTAGATCCCTGCATACCTAAGAGTTAACTATGGAGCCCTATATATCTACTTCAGTTTTGAAAACTAGCAGCTGCCTTTTTTTAATTGCTATAGATCTATATAGTTGCTTTTGGCTTTTAAAAAGCTTAATAATAATTGCAGAGTCTGAATGCTAAAACAGGATTGTTTACTAAGCACATGAAGATTATACACCAAGACGCCAAATTGCATGCTCAAAGAGTTGCTGCGATTAAGGTAATAAGATCTCCTGGTAAATGTTGCAATTGTGTCTTTTTGTAAAATACAAGCAATTGAGCTGGTGCTCATAGTCATCTATTTTCCTCCTCTGCTTTAACTCAAGAGAACAAAAGGTACTGCTGCAGCAAGAAATCAGGCTTCTGAAAAACAAAAGGCATTCTTCAGGGATCCTGAGAATCGGCTCAAGAGAAGCATTGCCATGAAAGGTAACTGGACTTCCTCTCCTTCTACTCACAGAAATAGTTTTGACAGTTTCCTCAGTTTGTGTCCATTTACAAAGTTTGGCTGTTTCTGTAGCTAGCTGTCTGTTATCTGTATGTTCTTAGTTAGCACTCCCTCCTATCCAAAATAAGTGTCGTGGTTTTAGTTCAAATTGAACTAAAAACACGACACTTATTTTGGATCGGAGGGAGCACATTTGTTTATCCTCTTCATTTTGAGTTTAAGTCGTACTATGGGAATTGGTTGTCGTCTTACTCCATGGCCTTCTTTTCCCTGGATTCCCACCAAAAATGGAACCCGCTATTAATTTGAACAACATTTGCCACCTTATGCTCCACAGGGGTGAAATTTTACTGCAGTAAATGCAGGCAAGAAGGACATCGAAGCTTCTATTGCCCAACAGTGAGGGCAATTTCAGCCAGAGTGCAATTCAGATGCCGGTTATGTGGGGAAAAGGGGCATAATAGCCGAACATGTGGAAACCCAAAGTCAGAGAATGAACATCAGCGGCAACCTCGGCACTGTAGCCAATGCGGTGAAAAGGGTCACAACCGACGAAACTGCCCTGTGTCTTCAGGGGTGGATGTTGGCGCTTCTGGCCATATCACTAAGAAAGTCAACCGTCATAATTCAGGTGTTTATTCATGTAGCTTCTGCAAAGAGAAGGGGCATAATAGACGGACATGTCCGAAAAGAAATGCTAGCTTAGGATAATGAAACTGTGAGCAGTTGGAAAAATATATATCAATCTGCATTTCGATCATATGGAACATCTACTGAGTATCACTGCTTAACAGGTCCAGTGAACGCAGTTACCTAAAGCTATTTTTTGTGCCGCCAACTCGATAAGAGCAAAGAATTAATCACATGCCTGGTGCACGATCTGCCTATATATACGAACTAAAAGTTAAGCAACGGAAAGGGAGATTGTAATATGAAAAATAGACTTTAACTTCAGATGTTATTCTGTGTTTGAGGCATTAGTTAGCCATTATTTTTCTGTCATGCTTGCAAGACCGTTCCAAGTCCTCCTTTCACTAGTTCTATCACTGAAACCTCCAGTAGGTAATAACATGCACAGCATATCTGGAATGCCTTGGTGAAAAAAATCTCTGATTTTCATTAGCTTCCGGCTCAGAAACTGGCACTCTAGGGGGTGTTCGGAATCTCTCCCGTCTGCTAACTCCGCTCCGTGCGAGGAGCACGGTATGAGCCGCTCCCAGCAATAGTGCTGGCGCTCCGTCCGCTCCGGGAACTCCGCTCCGTGCGAGGAGCACGGTATGAGCCGCTCCCAGCAATAGTGCTGGCGCTCCGTCCGCTCCGGGAGCTGCTGTGGCGGAGCGGAGAGTATCCGGACAGGGCTCTAATATCCCCTCTTTGTTTTGCTGGTGGCATCTGAGTTCTCATGAACTAATTGCCTGAATATTGATGACTTGAATAGCAGACTTAGTGCTGTAGATGATTTTTTTTTTTGAAATGAAGGCGTATCCTCGGCCTCTGCATCATAATGATGCATGCAACCATCTTATTAAAAATCTCGAAGTAGCACAAAGTCATAAAAGTATTACAGCTCGCAAGCGAAGCGAAACAAAGAAAAGAAAAGTACATGCTCAAAATTACAACCGGTAAGGCAATGTAAATGATAAGCTCCCTAGACTCCTATCATGTTATGCGATCGCCATCTGAATCGGTTGAATATAATCCGTGCTATCATCTCCCACTGGTTGCACCCAGTAACCAAAGGCTCCCTGGAGTCCATATGAGTGAGTAAGGACCACGTACGAATCCATGCGGTAGCTCTGAAGATGACCTGCAAGAAAGTTAAAGTGTGTTGTCTGTTAAAAATCATATCATTCCCACAATTTCATTAGCCCATAGAAGCGCACATATTCCAATCCGAATACGAGCCGCAGTAATATGTTCAACCCCAGCTAACCACGTTCCAAATAACGATTCAATGTCAACTAGAGGATTAATGTTAAAGGCTATATGAATCGTTCTCCAAAGCAATTTGGCGAGTGGGCACTCAAGGAATAGATGTATTGTTTCATCATGATCACAAAAACAACAGCGTGAACTACCTACCCATCGCCTTTTTATTAAGTTATCCTTGGTGAGGATTACTTGCTTGTGGACGAACCACATAAATATTTTAATACACAAGGGAACCTTAACCTTCCAAATACGTAACGATCTCGAGATTGAGGCAGAATTAATCAGGTAAATGCAGAAAGATTTCACCGTCCCCATTCTTAGCTAACTTCCAGTGCGTCGAATCCGGTTGGTCGAATAATTGGACATCTATCAATCTCCGAACCAAGTGCATCCAGGCAGTCCATCGCTCACCAACTAACGCACGTCTGAACTGAATATTCAAGGGGGTCGTTTGAAATACTGTGCCCATGTAATCCTCCTTAAGTTGCACAATGTTATAAAGGGTGGGATATTGTATGGCTAGGGGCGTCTCTCCTAACCACGCATCCTTCCAAAATCTTGTTGACATCTCATTGCCAACCAAGAATTTGACCCTACGAAAGAACAAGTCCTTTGTTCTCATGAGTCCCTTTGATTTAGGGTGGAACCCAAAGATGGAGATCTTTCACGAATTGGAGGAGAAATCCCTCAAGAACAAGAAGAACACAAGGAGAAGAACAAGAACAAACACTCAAATTGACTAGATCCAATCACACATAGGCTAGATCCACATACATATAAGATCACAAAGATCCAAAGACAACAAAAGGAAGATACATGGTAACTAGTTCATCCCAATTGAGGGAGTTATGGATTGAGGGGTCCTCATGTGGCCGAATAACTCGTGGTGGGCCGGACTGGTGGGCCGTGAAGATCATTGTTGAAGATCGTCTCTCGTATCCGATAGGACTCCTGTATTCGTGTAATGGCAGGTTTTAGGTTCGGGTGTAATCTTTCATTCCTCTGCAAGATGGTTATGTACAAACCCTAGGCCCCTCCAGTGCATATATAAACTGGAGGGTTTAGTCCGTAGAGGCTAATAGAGAATCACAAATCCTCATAGGCTAGACTTTAGGGTTTAGCCAATACGATCTTGAGGTAGATCAACTCTTGTAATCATATTCATCCATATTAATATAGCAGGAAGTAGGGTATTACCTCGATCGAGAGGGCCTGAACCTGGGTAAACATCGTGTCCCCAGACTCCTGTTACCATCAATCCTTAGACGCATAGTTCGGGACCCCCTACCTGAGATCCGCCTGTTTTGACACCGACATTGGTGCTTTCATTGAGAGTTCCACTATGTCGTCTACCGAAGGACTGATGGATCACGTCGTCAACCACGACGGCAACAAGGGAATTTTCCCTCCCGGACAAATTTTTGTGTTCGGCGGGTTCATGCTTCGTGCCAACACTGAAGGCCACCTCGAGCAGATTGAGAGCTACGCCCCTAGCCATCAAGTCAGATTCGGTAGCTTAAACTACGTTGATGATATCCGCGGAGACTTGATCTTCGACGGATTCGAGCCCACGGCGACCTCTCCCTGCTATCACGATGAACACGACCTAACTCTGTCAATGGATCAGGAAATATCACCTGCAACAGTTCTGGCCCTAGATCCAGAACAGATCGCGTCGCCCGAGGACGGGAAGCTCAACCCCGCCCCGGAAGCCGCAGACTCAACGGGTTGGAGCCGCACACGGACCCGACTTCGAGCGGGATCTGTGTCACCGGAGCTACGGACTCTTCTCCGGCCTTAGGTTCCAAATTATGCGCATCTGCGCCCTTCAAACTCGATCAGGCGTCCATCGCCGAATTCAGTGTTGTAGATATCTTCCAGCACTCACCCTTTGGCGACATGTTAAAATCGTTAAAATCCCTCTCCTTAGCGGGGGACACACAGCCAAATTATATCCGGTTCGAATTGGAGGATGATGAAGAATTTTGCTCCCCACCCACCACCCACTTGGTAGCCACGGTTGAATATCTAACTGATCTACTTGACTACGCTTCCGAAGACTTCGAAGGGATGGACCTCGAAGCCGAAGCAGATCCAGATCAAAGCCGGCCCGTAACCGGACGGTGGACAGCTATGTCTTCATACGACGTGTATATGGTGGATACACCTAAGGAGAAGGAGGGCGACGGGGAAAACGATCCCTTAAAGGGCAAGCCTGTCGAAGAAACTCCCAAACGTCGGTGCCCAAAGCGCCGAACTAAATCCCGTAAAGGAAAATATAGCAACACTATCACCAACGACGGTGACAGTCCGGAGCGAGTCGAAGACCCCGCAGACCCAACGATGGAGCAGGACGAGCGAGAGGATGACGAACATAGTCCGAAACCGCTGTCTGATGACAACGACGCTGAAGACAGTAATTATGAACCTGTCTCCGAAGAGGATGTTAGCCTGGGCGACAACGAATACATCGTCCCAGAAGAACCCTTAGAACAAAAGCGCTTCCATCGGAGGCTTATTGCCACCGCAAGGTGTAATGCCCCGGATGTAATACTTTCCCTTTTGGGCATATAATATATCTCTGGCTTCATCTATTCCATTTCCGGGTTCTTCGTCTTTTGGGTTTTCGTCGTTTTGTTGTGTGCGTGTGTGGCATTCATTCATATCATGTAGTCATGAGCATCACATTGCATTTGTGTTGCCGGTTGCATCCGGTTCCACGCGTTCCTTCCCGTTGTCCGTTTCGCGTTCCGGAGCTTCCTCACGTGTCTGTGGCGTCCCGTAGGCCTACTTTGGTGTTTGGCGTGTAACGTTACCGGTTTGGCGCGAGACTTGTCGTGTGTTGTTGTTTTGGTGTGTGTAACCCGCCTGTCGAATCTCGTCGCGTTTGGAGTCCGTTTGCTACCCCAACAGTTATTCTCGTGGGCTAAAAGTGCCTCCACTTTGAGGCCCAAGACACCCATCCAACAGCCCACCAAACCACTCCAAACCCCTCCCTTCATCTAGGCCATCCAATTCTGATCGTGTGGCCGAAAACCGCACTCCATTTGGACAACCCTAGCTCCTTGTGCCTATATATTTGTCCACTCCCCCAATTTTTGCCCCAAATCAAGGAAACCCTAGCCCCACTTCATCCCCTTCCTCCAGCCACCACCACTTCGCCGGAGTTTCGCCAGAATCTCGCCGGAGTCCCTCTGTTGGGGAATGTAGTATTTTAAAATTTTCCTACGATCACGCAAGATCTATCTACCAGATGCATAGCAACGAGAGGGAAGAGTGTGTCTACGTACCCTCGTAGACCGGAAGCGGAAGCGTCAAGTGACGCGGTTGATGTAGTCGAACTTCTTCGCGATTCAACCGATCAAGCACCGAACGTACGGCACCTCCGCGTTCAGCACACGTTCAGCTTGATGACGTCCCACGAGCTCTTGATCCAGTTGAGCTTCACGGGAGAGTTTCATCAGCACGACGGCATGGTGACGGATATGATGTATCTACCGGCGCAGGGCTTCGCCTAAGCACTGCAACGGTATGACCGAGGTGTGTTTCTGTGGAGGGGGGCACCGCACACGGCTGGAACAATTCAACTTGTGTGTCTTTGGGTGCCCCCCTGCCCCCGTATATAAAGGAGCAAGAGGGGAGGGCCGACCGGCCTCCTATGGTGCGGCTAGGGCAATCCTACTAGGAATAGGATTGCAATCCTATTCCTAGTAGGAGTCCATCAAGAAGGAAGAGAGGGAAAGGAAAAGAGGGAGAGGTGGCGCCCCCCCAATCCTAGTCCAACTAGGATCCCTAGGTGGGGCGCCGTCCAGCCTCTATGGGCTGCCTCTCTCCTTTCCTCAAGGCTCACTATGGACCATCCCCCTCGTAGGGGGTTCCGGTAACCCTCTCCGGCAATCCAGTTAAATCCGAAACTTTTCCGTAACACTTCCGGTGTCCGAATATAGTCGTCCAATATATCATTCTTTATGTCTCGGACATTCCGAGACTCCTCGTCATGTCCGTGATCTCATCCGGGACTCCGAACTACCTTCGGTACATCAAAACTCATAAACTCATAATACCGATCGTCATCAAACGTTAAGCGTGCGGACCCTACGGGTTCGAGAACTATGTAGACATGACCGAGACTCATCTCCGGTCAATAACCAATAGCAGAACCTGGATGTTCATATTGGCTCCTACATATTCTATGAAGATCTTTTATCGGTCAAAACCGCATAACAACATACATTGTTCCTTTTGTCATCGGTATGTTACTTGCCCGAGATTTGATCGTCGGTATCTCCATACCTAGTTCAATCTCGTTACCGGCAAGTCTCTTTACTCGTTCCGTAACACATCATCTCGTGACTAACTCATTAGTCTTTTGCTTGCAAGGCTTATTATGATGTGTGTTACCGAGAGGGCCCAGAGATACCTCTCCGACACTCGGAGTGACAAATCCTAATCTTGATCTATGCCAACACCACGAATACTTTCAGAGACACCTGTAGAGCATCTTTATGATCACCCAGTTACGTTGTGACGTTTGATAGCACACAAGGTGTTCCTGCGGTATTCGGGAGTTGCATAATCTCATAGTCATAGGAACATGTATAAGTCATGAAGAAAGCAATAGCAGTAAAACTAAACGATCATAGTGCTATGCTAACGGATGGGTCTTGTCCATCACATCATTCTCCTAATGATGTGATCCCGTTGATCAAATGACAACTCATGTCTATGGTTAGGAAACATAACCATCTTTGATCAATGAGCTAGTCTAGTAGAGGCATACTAGGGACACTCTGTTTTGTCTATGTATTCACACATGTACTAAGTTTCCGGTTAATACAATTCTAGCATGAATAATAAACATTTATCATGATATAAGGAAATATAAATAACAACTTTATTATTGCCTCTAGGGCATATTTCCTTCACCCTCTACCTCGCCGGAATCCTCAGCCCACCTCACCGCCGGCGTCCTCCACCTCACCGGCGAGTCACCTCCCGCCTCCGGCCCTTCCCCGCAGTTCCCGAGCCGGCCTCCCTTCGCTCAGCCGCCGGCCGAAGCATCGCAGGCCGCCACCGCGCCTGGGATCGGTCGGGGAAGCTTTCCCCGATCCAGATCGGGCAGTCAACGCCAGATCGAGCCGGGTCCTCGATCTCCCGCATCGGCCGCCGCCTTCCCTCCGTTCGACAGCCCGCAGGCAGCGCAGGCCGATTCCCCTGGGCTTCTCTTCGCCTGGGGTCCCGCATCAGCGCCACGCCAGGTCCGGCCCGAGGCCCACTCCGCCCGGCCTCCTGCTCCCTCAGCCGACGCGCGGCGCCACCGGGCTTCCTCGCCTCGCCAGGCTCCCGCCTCCATCGCGCGGCCCAACAGCCGCTGGGCTCCTTCCGCTCCCAGCCCGCATCGCCGAGCAAGCACCGCTGCGCCAGGCACCCGCGCCGGGCCAGCCGCCCCGCCTGGGCCGCTCTTCTCCGCCGGGCCCAAGCCGCAGCGCCAGCCACCGAGGCCCGTCCAGGCCGCCGCCCCAGCCGCCGGCCCGTCTTCGTTCCCCGGGCCAGATCCGCCGCCGCGAGGCCCGTGGCCCGTTTTTTCTTCAGATCTAAGGTTGACTTCGAAAAAAACCCTAGTCCCAGATTTGTTTGTGTCTGATGCAATATTCAAACTGTGATAACTTTTTGTGTGATGATCCGTTTTGCGCAAATGACATGTCCAGACGTTCGTGGTGACTTGTACTACATTTCATTCCATTGTGCCATGTCTATTTGAGTTCATCTAGGTGCTTAAAATTCTGTTGCAAGAGTGCATCGTGATAAAACTGCTGATTGTAGTTATTTTCATGCCACCTTTGCATATTGATAACTTGGTGCTCGTTTATCCGAATGATGCAAATGACATGTCCACGTGTTCGTCTTGTCATGCTCTACATGATGATTGCTTAGACTTGCATGATAGAATTAATCTTGCCATGTTTATCTCCGTTGCAAAATGCCATGTGGCTGTGATGTTGTTAAACTTGTTATGAAATGCCAACTTGAGGAGCTCATTGCTATCGTTGTGTATATCTCCATGATGCATGCTTAGGTGTTTTGGAATCACCATCATGTGTACTTTGATGTGGTGCTTACCACTTGCCATGTTTAGTTTTGAGGTGACTTAAACTTGCTCTCAAAGATGCCATGATGAAACTGCTGTTTTAACACTTAGTGAAATTTCACTAAGTCTGGAATCTGTAATTTCCAGATGCCATGTTTGCTTGTTGTTCTAGGACAAACCATGATAGTTTTGGGGTGACTCTTGATGATTCCTTGTAGTATATATTGTTGGATATCCATTCATGCCCTCACATGCTTATTTGAGTGGTTGTATCATATTTAACTTTTGCTCCAAAGTTGCAATAAATTACTGCTGTCAGGATTTTGTTGTCAAGTTCAATATGTCCAAGCTTGTTGCTATTGATCCGTGGCTCCTTTGGGGGTGCACCAATGGACTTATTTGCTGTAGGATATGTCTAGTTTATGTTCATGCTCCTTGCCATGATGTTTGAGTGTTGTAGCTTATTTATCTAGTGCTCCGAAGTTGCTATGTTGCTGTAATTTCCAGCTTTCGCATGTTTATTGTTTTGTGCATAACTTTTAGCCCGTAGCTCCGTTTGGAGCGAGTCTTATATGAAACTTGATTGATTTTTCGTGTAGATTCATAACCTATTGTTATCTTGTTTTGAAGCATTTTGCTTGGTCGCATATTGTCATGTTCATTGTGCTCCCTTAGTGCATAAGTCATGCATCCATCATTTTTGTGTGCGCATTGCATCTTGTTGATTCGTGCCTTGTGTGATTGCATTGTTTAGAGCCGGAAGCTGAGACCGAGTACGAGTACGAGCACGAGGTTACTACCGAGGTTGAGCACGAGGACCCCTCTTACGATCCGAATGACTACTCTTCAGGCAAGATGACCGAACCCGGATACCATTACTATTTTTGCCTATTGCTAGAAGTCTCGATCTATAGTTTTGCCTTGATGCCCATGTCTTTCATGTCAGCCTCCTACTTGTAACCATGATCATGTCTAACCACCCTACCTATGCAAACCTTTGATTGGCTATACGTAGGCTTCGCTCAGCCCCTCTTATAGCATTGTTAGTTGCAGGTGAAGTTGAAGATGCTTGCTTCATGTTGAAGTTTTGTTGGGTTATATCACACTATATAAATGCTTAAAATGAAATCATCTATATATTGGCAATGGGTGGAAGGCTAAGCCTTTTGCTTGGTGATTTGTTCCACTCATGCCGCTAGGAACCGTATAAACCGGTGTTATGTTCCTTCATTATGCGTTCCTCACACGGTTGGGGTTTATGGGGCCCCCTCGATAAACCGCTAAGTGCTAAGTCTTTTCCAGCAAGTCCCAACATTGGTACTATTTGCCTAATAACTAAATAAACTTGCATAGGGAGTAATTAACCCTCTTTCTTAATCAACAACCCCGGGCCAGTGCTCCACATGAGTGTTGGTCCGAAATGAGCAGACTGCGGGGCCACCTCAAGGAAACTCGAGGTCTGGTAAAAACCTGTAGGATGACTTATCCGGTCGTGGCCTGAGACGAGATACGCGCGGCTACTATCAGGGTGTCGGCACGCCGGGAGGATTTGCTGGATTAGCCTTACCTTAGTTCGGAGTATCTTGAGCACGGGATTCCGAGAATACTCGGGTCTTCCCACCTTTGGAGTTGCGACTCCGCGGATTGTGGGCTTGTCATGGGCCAAGTTGGAACACCCCTGCAGGGTTATGAACTTTCGAAAGCCGTGCCCGCGGTTATGTGGCAGATGGGAGCTTGTTAATATCCGGTTGTAGAAAACTTGACACATTGTTCTAATACACTACCAGCGTGAGTACCGTGACTGTCATTTTCCGATAGGGGTTTCGGGAGATGAACACGGTGGGGTTATGTTTGACTGGCTTTAGTTAGGATCACTTAGTGATCATCTCTCGACCGAGGCGCCTTCTCTTCTCGCTCTCTGTACGTAAGCTAGTGCTAGTTGCTGCTGCAAACACTTGTTCTTTTCTTCAGCCTTATCCACTCCCAAGGCTTAAATAGTCATGTTACCCGGGAACGGAATTGCTGAGTCCTCTGTGGCTCACAGTTACTTCACCACAACAGATGCAGGTCCGATGGTGAGCTATCCAGGTGATGGCACTGAGCTAGACTGGGAGTACGACGAGGAGCGTAGCCGTTACTATGTTCGTTATCCTGATGATCAGTAGTGGAACTTCTACTAGGATTCGATCCGACCTGTGGATTTAAATTATGTTTGGTATCTTGTCATTTGGATCTTACCCTTAAATGGGCTGTGATGTTTTATTGAATGATGATGTGGACATGTAATGTATTTGTGTGACGTGGCGAGTGTAAGCCAACTATTTTATGTTTTCCATCCCCATCTTTTACATGAGTTGTGCAAAGATACCAAACTTGCGATCATTCCAGCATGGGGTTATGTCTCGAAGTCCTGCCTCGACACGTAGGAGATATAGTCCCATCCTGGGCATTACACAAGGAGCCTCAAAAAGCAGCAGAGACGGCTTCGAGCCGCACAGGACACGCTCAATGATAGATGGAACGAAGTGCTAGACCCTGAGCAAAAATATGGCTACAATCGCCAAACCAAAGGCTATCCTAAGCGTAAACTGCTGCCCGAATTCGACGACGAGGCCACTGCGCCCATACCGCCGAAGAATAACACCGCCGATAAGCCGGACCGACCACCTCGCGGACGGGACAGAGTGGCTAGCAATGGCGTACACAAGCCCGCACCCCATCCCGTAAAGGAAAGGAGGATGCGACGCAAGTCCGGAAACACTATTTGCGTGAGGACCTGAACAACAAGGCCGACAAGACAAGATCCATCTACGGATCTAGGGACCGTGCTCCCGCACGGGATGACGGCTATCAAGCCAATCGCGCCAGTCATATACCAGTTCGGGGTCAATACCGAACATCACAACCATCGGACATACACCATGATATAGCAAAATACAGAGGTGCCGCACACCCTCTATGCTTTCACCGATGAGGTGCTGGATCATGATTTTCCAGAAGGGTTTAAACCCATGAACATCGAGGCGTATGATGGAACAACGGATCCTGCCGTCTGGATAGAAGACTTCATCCTTCACATACACATGGCTCACGGAGATGATCTCCACGCCATTAAATACTTACCCCTCAAGCTGAAAGGACCAGCTCGGTACTGGCTAAACAGCCTCCCAGAGAAGTCCATTAGGAGTTGGGAAGAACTTGAGGACGCTTTTTGGGCCAATTTTCAAGGGACCTATGTCTGGCCCCCGGATGCTGACGATCTAAGTCACATCATCCAACAACCCGGGGAGTCAGCCCGCAAGTTTTGGAATTGGTTTCTCACTAAGAAGAACCAAATCGTCGACTGTCCGGACGCCGAAGTCTTAGCGGCCTTCAAGCACAGTGTCCCGGACGAATGGCTAGCCAGACACCTTGGATAGGAAAAGCCGAGGACAATGGCAGCCCTAACTACACTCATGACCCGCTGAAAGGATCGAGAAGAGTTGTCTAGAGGGGGGGTGAATAGACTCCTAGGAAAGAAAAGTGACAACTTTTAAATTGCTTGATGTTGGAGTGGATTTTTAGCACATGTTTAAACATTCACAATACCTAGCGAGCATGTATAACAAGAGTATATAGGTATTGGAAAGTAAAGCATGCAACTTTGACTACTTGACCCAAAAAACAAAATCTAGCCTTTTCCCAATCTTAGTTCTTGGCAGATTTTGGCACTAAGGCACAAGTCAAGCAATCATCCTACACATGCAATTCTAAGCGTATAGCAGCGGAAAGTAAAACAATTGCATATGAAGGTAAACGGAGGAGTTTGGAGAATGCAAATGCAAGTGAAGACATGGATGTTTTTGTCTTGGTTCCGATAGGTGGTGCTATCGGACATCCAAGTTGATGGAGACTTGAACCCACAAAGGGTAACGGCTGCGCGAGTCCACGGAGGGCTCCACCCACGAAGGGTCCACGAAGAAGCAACCTTGTCTATCCCACCATGGCCATCACCCACGAAGGACTTGCCTCACTAGGGTAGATCTTCACGAAGTAGGCAATCTCCTTGCTCGTACAAACACCTTGGTTCAACTCCACAATCTCGTTGGAGGCTCCCAAGTGACACCTAACCAATCTAGGAGACACCACTCTCCAAAAGGTAATAGACGGTGTGTTGATGATGAACTCCTTGCTCAAATGCTTCAAATGATAGTCTCCCCAACACTCAAATAGCTCCTCACTGATTTGGATATGGTGGAAGAAAGATTTGAGTGGAAAGCAACTTGGGGAAGGCTAGAGAACAAGATTCATATGGTAGGAATGGAATATCTTGATCTCAACACTTGAGTAGGTGGTTCTCTTCTCAGAACATGTATGATGGAAGTGTAGGTATGTTCTGATGGCTCTCTCCTCGAATGAAGAGTGGGTGGAGGGCTATATATAGCCTCCACACAAAATCCAACCGTCACACATAATTTACCAAACTCGATGGGACCGATTCAGAGAACTCGGTCAAACCAATTTAGTTCATAATGTGACCGTTAGGCATTTCGGTGGGACTGATATGATCAACTCGGTGGGACCAATTTCATTAGGGTTAGGGCATAACGTAATCTCGGTGAGACCGATTACACAAACTCGATGGAACCGATTTTGGTAATAAGCACACAAGAGAGTTGGTCAGGCAAACTCGGTGGGACCGATTCGCTCATTTCGGTGAGACCGAAATGTTAACATATCTCTTGTTGGACTAATGTTTTCATCCAATATATTTCGGTCTCCCCCTTTTTGGCAATTAATGAAAACATACATCAAAGCTTTATAAAGATATGAAGAATAACTAGTAAAGGTTTGGAAGGACATGTAACATGCATAGGCTCCCCTACATGTATGCAATCATGTAAATATGGAATATAAGAACATGTGAAAGCATAGACATGACGGAGAAAGCAATGAGTTACATGTATCTTGGCTATATGCATCAGAGCAAATGATATGAATATATGAAGTGTATCCTCATGTTCATGATTTCTTCTTGCAAACAATATGTACATTAGCAAGAAATCTTTATGCACATGAGTGTGATGCATATACTTACCTTGTGATCTTGAGCTGGCTTATGAAGGGATGAACCTGAGTAAACAAGGTTAGATAACACATGTACATCTACTAGAAAAAGCAACAAAAAAGTCACAAGAGTACCAAGATTTGGATAACATGTAGAGTGTGAGTACTGGGTACTCTAGAATGCAGACATGTTCCCAAAAGTAAAAGATATGCAATGAATTCAAAGGCTTTCTTCCCTAGCAGTCTTTCTCCCCTGAATCTTATATTGGATAATGGAAGAAAGTAGGGAAACAGAATCAGAGCAAAACAAATCAGAGCAACAATATTAACATGTCTTTCCCCTCTTGAAGACATGTGGCTTCTCTCCTCTTGAACACCAAGCATCTAGGGCATGTGATTCGATGTGAACTCTTTCCCCCCTTAAGCTCCCCCCCTTAAGCTTTGATGTGAACTCTCTCCCCCTTTGAAATCAATTTCCAAGAAGGGGTCTTCTGGAGTGTGAGTCAAGATAGGTTTGGTCCTTGAGTCACAAAGCAGAGCTGGAAAAAAATGTGATGCTGGTAGAGGACAAGTATCATTGAGTGGAGCTGGAATAAATATGCAGGATGCAAATGACAAATTGTCTCCTCAGTATTGAAATCGGTTACATCAAGTTGTTTTCTTCGGTGGCACCGAGATAGTTTGGTTTGACCGAGAGAGGCAAGTCGGTGTGTCCAAGTTCAACATAGAGAGAACAATTTTTCATCTCAGTTCCTAGGCAAATAAGATCTCACAAAGATTTGCAAGGAATTAACTGAAGGATTTGCAATGAATTGGATGCAGAAAATGCAGAGTAAAAACAAAGAAAAGAAAATCTAGATGAAGTTTTTTTAAACGAAGAGGAACAAAATGTAAGGAACAAATGCACAAACTCAGAGAAACGCTAGAGAACTTCATCTAGAATTGGACGGCGACAAAAGTCACCTATGTTAGAGTATATTGACTTAGGAGTCAAGTGAAGACACTTGATTATATGTCATACTCATCGTTTAAGCTCAAAATGGGGTTACCATTTTTCGTTTAAGCACTTGATGTATTCTCATCTTGTTGAGTTGCTTTGACCCATGACTTGGGGTAAAGCTTCTCTAAGATGGAATGACATACCTTGGGAGGTAGTGTTGTTCTTGATCATGTAGTTGAACTTGTGTGGGTTGCTCAAGGTTGATGTAGCTCATCAAAAATTGGGAGCACCACTTGTAGTTTGAGTTCATCTACCTACATGGGTTAGATTTGCAAGGAAGAGCACTTGTGTATACAAAATGACAATCATGAAAACTGGATACCAAATGAAATTTGATATATAGAAATTGTCAAAGGATATGTTGAAGGGTTTCATGCTTCCTTGGCTTCAACCACCACGGTGTAGGGACTTGGTGATGTAGTGATTGCTCAAGATGTGAGTGATTTGCAATCCCATGGATTTAGATTCAGCCAAGTGCCTACACGGGTTAGATAGCATGCAAGGGTACAAATATATCCAAGACATATGATCAACATCATAAGAGAAAAGTCAAGGATTAGTCAAAGACTTATGCCTTGCAAGTATCCGAAAGGAGTTCCTACTCCAAGTTTGAGGCATCAATAATGTTCAATTCACCTCCCAACCTGCAAAACACTTTCTCATCAAGTGGTTTAGTAAATATATCAGCTAATTGCTTATCGGTGCGAACATGTTTAAGATTGATATCACCCTTAGCAACATGATCTCGAATGAAATGATGACGAACTTCAATATGCTTAGTTCGAGAGTGTTGCACAGGATTATGAGCAAAGCACTTCAATTGTCGCAAAGCAATGGAACTTGTTTCACATATATCCAATAATCTTTAAGAGTTTGGGTCATCCAAAGTAATTGAGCACAACATGATCCAGCGGCAATATATTCCGCTTCGGCGGTGGATAAGGATACCGAGTTTTGTTTCTTGGAGGACCAAGACACAAGCGATTGATACGTCCAAAATGTATCTATAATTTCTGCTTGCTCCATGCCTCTTTTGGGTGATATTGCTATGTTATTTATACACTTCCATACACTTTTGATCATATTTGGACTAACCTATTAACTCAGTGCACCCCAGTGCCAGTTTCTGTTTTCGACTGTTTTTGTATTTCAGGTTTTCACATTACGAGAACTGCCAGAAAAAATCCAGAAAAATTATATAAAAAATCAGCGTTCCGGAAGCTTCCATGCGGCCAAAGTAGGGCCGGAGGGGACCCACAAGGGCTCCAGGCGGCCTGCCCACGCGGCCCCCCTGGCCGCGCCGGGGGGGCGCCTGGGCACCCCTGACCCCCTCAGATGCCCCCCTTTGGCATATATTTACACCGTGTCGCGGAAACCCTGATTCCAGACCCTTTTTCTCCAGACGCGATTCCGATCTCCGCCGCCACTCCATCAAGCTTCGGGGGACCAGAATTCCTGCGCCGGCACCCTGCCGGGACGGGGAAGTGCCCCCGGATTCATCTCCATCGACGTTGCTTCCTCCCTCCATGATGCGGGAGTAGTTCCTCCTCGGGGCTGAGGTTCTTACCAGTAGCTATGTGGTCAATTCTCTCTCCCATGATGTGATCTTCGTTGTGATCATAGGCTATGTTAATCTAGGGTGATCCCATGATATTTCCCCTTCCTCTATGTATTGGATTGATGTACTCACTTGTCTTTGTCTAGTATAATCTCCGAGACCAAGGTGACAGCGGTCTATTGGACATGGATTAGAACAATATTTTCATGAGTGATTTCCTCTCTTGTGTGTTGATTGAAGATTGAGAGTCTCTTGGTGCTTGTCTTTGACTATCCTTTAGATATGTTGTGGTGATTGTGGGACTCTCTTTGGATGGCCGCGGTGACATTGGGAAATCCTTAGATTGAGAACTACGAACTTTGAAGTGTGCTTTTGTAGCCCTACATAATTCTCGTCCTCTCTTGACCACGAAGGAATGACCTTCGAGTGCGTCCCCTTTGCATGTTTTATGGGAAATATCATGTGATTCGATTATGTTAATGTTGTTGGGAGTTGCCACTAGTGAAAGTATGAAGCCTAGGCCTTGTTTCCACCATTGCAATACCATTTGTGCTCACGTTTACTACTTGTTTGCTTGCTGCACTTTTTATTACAAATTTATATTACTTTGTTTTGCCATCCATATCACTTGCCATTTAACATCTCTTCGCCGAACTAGTGCACCTATACATCTGACAAGTGTATTAGGTGTGTTGGGGACACAAGAGACTTCTTGTATTTTAGTTGCAGGGTTGCTTGAGAGAGACCATCTTCAACCTCTACTTCCCTGAGTTCGATAAACCTTAGGTCATCCACTTGAGGGAAATTGCTGCTGTCCTACAAACCTCTGCGCTTGGAGGCCCAACATAGTCTACAAGAGTAGAAGCGTGTGTAGACATCAGCGATCTACCAAGAAATTGACAAGTACCCGAAGTGGACTTTCTATCAACCTTGTCTCCGGCATAGTCTGAGTCGGAGTAGCCAACAAGATCAAAAGAAGACCTCTTAGGATACCAAATGCCAAAATTTGGTGTATGAATTAAGTATCTCACTATCCTTTTCACAGCCTTAAGATGACATTCTTTAGGGGCCACTTGGTATCGTGCACACATGCACACACTTAGCATAATATCAGGACGGGAGGCACATAGATATAACAATGAACCAACCATAGAGAGGTAAACTTTTTGATCAACCGGTTCGCCATCCTTAGTCAAGTCAAGATGTCCACTAGTAGGCATGGGTGTAGTCATACCTTTGCACTCTTGCATGCTGAACTTCTTGAACAAGTCCTGGTATACTTTTTTTGAGAAACAAAGGTACCCTCCTTAGTTTGTTTGATTTGCAAACCAAGAAAGAACTTGACTTCACTCATCATAGACATCTCAAACTTTTTCGACATTAGCTTACCAAACCTTTCACTAAAATGGGGGTTAGTAGAACCAAATATGATATCATCAACATAAATTTGGCACACAAAAATTCACCATTAACCCTTTTAGTAAAAAAGTGGAATCTGTTTTTCCAATTTCAAATCCTTTTTCAATAACACTTGGTCAAACATTTATACCACGCTCTAGGAGCTTGTTTAAGACCATAAAGAGCTTTGTGAAGTTTGTAAACATGATCGGGTTTCTTAGGATTGATAAAGCCGGGAGGTTGTTTAACATAAACTTCCTCCTCAATTTCACCGTTGAGAAAAGCACTTTTAATGTCCATTTGGTACAAGGTGATATCATGGTGATTAGCATAAGCAAGTAAAATGCGAATGGACTCAAGTCTAGCAACGGGGGCATATGTCTCACCGTAGTCCATACCTTTGACTTGAGTGTAGCCTTGGGCGACGAGACGTGCTTTGTTGCGGACGACTTGACCATCTTCATCTTGATTATTGCGAAACACCCATTTGGTACCGATGATGTTGTTGTTGTTGTCGGGCTTCTCAAGCAATGTCCACACTTGATTTCTCTCAAAATTGTGTAGCTCTTCGCGCATAGCGTTCACCCAATCTGGATCATCAAGAGAATCTTCAACCTTCATAGGTTCAAGGTTAGATATGAAAGAGTAATGTTCACAAAAGTTAGCTAGACGAGATTTAGAGCGAGTGATTCTCTCGGTTTGGATATCATTGTAGATTTGTTCTACGGGATGATCTCTAGCAATTCTTGCTCTAACTCGTGAAAGCTTTTGCTTGGGTCGGGGTGGAACATCCTCTTCTTCTTCTTCTTATTCTTCTTCTTCTTCTTCTTCTTCTTCTTCTTCTTCTTCTTCTTCTTCTTGTCCTTCTTCTTCTCCTTCTTCTTCTTCTTCTTCTTCTTCTTCTTCTTCTTCTTCTTCTTCTTCTTCTTCTTCTTCTTCTTCTTCTTCTTCTTCTTCTTCTTCTTCTTCTTCTTCTTCTTCTTCTTCTTCTTCTTCTTCTTCTTCTTCTTCTTCTTCTTCTTCTTCTTCTTCTTCTTCTTCTTCTTCTTCTTCTTCTTCTTCTTCTTCTTCTTCTTCTTCTTCTTCTTCTTCTTCTTCTTCTTCTTCTTCTTCTTCTTCTTCTTCTTGTCCTTCTTCTTCTTCTTCTTCTTCTTCTTCTTCTTCTTCTTCTTCTTCTTCTTCTTCTTCTTGTCCTTCTTCATTGTTGTTGGTGTTGTTGTCCGCTTGTGGAGGTGGAGAAGGAGTTCGATGAGGTTCATCTTGATGCATCTTCTCGTTTCCTTCATCATGGCGTGTTCCACTTGTAGATGCCTCTAAGTCAACTTGTGGTTCACCTTGTCGTGAGGTAGAAGCTTCCACATGGATGGACGAAGTACTCTCCTTTACCTCCATTGGACGGATCTTGCCAATAGACAAGTCTTGAATTGCTTCCGAAGGATCTTTATCTCCTACATCAATTGGCAATTGCTCTACTTGCGAGCCGTTAGATTCATCAAAGTTCACATCTACCGTCTCTTCAACCTTTCGTGTGAAATCGTTGTAGACACGGTAAGTGTGAGAGTTTGAGCCATAACCAAGTAGGAAACCTTCATGAGAGTTAGGAGCAAATTTAGAACGACAATTCTTATCAAGAATGTAGCACTTTGAGCCAAATACTCAAAAGTACCCAACTTGGGGTTTGTTACCGGTGAGAAGCTCGTACGCCGGCTTGTCGAGAAGCTTGTGAAGATACAAGTGATTGGTTGCATGACAAGCTATCTCAACCGCTTCCGCCCAAAAGTGTCTTGTCGTCTTGTATTCGTCAAGCATCGTTCTTGCCATTTTGATGAGTGTCTGGTTCTTCCTCTAAACAACTCCATTTTGTTTAGGCGTGTACGTAGCCGAGAACTCATGTGAAATCCCTACTTTGTCAAGAAAGGTATCCACATTTGCGTTCTTGAACTCCGTTCCATTGTCGCTGCGAACCTTCTTGATCTTCACTTAAAATTGATTTTGGGCCTTCCTAGCAAAGTTATTGAAGATCTTTTGGACCTGCGATTTATCATCAAGAAAGAACACCCACGTAAATCTTGAAAAATCATCAACAATGACTAATCCAAAAGAGTTACCACCGAGGCTTTTGTAAGCATTGGGACCAAAAAGATCCATATGAAGTAGCTCAAGTGGTCTTCTAGTAGTCATGATGTTCTTCACGGGATGACTTCCTCCAACTTGTTTTCCTGCTTGACAAGCACTACAAAGTCTATCCTTGTCAAATATAACATCCTTAACACCAAGGATATGATCACCTTTAATTAGCTTATCAAGATTTCTCATGCCGACATGACCTAACCTTCTATGCCACAACCAACCTTTAGAAGATTTAGCAATAAAACAAGTGCGAGGTTGGGTTTTCTTAGTGAAGTCAACAATGTATAGGTCATCTCTACGAATGCCGGTAAAGACCATATTATGATTATGTCTATGAAAGACTTGGCAATCAACATGAGCGAATAGCACATTTAAATTAAAATCAGCTAATCTAGACACGAAGAGAAGATTATACCCAAGAGATTCTACAAGCATGACATTCTTAATTGAGCTATCATTGGATATGGCCACCTTACCAAGGCCAACAACTTTACCCTTAGAGTTGTCACCAAAGGTAACATACTTTCGTGGACCATCATTTCTAGCAAGCTCATCAAACATGTCCTTATCTCCGGTCATGTGATCCGTGCAACCACTATCAAGCACTCATTCCTTTCCTCCGGCTGTGTAACCACGAAGATTTTCCATCAGACCAAAATGTCTCATTTGTTCATCAAGATCAAAGTCACTATCATCATCCTCATCATAGTATCCATGTTCCACATCGTCATGTGATTGATCAACACCTAGAGAGAGTGATTCATTAGAAGTATGACCATAACAATGTTCATCTCTATGAATTCTAATGACTTCGGAAATGATATTGCTAATAATTCCAACATCTCCTTTGGCACGCATGAGTTCACGAAGCTCAACTAGACAATCACCAAACTTAGGATCACCAGTACTCATCCTATTCAAGGCAATAGACTTATGGAGAATCTCATCCAGATTTTTCAAGGAATAATTTGGGAATCGTTCCTCTAGAAATCTCCATATAGTATAAGCACAATCTAGAGTAGGTAAGCTAGCAACCAAATTTTTGGGCAATCCTCTAATGATAAGATTGATAGTTCCAAGATTGCGAATCATGTCAAGATCCTCATCGGGTGTGGGATGCAAAGGATCAACAAGACGAGCACAAGGAGTAGTAATGTACTTGTTCAAATGATATTCATTAAAGATCTCAAGCATCTCATTTTTTCATTCATGGAAGTACTCTCCATCAAGCATAGACACTCTACGTCTAATACTCCCAACGTAGACTCATCCATCTTCCTCCAATGGTGATTAAACCAAAGCAATGGAGACCAACGCTCTAATACCAATTGAAAGGATCGAGAAGAGGTGTCTAGAGGGGGGTGAATAGACTCCTAGCAAAGGAAAGTGGCAGCTTTTAAATTTCTTGATGTTGGAGTGGATTTTTAGCACATGTTTAAACATTCACAATACCTAGCGAGCATGTATAACAAGAGTATATAGGTATTGGAAAGTAAAGCATGCAACTTTGACTACTTGACCAAAAAACAAAATCTAGCATTTTCCCAATTTTAGTTCTTGGCAGATTTTGGCACTAAGGCACAAGTCAAGCAATCATCCTACACATGCAATTCTAAGAGTATAGCAGCGGAAAGTAAAACAATTGCATAAGAAGGTAAAGGGAGGAGTTTGGAGAATGCAAATGCAAGTGAAGACACATATGTTGTTGTCTTGGTTCCGATAGGTGGTGCTATCGTACATACAAGTTGATGGAGACTTCAACCCACGAAGGGTAACGGCTGTGCGAGTCCACGGAGGGCTCCACCCACGAAGGGTCCACGAAGAAGCAACCTTGTCTATCCCACCATGGCCATCGCCCACGAAGGACTTGCCTCACTAGGGTAGATCTTCACGAAGTAGGAGATCTTCTTTCCCGTACAAACTCCTTGGTTCAACTCCACAATCTCGTTGGAGGCTCCCAAGTGACACCTAACCAATCTAAGAGACACCACTCTCCAAAAGGTAATAGACGGTGTGTTGATGATGAACTCCTTGCTCAAATGCTTCAAATGATAGTCTCCCCAACACTCAAACAGCTCCTCATAGATTTGGATATGGTGGAAGAAAGATTTGAGTGGAAAGCAACTTAGGGAAGGCTAGAGAATAAGATTCATATGGTAGGAATGGAATATCTTGATCTCAAAACTTGAGTAGGTGGTTCTCTTCTCAGAACATGTATGATGGAAGTGTAGGTATGTTCTGATGGCTCTCTCCTCGAATGAAGAGTGGGTGGAGGGGGTATATATAGCCTCCACACAAAATCCAACCGTTACACACAATTTACCAAACTCGGTGGGACCGATTTAGAGAACTCGGTCAGACCGATTTAGTTCATAATGTGACCGTTAGGCGTTTCGATGGGACCGATTTCATTAGGGTTATGGCATAACATAATCTCGATGAGACCGATTACACAAACTCGGTGAGACCGATTCTCACATCTCGGTTAGACTGAAATGTTTCAAATAGGAAACAGAGAGTTTACATTCCCATCTCGGTGAGACCGATATCCCTTTTGGTGAGACCGAACTGATTAGGGTTTTGTGGCAGTGGCTATGTCAAATGAACTTGGTGGGGCCGGATAGAACTTTTCGATGGGGCCGAGTTTGACTCTTGGTTTGGGACATATGTGGATGTGAGAAAGTGGTTGAGTGTTTTGGAGCATATCAGTAAGCACTTTGAGCAAGCAAACCATTAAGCAACACCTCATCCCCTTTTAATATCATTGGCTTTCCTATGGACTCAGTGTGATCTTGGATCACTGAAATAGAAAATGTAGAGTCGTGAGCTTTGAGCTTGAGCCAATCCTTTGTCCTTATCATCTTGAAGGGGTTCCACATCCTCTAGTCCATGCCACTCCATCTGTTGAACTTGTCTGAAATATACTCGATGAAAACATTAGTCCAACAAGAGATATGTTGACATTAATTACCAAAATCACCCAGGGAGCACTTGTGCTTTCACCCGCTTTTGCGCGGGCGAGGACAGGTGGTTAGCGCGTAGCAGCACCAGTGACCCTGGAACATCTGAAGTCAGGGACGACAATGGAAAGCCATGACATAACAAAAACAAAAGTAGAAATAATGCTGGAAGCCCAGATGACACAGCGCTAAACGCCGGACTCAGCGGCTCCAGACCTGGTCAACGGAAGAAGCCATTTAAAGGCAACAAAGATAGTCCATCTAGCTGTAGCGACCCGACCCGAATGGATCAAGTCTGTGTGCTTAAGTGTCATCCCTGGATCGGTATGCTGACACACACAACACTCGAGGATTTATAACAGAGGTAAATCACATGTATAAAGTAACGTAAATACTATTACCTCAATCAACACAGCGGAAGCAACAAAGGTTGTGGAGTTCCATCAACACCAACGGCAAAGTTGAGTGTAGACAGCGCAACCCTAACGTAACACTTACTTGTTGAATAAAACCTACAACATGAGATGTTGCAGCCATGTAGGTCAGTACATTGAATGTACTAGCAATTTCACACTATAATGATAATGAACAAGTCCTACAACTACATGCATATTTGGCTGGTGGAGGCTGTAAGGTTAAAGTTTTTGCGTAAAGCGAATTTTCCCCTACAACAAAGGAATACATTTTATTTTAACTATCATGGTGGTTGAAACATCATTGAGAAGGTACCTCCAACTCAATCCCAATTAAAGTAGTCATTAACCAGACAAATTAATTTTAGAGTGATGAGATCAAAAAATAATCCACTTCTAGATACTCAAAGATGTCCATAACCGGGGACACGACTACTCATGAATAGTTTGTACACTCTGCAGAGGTTTGTGCACTTTTCCTCACAAGACTCGATCGCCTCCGTTTAATTTCTCGCACTGCATGGTGTTTGAGAAACGGATGACCGAGACACAGTCTTTCAGAAGCATTTACTCTTTACCCCGGGTAGACCGGTACACCTATATTCGCTACATCTGCTAGTCTACAACTAAAAGAGGTCACACAACTTACTCATACTATGCCATAGCCCATAATGGCTTGTGGCTGCACATGGAAGTTTCTAGGCATGAAAATATTATATGATCCCTTTGAGCCTGAGTGGCATTCCAATAGGGTGATCACACGGTTCCTTCGGGATCCCCTAGGGCAAACACTGGTTTCTCCAGGTGCCCGGCAACCACTCGGTACTCCAGGGTGCCACAACCAATCCACCCAGATGTGTATTAAATTACCACCTTAAAGTTTCCCTTAAATAACACTCACATCTTTCATGAAACTCTCATACCAATCCACGTCTACGAGCATGGCTAAGCAATAAGTAACAAAGCGAATACCCCCCCCCCCTTGGTTGATCTCAAGTCATTGGGTTCCTACCTCATGAACTACAATGCATCATATTATGTAACCAGTCCTACTCATGCAAGTGTTTGAGGATAGAACTAATGCAACAAAACTGGGTATTGGAAAGTATGATCAAAGTATGAACTTGCCTTGTACTGATGATGTAGAAGATTCACACTCAGAACTTAGGATAGATCTACTCGTCACACTCTGTTCAATCTATCGTAAGCAAACAATAGTAACCACACATAAGCAATCACTCAACAGATTAGATAGAACGACTAAAACACTTCGGAAAACTTCGAAAGCAAGCGAATCACTATTGAAACAAAAACCAATTTCTAACAGTACCAAAATTATGTGAATTTGGCCTTATCAGAAAGGTTAGGTCAAGAGCTTCAATTTGCAAAAAGAATCAACTAAAATGGAGTTATAAAACTCAAGTTATAATCAAACGAAGTTCAAATTCAAATCTAGTTGAATTCAAATTTTAAAACTTTCGAAAACATGTTTAAGTTGTTTTACTGGAAAGAGGGGAACGTAACGAAGAAGTGGGCATTGGTTTCGTTGGATTTGGACTAACGAGCAAAAAGTTATGGCCGTTTGAAGTTCAGGGGCTAAACTGTAAGAAAACTAATTACAGAACGGTCCCTGACTGAAACTAAAAGAAAATGAAAAAGGCTACCGAGCGAACGCTCGCTATCTAGTTCTAAACAGAGAACGTTCACTAAATAACTAACCTAAAAAACCGATAAAAAACAAAGCAAAAAGGAAAAACCAGGGCGGTTTTACCTAGGCGATTTTCTGTGAAAAACCAGCGGCTTGGAGGATCGAACCGGAGAGGATCGGTTCGGGCGCGGACCGGGTCGGAGCTCGGAGCTCTGGCCGGCGGTGAGCTCCGGCGGAGGGCGGCGGGGCTCGGCGGCGAGGCTGGTGGCGGCGCGGAGTAGCGCGGGCGGCACGCGGCAAAGCGAGGCGAGGGGCGGGCGACGCGGGGCGGCGCGGCGACAGCAGCGGCGGCGGCGCGATGCGAGGAGAGGGGTAGCGGGCCGGGTGCGGCGCCCTTTATAGGAGGGAGGGGCGAGGCGTGGCGTGCAGAAGGGGGCAGGGAGAGGCGGTGCAAGGTGGCCGAGGCGGGGACGGCACCGGCCGTGGCGGCGGCGGACTCCCCGGAGTCCGTCGGGAGCACGAGGACGACGGCGGCTGGCTGGGCCGAGGCCTCGCGGGCGAGCTGGGCCGGCCCAGTTAGGTCGAGAGATTTTTTTTAAACAGACGAGAAAAAGAAATAAAACCAAAATAAAATAAAAATTATATAGGCATATAATATATCAAAATTTGTAGAAAATATTTCCTACAAGATGAACATTTTTCTACCGTCAAATAAAATCCTCAAAAATTCTAATAAATCAAAAGGTGCTACTGATGCAATAAAATCCAATAAAAATCATTTTTTTAAATACCAAAAAGATTTCAAATTTATTTCTCTCCAATTTTCTGCTGTAGGGAATCGTGTTACCCTATTTTTCATATAGTTTATTTTTGAAGAAAAATAATTTGAATAAAAACCAAATAACTCAATATTTGAAAATAATTTCAAAATACTTCAAATGAACTTCCAACTCATATTTCCTATAATTTGAAGAAGTCATTTTATCTTCTCTCGGGAAAATCATTGAGTTGCAGAAAGTTTCTGAATTTGAAATAGTTCAAGAATGAAATTCAAAAATCCTTTCAAAACCCTTTTTCATTTAATAAATGGAAGAAGTCATATTATCTTCACTCCAAGGTTTTGTGTTGAAAAGAATTTGAATTCCCGGAGATAAAAAAGGCAGAGTGAAAGTTTTGGGAAAGTCATTTTATTCCCTCTCATTTAACTTTCAAGGTTTCAAATTTCACTCAATTTCACACAACACATCAAACAAGCAATCAAAACTATCTATTTAATATAACATTCCAAAATTTAGAATTTTGGGATGTTACAAACCTACCACACTTAAAATGAATCTCGTCCTCGAGATTCGGAGAGGCTAGCAAGAAATAGGTTAGGGTTTGGGGGTCTTCTAGTAAATCCATTGATTGGTTTGGTCTAGTGTGCTACCACACTTAGTAACATGGCTATGGTTCCACCAAAATCAGGTACTCCATTCTTTGGGTTGACGGTGTCGGTCTTCTCAGATCTTCATGGTATTTCCTTCTCGGGGCTCTTTCGGTAGTGGCATAACCTTTGTCCTCAATTCCTGTGTCCTTTCATCCTGATACGGTTCTTTCGAGACTGGTTATTCTAAGCTGACAGGTTTGGTGGCCATACTAACAAATATCGATATCTCATGGTGGTCATCAATGTATGGTTTCTCCTGCAGAAAACGGGTCTAGGCTTCATTCTCACCATATAACCTACGATTGGCAACAACTGCCTTGTACAGGGGAAAATTTCTATACCATTCTAAGGTTTAAACAAGGTTTTGACATCGTCGTTTCTCTACTATAGGTAAGTCACTCAGATTTACCATCCCGTATAACGAAGGCGAATAATAAGAGTAAGTCGGTATGGTGATCAATCCATCCCACACCCAAATCATTACCTTGTATATGGTTTAGTGAATCTCGCATTCTAACACTCGGTCATCCTCACAAGTGTTGCAGAATTTCTCTTGTCGACGAACTAAGTTCGAAGAATTCCATTGATTTCTGCAAGCCAAACAACCATCTATCGTTTCTTCACAACCCTCGGGTTTTGCGTAAACTCCTAGGAAACGTTTGCTGATCGAAACCGTAGCTCCTTCCAGGGATTTTCCTTCAGAAAGCTTCTGGAGGTGGGGCTTCTCGGCGCTGCGGTTGTCTCCGGCGAGGGGCAAGAGGTTGGGGCGGCTCTGTGGGATGTGGGGAACACGATGGACAGCTCGGGAGGAGGAGAGGAGGACTAGGCTTGTCAGAATCAAGCCGTGACCGAGGCGGCCATGGCGGACGGCGAAGAAAAGAAGAAGAACCTGAAGGTTCCGGTGGTCGAGGAGGGGCTGGTGAGGTGCGGGAGAGGTTGGGCCCTCCTTATATAGGCGAGGGGAGACCTCTGGACGCTCACAAGAGAGCTCCAACAGTGCGTTAATGGAGGTCAGAGGCGGTTCATGGCAGTGGCACTATTGTGACGGCGCGCTGCTGGTGAGCCGCGACGAGGCAGTGATGCAGGGCATTACAGACGAGCACGGGCGAGCTCCTGGACAACGTTTGAGGCCGAGACGAGGAGGGAGGCGACGAGCACAGTGGCCCGACCGTTCCAGAGCGCGCGCTGTGCATGACGCAGGTGCGGTCACCACACACACTGGTGCAAGCGGCGAGCGTTGGCGTGGCCAGCCATGTCCAGTAGGTTTACCTGGGTACCCTTAGTAAGAATGAAGAAATAAAATGATCTAGGGGCAAAGAAGAGATTTGCAGATGGCTCCATGGTAAATCAACAGCAAGGTGTTTATAACTTCCTGTGGTTAAACCATCTGGGTAACTTGGTAAAGAGTTTGTCTGGCGATGATCTTACTCTATGATGATATAGATCACCAAAAACCAGACTAAGAAGAGGAGTTTAACTTAGGGTTGCTGTAGAGAGTGCAAAACTGGCCAGAATTAGAGATTATGATGTTGCACTCACATACTTAAGTGTCATGAGCTGAATTTTCGTGTAGAGGGATTATTTGACCATATGGAGCTGCTGTAAAACGATCATGCCATTTGGAGTTACCAAAGTGGCACTTCCTTCACAAAGCTCCAATCTGGACAGAACCTTGGAGAATTTACTGAGGGTAAATGGATAACTGGATTGAGCCAAGACTTGGTGAAAGGAGTAGAGGTAAATGTAAGAATGTCCTGGTAAATTGGCAGCTCAAATGAAGCAAGGTAAAATAGGGTTGCTTCACAAAGTGCAAATTTTACCAGAAATCAAGATTTGGAGCTGAGCTCACATAGGTGATCTCCATGATCTCAAATTGGGTAGAGACTCATGATTTGATCAAATGAAGGATGTGACCAAGTTTCATCTCATTTGGACATGCCTAGAATATACTTCCTTCACAAAGTTTCTTTCTGGATAGAAACTTTGAAAAATCACTGGAAAATAATTACTAGGCAAATGAGCGTGAAAATTGGCACAGGGCAAAAGATGTCCACCAAGTTTGGGGGCAACTGGGCAAAGATAAATAGCACTTGCTTCACAAAGTGCCATTTAGGGCAGAATAGGAAAATGATTATTGGAGGATTATTTTTGAACATGGTAATGAAATATTTTGCCACATTTGAGCAAGATATGACCCAAACAATTTACGAGAATTACTTGTGAATTTTTAGAATGGCAGAGATATAGGTTGCTTCACAACCTAGGGCAAAAAGAATTATTCCTTCAATAGAAAAGGAATATTCCTTGGAAAAGAAATATTGGGTTGGGTCAAGGATGGAAATGATAGGGCATAGGGATAGATATGAGGATGACAAGCCACTCTGGAAAGAAAGAAGAGGTCAGCTTCTTCAGTTTCCAGACCACATAACCACGGAAAAAGAAAACTCAGGCAAAAATATCAGAAAATCCAAAGAAAAAGAAAGGGCCAAAGATCAGGCTGTGATAACTCTTCCCCCCTTAAAGAAATCTCGTCCTTGAGATTTGGTTGTTCTGGGTTAAATAAATTTTCTGACTTGAAGAAACCGTTTCCAACTCAGGTTTCTTTTATTCAGAATATTTCCACTGAATTGGATCTGAGTGACTGTCTTGATCTGGGGTGGTTTGCCTTGTTGTATCTGACATTCTGACAGGACGTATCTTATATGTTCTTGTCTATATTGACTCAAATTTTCTTTCATATATGTTGGCTGAGCTAGCATCCGAAATATTATTTTTACGGACATACTTGTCCTTCTTGATATTGATCCTTGCTGGAAATGTTATCCTCGTATCGAGTACCGAGAATATTTCACGGAGTTGGGGAACATATTTTTTTCCGTGGAACAAAGAATCTCTTCTATCCAGGCATCGGATTTCTCGAATATAGGCATGCCTTCTGGTTCCAAAACAGTGATGTGGATCATATCTGTTTTTGCTAACGGATGCTGCCATCTTGCTGGAGTTTTTGACTTATCTGGACTGTCTTCTCAGCCTAGAGTATCCGAGTTGCGCCAAAAGGTTTGACTGTCGCTTGTCGTGACTGATAGAAAAATGCACCATCCTCTCATGATAGATTTTTGCAGTCTTGACTGGCGGTGATCTTGGCAAAGTATCCCATCCACACAGGCTATTCTTTTAATTGCTTCCCTTATGCGAGAGATAACAATCCTCAAGGTATATGCTTTCACACTGATTCTTTATTGTGTCAGTAGATCCTTGGGAATAATAGTCGCTGTGATGCTCCATCGCGGGTGTTGAGGTCATTATATTGAGTTGTCCATGAGTCTGACCGGACAGACTCGGGTATTTAACGCTGACAGTTCTGAGCATACTGTGGACTGAGTTGATTGCCTTGTTATGAGGTTCTTACCACAATGGAGTATATCTCTTAGGTGGATCTTTGCTTAGGGTCACCGTGGAATAAGACGGTCTTGGGCATTCACATGTTTTTCATATAATAACAGGCATACCTGTATTGTTGGTCTTGCTCTTTCATTATTACTTTCTTCATCTGGATCCTCAACCGAAAGAGCAGGGCCTTACATAGATCCTTGATCATTTTTGTGGCCCTGAATACGGTTACGTACAATATCTGGCAATCATACCTTGGTCTAGTTCATATTTTGAGCCTCGGTATATTTGTCCGGCTCACGTGTGGTTACACAGATCTCAATACTGTTGGGGATTATGCCGGACAGTGACAGGGTTAGTAACCTCATATTGTTGGATGCGCGGGACTGACCTTGACAAGCACTGCTAAGATTATTCTCTGAGTGTTGTCTTTCCTTCAAGACTTGTTGAGCATGGCCTCACCCACTGGTTTTTGTTTCTTGAATAACCGGTGAGGTTGTCGGATGTGTACCACGAATTCTTCCTTGTGCGAGAGACTTGCATGGACTTGGCAGCATACTAAATGAATTAATATCCGATTCTCAAAGCATACCTCTGACCGATTTTTATTCCAGACCAACTGTTGCAGATCCGCCACTTGGAAAACACTGCCATATGCTGACAATTCCAAATTTAATGTCTTGTATTGGTGCCATAAAGAAGAATACTATGCAGCTTGCGTTCGGAAACCACCAGGGTGTCGTGTTGAGGAAGACTGAGTGGCTTATGCTCGAAGCCTTTGGTGGATATCTTCTTGAGGAAAAATGGGGTACCATACCTCATAAGCTTCCCCCCTTAAGGACCTTGCTAGGGAAGACTCGGTACCTTTTGCCAGAAGCTTTTGCAGTATTTTATTGAGAAGACTGAATATCTTGCATGGGAATTCATTCCCTACAGATGAAGACTGGGAACCTTATCTTTGTACACTTCGTCAATAAATTCTTGAGATGGATGGAACTGATTTTCTTGGTGATTGGACTGGCATACATGTATATCTTTGTCAGTCCGGCAGCTGATTATTTGTAAGGCAAGAATTGTCTAACTGTCCTTACTGAATTCATTGCGTATTTGGGCTGACTTCTGGATGTCGCAATGCTTTAAATTTGGCTTATGGCAGATTCAATCATTGCGTACGGACCATACCTTTGGCTGGGAATGCACTGTTGATCCATCTTTGTTCTCTTGCTGATTTAATCATTGCTGCGATAAAGTGTATCTCTGACAGGTACTTGTTGCTGAAAGTCTGAGCAGAATATACTTGTACTGAGACCGGATGTAATACAATGTTGTCGGCTGAAAATCTGAATTCCTTGGTGTATATCTGTACTGCTCACAGCTTCTTCTGATCTGGTGTCGATCGAGGAATAATTTCCATAAGGGGGTAACACCGAGGATTTAAAACAAAGAAGCACGAGAAAACGATTTATTGCAACAAATCATACAGCAAACAAGCTACAAAGCTACTCCACACAAGCACACACAAGCATGATGCTATAGTGGATGCACAAACACTACATGAAGGATTACATCCTACGCTTGAGCAAACGCTCGCGAATTGACGAGGAAGCTAAGGGAGTAGCGAGTGGAACCGCTGACTCTGAAACTCCAGATGGACGAGGCGGAGGAGTTGGAGAAGCTGGCGGAGACTGAGGTAAAGCGACACCAAGCAATCTCCTGGCCTGAATGGCGTCTTGGACTAACTCAGAAATAAGAAGACACTCGGCCATCATGTAACGAGACATAGCGAGGATAGCCGGGTCATCTTGCGGGTTAACGGAGGGAAATTGGGTTCACCTAGGATTCTCGACGATGGTGGGATAATATTGATAAGCACGGTTCTCTTGCACCATGCTCTCTTGATGACGAAGACCGGTGACTCCTGCCATTGCGCCAAGCTGAATGACACGCTCAGGAGTTGCGCCGTAACCACCGTGGAAACTGTAGGTGCGTTTAGCGACAGGAATTGGGGCTTACAGATGAACATGAGCAACATATTCCCGAATACTTCCTCCAGAAGAAAACTGGAATACTTGATAATGAGGTGGATCTCTGAGGGTATAAATACTACGCCACATGGCGCCAAGGAGGGCTGCAAAGCTGAGAGGTGTAGGAGTGGGACTGAACTCAATGGGAACAACACCAGGAGCTAAGGAAAGGACACTGAACTCATGGAGGTTGACCGCCATCTACGCATGAAAACATGGGTTAATGGTAACCGAAATAAGACTACATGCAGCAAACAAATGCAACAACCAAATGCAGCAATCAAGGGCAACAACCAGACCCTATACTACCTTTTTCTAACGTTCCAACGGACTAGGACGCTCTACAGCCGGACCTGCTATGATACCAAGCCTGTGGCACCCAGGCTCAGAGAAAACCGGAACGCCTCGTATTCCAGCCCAGAGATCGGGATGAAGTCTTTCGGAATACGACACTGCTTAGTATAGAACAAACCAGCTCTTTATTACAACACGAATATGATTACAAGGGGTCCGATATTACAATGACTAACATCGGTACGGCGATACTACGCCAACCACGGTTGCTCTATACAAGCAGCATAACAACTCAAAGCAGCGGAAAAACTACTGGCAGTGGAACAACGAACGGCGATGATGGACTCCAATCCGCAGGGACTCTGGCTGGAACGTTTATCCTAGCTCGCGAACACGGAACAACACCAAACAAGCAAACAATCCAGTCACGACCTGCAAGCTGGCATAACACGCCAGGTCAGTACATTGAATGTACTTGCAAGCTCACAATAAACGATAAGCATTCAAGGCAAACAATAGCATGGCAATTACAGGTTAATCAGGAATTATCATGAGATCATCAAGATAACATAGCATGGACAACATTAACATGATACTGCTAGACAATATGAGCATGGCATGAACATATAAATCTGATGAAACTAGCATGCAACATGATGACACTACATGCACCATTTATTTTGTTCGGGTTACCTTGTAACCAACACATGCATCACTTACCAACCTCGGACATTATACGATCACAACCATGACCAACACTTGGTCTCAAACGGTGATCTTTCTGGTGATCACAACCAACTTATCTCATCATCAAACCGGGGTTGTTATTAAGCACATTATTATTATTATTATCACTGTTGACTCATAGTGTGACCAACTACGAACTGGGCCCTTATCCGCGGGCACGTCTATCGATAGATTTAATATACACTCTGAAGAGGTAGCGCACTGTACCCACACTACGAAACCCATGGCCTCGTTCTCCCATTCGGGTGGACCAACGGCGTTCCGAAAAAACCAATATACTGTCATGACACTCTCCCGGCCACTCCGACTCACGCCCTACTGGGCTAGTCCTGGGTGGCCTCGTGTCTACCAAAGACACAACGGCCATCGTCGTGGCTAAACATAAACGGTCCCAAACGGGGACCCGACTCCAAAACAACAACAACGGGCACACAAGGTTATGTCTGCTTACCCGGCCAAGGTACCGCATGCCCATAACCTTCCCTCATTGGAGGCACCGGCGAGAGGCATGACAATAGACCCAGTTAAGACCTTCCCATAAAGGTAAACGTGGTTGCTCTGGTCAGTTCGATATGGTGGCACCATGACTCAGACAACAATTGTTCAAGTTCAATTTAATCCGGTTAAACTTGAATGCAAATATGCTGAGCCATGATAAAATGAAATTACAATGCATGAGCATGAATACCAACATAATCATGAGAGAACCACATAACTATCCACCATATCAAAAATGAATCATAAGCATGGCATAATAACTAGCATGAACCTCATAAGTACATACTTCTCCGAAACAAAGCATGACCACTAGCATCAACAATAAATATCATGCAAGAACATATCAACAATACCAACATGCAAGCATTTAACTAACTGGATGCAAAGCAATATGCATGACAACGGTACTCGGGGCAGACAACAGTCATGCACCGAAGACCATCACCAACATCAACATGTACTACTAGCAAGCATAAACATATGAAGAGAATACTAGTAACTAGCATGGCATAATAACCTGGTGCATAACAACATAGCAAGAAAATAAACATTAACCCCGAAGCATTACATAAACAACGATAATCATATTTTAAACAAACAAACATTTAATAAAGATTCAAGTTCAAAACCATGTCTACTGCATGGCTATCATGCAAGTGGGTATTTTGGCTTGCCTGGGGTGACGGAGACTCCAGGAAGAAGTGCGGAACGATCGCGGAAAGAATCGTCGGAAATAGTTCTCTCTCGGAGGGGGCTGTTTACGGCAAGGGAAAAAATGGTCATTTCCAGTACGTGAAACCATAGTGAAAATTATACCAACAGAAAGGTCTCGTCGAGACGAAGACGTGGGCTTTGGAATCACCTGATTCAGAGTTACGGTTGAAAAGTTATGAGGGGTTGAAGCGCAGGGACCTATACATGAATATTTCTGCTACAAACAAGTCCCTGGTGGCTGAAACAGAAAGCGCAGAATAAGAAATGCGCTTTCAGAACATGAAAGACATAGTTTAGGTTGAAGAAGAAGGATACTACGTTTTCAGAGAAAGAAAGCGTATTCAGGGGAATACGTCTCCACTTAAAAACACCTGGGCCCGGGGCTGGGGTCACTTACAGGTGGGGTTGGCGGGCAGGGGCCAGGGGCTCGGGCGTCGTTGTCTTCCTCGCGCTGTCCCCCGCACGGGACAGAGGAGGAGCAGAGGAGGCTCTGCCGGCGGTGGTGGCCTGGCTGGCTCCGGCGATCCTCGGCCAGGGCGCAGGCACCGGCGGGACCAGGGCAGTGCGGCGCGCCCGCCCTAGAGGTCGGCCGGCCCCGGGGAGTAGAGGAGGACGTGAGGCGGAGGAGGGTAGCGGGAGGCAGAGGCGGGCGGCCGGTGGTGGCCCGGCCGGTTCCGGCCACCGTTGGCCGAGGCAAGGCCATCGACGGGACCGCTGGGGTCTGGCGTATCCGTTCAGAGGTCTAGCAGGTGCCGGGGATGAGTGGATAGGAGGGGAGGGACGATGCCATGGGGGGTACAGAAAGCTTCTGGAGGTGGGGCTTCTCGGCGCTGCGGCCGTCTCCGGCGAGGGGCAAGAGGTTGGGGCGGCTCTGTGGGACGTGGGGAACACGATGGACAGCTCGGGAGGAGGATAGGAGGACTAGGCTTGCCGGAATCAAGCCGAGACCGAGGCGGCCATGGCGGACGGCGAAGAAAAGAAGAAGAACCCGAAGGTTCTGGTGGTCGAGGAGGGGCGAGGAGGGGATGGTGAGGTGCGGGAGAGGTCGGTCACTCCTTATATAGGCGAGGGGAGAGCTCTGGACGCTCACAAGAGAGATCCAACAGTGTGTTAATGGAGGTCAGAGGCGGTTCATGGCAGCGGCACTATTGTGACGGCGCGCTGCCGGCGAGCCGCGACGAGGAAGTGACCCAGGGCGGTGCAGACGAGAACGGGCGAGCTCCTGGACAACGTTTGAGGTCGAGACGAGGAGGGAGGCGACGAGCACAGTGGTCTGACCGTTCTAGAGCGCGCGCTGTGCATGACGCAGGTGCGGTCACCACGCGCACTGGTGCAAGCCGCGAGCTTTGGCGTGTCCAGCCATGTCCAGTAGGTTTACCTGGGTGCCCTTAGTACGAATGCATAAAGAAAACGATCCAGGGGCAAAGAAGAGATTTGCAGATGGCTCCATGGTAAATCAACAACAAGGTGTTTGTAACTTCCTGTGGTTAAACCATCTGGGTAACTTGGTAAAGAGTTTGTCTGACGATGATATTACACTATGATGATATAGATCACCAAAAACCAGACAAATAAGAGGAGTTTAACTTAGGGTAGCTGTAGAGAGTGCAAAACTGGCCAGAATTAGAGATTATGATGTTGCACTCACATAATTAAGTTTCATGAGCTGAATTTTCGTGTAGAGGTATTATTTGACCTTATGGAGCTGCTATAAAAATATCATGCCATTTGGAGTTACCAAAGTGGCACTTCCTTCACAAAGCTCCAATCTAGACAGAACCTTGGAGAATTTACTGAGGGTAAATGGATAACTAGATTGAGCCAAGACTTGGTGAAAGGAGTAGAGGTCGATGTAATAATGGCCTGGTAAATTGGCAGCTCAAATGAAGCAAGGTAAAATAGGGTTGCTTCACAAAGTGCAAATTTTACCAGAAATCAAGATTTGGAGCTGAGCTCACATAGGTGATCTACATGAGCTCAAATTGGGTAGAGACTCATGATTTGATCAAATGAAGGATGTGACCAAGTTTCATCTCATTTGGACATGCCTAGAATATACTTTCTTCACAAAGTTGCTTTCTGGAAAGAAACTTTTAAAAATCACTGGAAAATAATTACAAGTCAAATGAGTGTGAAAATTGGCACAGGGCAATTATATGGAAATTAAAAGATGTCCACCAAGTTTGGGGGCAATTGGGCAAAGATAAATAGCACTTGCTTCACAAAGTGCCATTTAGGGAAGAATAGGAAAATGATTATTGGAGGATTATTTTTTAACATGGCAATGAAATGTTTTTCCACATTTGAGCAATATATGACCCAAAAAAATTATGAGAATTACTTGGGAATTTTTAGAATGGCAGAGATATAGGTTGCTTCACAACCTAGGGCAAAAAGAATTATTCCTTTAATAGAAAAGGAATATTCCTTGGAAAAGAAATATTGGGTTGGGTCAAGGATGGAAATGACTCGGCCTAGGGATAGATATGAGGATGACAAGCCACTCTGGAAAGAAAGAAGAGGTCAGCTTCTTCAGTTTCCAGACCACATAGCCACGGAAAAAGAAAACTCACACAAAAATCTCAGAAAACCCAAAGAAAAAGAAAGGGCCAAAAATCAGGCTGTGACACCCAGTCCAGACTCTTTTTGGTCTAGGAGGTCAACCTCTCTGGGGGTCCGGATCTGAAAGCAGGTTCCGCCGCCCATTTGGCGTCGCGGGGTTCGGTGATATTAAACTACTCCTACTGCGAGACCTTGTTCGTTTCCACGAATAACCCTTTGGGCCAAGTGGCATTCGGGAGCTTGCTAATCATAGCACCCCCGCACTCCGCATGTTGCCCGTCCACCACCTTTGGCTTCACGTTGAAGGTTTTGAGCCATAGGCCAAAGTGTGGAGGGACGCGGAGGAAAGCTTCACACACCACTATAAAAGCGGAGATGTGAAGGATTGAGTTTGGGGCTAGATCGTGGAAGTCTAGCCCGTAGAAGAACAACAAACCCCGAACAAAGGGGTGGAGTGGAAACCCTAGAACCCTAAAAAAGTATGAGAGGAACACAACTCTCTCACCCGCCTCTGGGACGGGAATCACCTGGCCCTTGGCGGGGACTCAGTGTGCGATACCGGCAGCAAGATATCCCGCGCTCCGATGGTCCTCCATGGTTTTCTCAGTGACCGTGGAGGCCTCCCACTTGCCCCTGGCACCGGATCCAGCCATTGCTGGGGAGGGAAGTAGCGGTTGAGGAATGATGAGCAGTGGGCGCAGGAGATGAGGATGCTGGGGCTAGGGAGATTGGAGAGCTCGAGCTTGAGGAAAGCATGGGGCTGATGAAAGGGATTGGTATCCTTTTATAACGCTGTGAATACAGAGCGTCCCCCCACTTTAGCCATAAACCTCGCCGGTTCCCAAAGCGGTCGTGCGTAATGCGCGGTGTGTATGCTCACGTCAGATTGATAAGGATCCCACAATAAACGGGCATGATCTCTATTATGATAAGACGTGTCAATGAGGATATACCTCGAAACGCGAAACTAGGACCAAATAAAATGGTTCGGTATGTTAGTGGGATGGACGCGACACTTCACCAAAAAAGTTGTCAATTAAGATACATTATTCATTTTCTTTTAAGAGCCTTGCCTTCGAGGCTAAGGGTCGTACTAACCTTGCAGAGCCAAACACAATACACCTTTTTGCAGAAGATATATTCAGAAGAAGGAACCTGCCTTGCAATGCCGAAGACAATATGGAAGCCGAACTCATCCTCATCGAAGACAGGTTCAGGGGCTACTGAGGGAGTCCTGGATTGAGGGGTCCTCATGTGGCCGGATAACTCATGGTGGACCAGACTGGTGGGCCGTGAAGATCATTGTTGAATATCGTCTCTCGTATCCGGATAGGACTCCTGTATTCGTGTAATGGCAGGTTTTAGGTTCGGGTGTAATCTTTCCTTCCTCTGCAAGATGGTTATGTACAAACCCTAGGCCCCTACAGTGCATATATAAACTAGAGGGTTTAGTCCGTAGAGGCTAATAGAGAATCACAAATCCTCATAGGCTAGACTTTAGGGTTTAGCCAATACGATCTCGAGGTAGATCAACTCTTGTATTCATATTCATCCATATTAATATAGCAGTAAGTAGGGTATTACCTCGACCAAGAGGGCTTGAACCTGGGTAAACATCATGTCCCCAGCCTCCTGTTACCATCAATCCTCAGACGCATAGTTCGTGACCCCCTACCCGAGATCCGCCGATTTTGACACCGACATCAATCCTATGAGGAAAGAGGTCTTGAATCCTTGGAGGATCTTCCCTAGATGGGGTCTTGAATCCACTAGGGATCTTCTCCAATGAAGATCTTGATCTCCATGGGAGAGGTCTCTCTCTCTCACAAGACGAGGAAGAACAAGGAGCTAAGCCCTAGGATAATTCTAATCTTAGCTGAGTCTAAATGGAAGATGGGAAGGAGTATATATAGCCCTAGGCAAAGAGAGGGGCGAAATGGTAACACAAGGGCCAAGCCCGCAGCAACACTCAGGGGTCCCCGTGCGCATGGGGTAAGTGGAGCCCGTGTGCACGGGGTCTCCAGAGACCTGACACGCGAGCCCGTGCGCACGGGGTCCATGAGGCCCGTGGGCACGGTACAGGCCCGTGCGCACAGGGGTCTTCAGGACCGCCTGCCTGGGAGGCCCTGTTGGAAATATGCCCTAGAGGCAATAATAAAAGTATTATTATTATATTTCCTTGTTCATGATAATCGTCTGTTATTCATGCTTGAATTGTATTGTATGGAAACAGCGATACATGTGTGAATACATAGACCAAAATAAGTCCCTGGTAGGCCTCTAGTTACCAGCTCGTTGATCAACAGATGGTCACGGTTTCCTGACCATGGACATGGGATGTCGGTGATAACGGGATCACATCATTAGGAGAATGATGTGATGGAAAAGACCCAATCCTGAGCATAGCACGAGATCGTATAGTTCGTAATGCATAAGCTTTTCAGTGTCAACTATTTATTCCTTAGACCATGAGGTTGTACAACTCCCGGATGCCGTAGGAATACTTTGGGTGTGCCAAACGTCACAACGTAACTGGGTGGCTATAAAGGTACGCATCGGGTATCTCCGAAAGTGTCTGTTGAGTTGGTACGAACCGAGACTGGGATGTTGTCACTCCATATGACGGAGAGGTACCTCTGGGCCCACTCGGTAAGACATCATCATAATGAGCTCAATGTGACTAAGTAGTTGGTCACGGGATGATGGATTACGGATCGAGTAAAGAGACTTGCCATGACGAGATTGAACAAGGTATTGGGAATACCGACGATCGAATCTCGGGCAAGTACCGTACCGATGGACAAAGGGAATAACATACGGGATTGAGTGAATCCTTGACACGGTGGTTCATCCGATGAAGATCATCGAGGAACATGTGGGAACCAACATGGGTATCCAGATCCCGCTGTTGGTTATTGACCGGAGAGTGGTCTCGGTCATGTCTACGTGTCTCCCGAACCCGTAGGGTCTACACACTTAAGGTTCGGTAACGCTAGGGTCGTAGAGATACATGCACGTGGAAACCCGAAAGTTGTTCGCAGTCCCGGATGAGATCCCGAACGTCACGAGGAGTTCCGGAATGGTCCGGAGGTAAAGATTGATATATAGGAAGTCAGGTTTCGGCCATCGGGTGATCTCCGGGGGTCACCGGGAGCGTCCCGGGACCACCGAAGGGGCCCCGGGGGTCCACCGGGTGGGGCTACCCATCCCGGTGGGGCCCCTAGGCTGCAAGGGGAAGTGTCCAGCCCTAATGGGCTGGCGCACCACTAGGGGCCCACCTCCCCATGCGCCTAGGGTTGAAACCCTAGGGGGGAGGGGGCGCCCCACTTGCCTTGGGGGGCAAGGACACCCCCCTGGCCGCCGCCCCCCCTGCAGATTGGATCTGCAGGGCCCTGGCGCACCCCCTGGCCCCCTATATATATGTGGGGGGGAGAGGGCAGCCGCACCCCAAGCCCTGGCGCCTCTCCCCCTCCCGTCACACCTCCATACTTTCGACGCATGGCGCCCGGCGAAGCCCTGCTGCGATCTCCACTGCATCCACCACCACGCCGTTGTGCTGCTGGATCTCTGACGACTTCTCCTCCCCCCTTGCTGGATCAAGAAGGAGGTGATGTTGCTGCACCGGACGTGTGTTGAACGCGGAGGTGCCGTCCGTTCGCCGCTAGATCATCGGTGACGAAGAACGCGAATAGTACGACTACTTCATCCACGCTTCTTCGAAAGCTTCCGCACGCGATCTACATAACGGTATGTAGATGCACTCTTACTTGCTCGTTGCTAGATGTCTCCTTAGTTGGATCTTGGTGAAAGCGTAGAAATTTTTTGAATTCTGCTACGTTCCCCAACAGGCCCATGGGCACGGGGTCGAAGGGGCCCGTGCGCACGGGGTCACCTGGGCAGCAACTCTTCTTCCAGCTGCTGGCCTCCGTCTTCCTTGTGGTCTTCTCGTCCTTCTCCTTGGACTTGGTGATGCTCCCTAGCTTCTTGGTGATGGTCGCCCTCGTACCTAGTGATGCACAATGTTCGTGATGAGGTAGCGACCATGTCCAAGGGATATACATGTCAAACTTGAAGAGGAGCAGGTTCACCTTAGGTCCACTTGGTGCGTGAGGTGCTATGAAGGTGTACATGGAGATAACCGTAGGATACAATGTATTATCTCCTCCCCCTTGGGAAACATCCGTCCTCGGTTCGTGAACCATATCGCCATGTACACGGTAGGCATGGTTGGAATTGTAGTTGGATGAGGTGTATGTCCCGCCGCGAGCAAAGTACTCCAAGATGTCGTCGGAATGGTAGACATGCAAAAGGAGAAAACTCAAGGGACACTTGGAAATACAATGGTTAGCGGACGCAAGGTGTCCATCATTTAAGCATGAGTCCATCTAAGGAAATTGGTAGTGGCAATGAGCATGAATTGTAGCAAAAAGAAAGAACATGGCATATAATGCATTCATGTGATCAAGCTCATTGTGCAAGAAGTGGTAAATTCTACCATTATGCAATATGATGTCATAGATGGAAGGTATATCAAGAGCATGAACATGGCAAGAGGTGCTCAAGATTATGATGTTTTCATGCAATTGATAGTTGGCAAGATGAACATGATGTATGAAGATGCCATCAAGAAAGATCACAACAAATTTGCTAAGGAAATGCACAAGCTCATATATCATGGATGACATGGGAATACAAGATGCAACAAGGCAATCATAATGTGAGTCAATCCATGCATAAGATGCAAATTTGTTATGGGTATGATATGACCATGGAGCATGGCATGTGGGCACACAATCAACAAATATGAAGGTTTGGGTGCAACGTGCCAAAGGAGCGTTGATATACCAATTCTCAATGTCGTGGCAAGAGTGGTAGATCGGTGGTGCATCCATGAAATCCAAGCATATGTGAGGATGGCTCACGAGGAAGGAATGCACCTTGATGAGGATGTTGAAAATACTATTGTCGCGCAACGTGTTTGCCTTCACATGCCTAAGATGCCTCGTGATGGTACCGCCTTGTGAATCCTTCAAAATGAAAGAACATGACAAACACTCGAAAAAACAAATGAGGTTAGCGAAGATGCAAAACCTATCATCCGAAGGGGAAAATACCCGACAAGTGTTTTCAACAATCTTATCATAAGAAAGGACAAGGGAATGTGGCATGGTATGTAAGCATATGATGCAATGACAACCAAAGGCATTAAGCTCAAAGAAACAAGCATGCATCACAAGTAAGGTGTCCAAGTCTCCAAGATCAATAATCATAGCATGGTTGCACTCAAGGTATGTGAATATGAGAGATGCAACTATTGGAGACAAGTGACAATGATCAAGATATATCATGTGAAATGCATGAACATATATGTCATCAACCCAAGAAAGCAAGTAATAGTGGAACATGGGTGATGCAACATAGTAAGCAAGCATAGTGATCAAATCAAGCAAGCTAGTAGTGCGAAGATGCAACATACTAGAGGTAATCATGGCAAGCATGTCATGTGTGCAAATAGTGGCCATACATAATGCACATGACATATCGCAAGCATGAAAGCAAGATATGAGCAAAGTCTCAACATTGTATTGGCAAGAAGTCATATGTAAATAGCAATGGAACAAGATGACTCTCCCAAAACAGCAAGCGTCAATAGCATCGGACAGAAAGCAATTATGGCAATAGCTACTAGTACCTCCACCAAGCATGCAAATACACATATGAATAGCATAATTGAGAATCATGGGTAATTGCAAGCAATGGTCACAATTGCATGGCAAAGTCATAGCAAGAGGCATAACATGCAAAGTGAGCATGATAGAATGGGCATAAGATGACAACTGGTAAAGAGCCCATAGTCGTGTGAGAGACAGGTAAAAGAGATGTGCGAAGTGTTGCACGAAGAGAACGGTGGTAAAGACAATCCATGGGATCACGAATCGTCGTTGCTCTCAAGAGCTTGTTTCGTCAACTCATGGGGTTGTGAGGTTGACAAATGTTCATGAGTACCTACACAAAACAAGGACAAAGGAAAAATTGTGTGTGCGTGGTATATGTACACATCATCCATCATGATGCGCACATGCATGTGTTGGTTAGCACAAAATAGCCAATGCTCAAATAAATGAGATGCGTGATACAGAAACATGTCATCCATCATGAGAGGTTTGTTATTATGTATAGCATAATGGAGACTCAAATTGTGCAATGCATCATGAGAAATATGGAGAGCATTGTTATTTACGGAATGCATATGGTGCACCCAATCATGGGAAACATGCAATGGATGGGATGGCTCAAAATCTCCTAAAATGTATGAGGAAACTATGGGGGTCTCCTCATGAGCAATATCAAAAGCATCATATGGAGAAAATGGGCAACATCCAAAACAAAGCATATGTGGTTCTATGTGATCATGGCATGGCATATGAGATAAATGATGCAAAGGAAGCATGCCAATATCATCACAAGAAAAACAAATGCCAATAACCATGGGCTTGTAATCTATGCCATAAGTGCAAATTGGGTTTATCTTAATGGCATATGCATAGTTACTATGATGAGATTGCAAATATGACATATTAGTGATCTCATGCATAGCATATGACAAGTCTAAAGGATTATCAAACATGATGTCACATATTTTGATTGCATGTGATGTTTATCTTTTATGCATCTTATTTTTCTTAGTACGGTGGTAGCATTATAAGATGATCCCTTACTAAAATTTCAAGGTATAAGTGTTCTCCCTTAGTATGCACCGTTGTGACAATTCGTCGTGCTGAGACAACACATGATGATGGGTGTGATAAGCTCTACGTTCACATACAACGGGTGCAAGACAGTTTTGCACATGCAGAATATTCCGGTTAAACTTGACGTGCCTAGCTTGTACAGACATGGCCTCGGAACACTGGAGACCGAAAGGTCGAACGTGAATCATATAGTATATATGATCAACATAGAGATGTTCACCATTGAAGACTTCTCCATCTCACGTGATGACCGTACATGGTTTAGTTGATTTGGATCATGTATCATTTAGATGACTTGAGGGATGTCTATATAAGTGGGAGGTCTAAAGTAATTTGATTAATTGAACTTTAAATTTATCATGAACTTAGGAGGTGTTTTTTTAGGAGTGGTAACGTAAACGTAAATGGAATCAGATAACACAGTGTAACAGCTCCAGACTGGATAAACCAGATTATGTTTGGTTCGGCCGGGTAAAGTAAACACATCACTTAACAGTGTTTGGTTTGACACAGTAATAGGAAGCTTTCCACATATAGAACACAAAATGGGCTTTCACATGCTTCAAACAAGCACATAATTTAGAAATATTTTTGCATTCATCCAATGCAAAGACAACTTTTAACCAGAATTTGACTCCACTTTAATGACATTACACATTTTTAAAATGAAAATGATACAAACTCGGAATTCAACGACACTTCGAAATAAACTACATAATTAGTCCCTAAAATTGTTTTCATATTATAGGATAAATAGAAAGGCCAAGTTCACAATCTTGCAAAGAAGCTTTTCCATTAATCTTCATCTTCCACGCCACACCATTGATCCCATTTTCAAATGAACCTTTTGTTTTCTCATCTGTCAATAAGCATGAGTTAAAATGAGGATGGTGTCGTTACACACAAGAGACAACCAATAATAAAAGAATTAATAGCAACTATAACATGATTGTTGTTTCTCATAAACACTATGACAAAGGAAAAGGTGTGAATCTGCTCCATGCATTTCAACACTTTGACAAAGATAACAGTACGAAAATGATTGTTCTTTCTCATCAACCAAGCCTATTTCTCTCATCTACCAATAAGCATGTGTTTGATAAGAAATAATTAGCAACTATAACACACGACTGTAATAAGTAGGTTATTGTTGTCGTCGTCGACTGAATGGACAAATATAAATCAGCCCTTCTCATGTGTAATGCATCCATATGGATTACTATGCAAGACCAATCAAATGAAAAGCACTCTCTTAGCTAACAAAGACAACAATGGTGTACACTGCAAAAACACATACTAAAATATGGTGAAAAGGATGAGATCTACTCTATGCATTTCAACACTTTTGACATATATATAACAATAGTAAAATGAGGTGGGTTTTGGACACACCAGTCATGTCACACCATTATTGAAGAAGGACATTCTTTCCCATTAATCTTGCTTCTTTCTTTCATCTGCCAATCAGGTGCAATAAGCAGGAGTTAGATATAAGGAAAAAAATACTTCAGCACAAGTTTGGCTTATATATGACCAACCAGAAACACCAAACACTATGTCACTACAAGTTTGGCTTATATACTGAAAATAACCACTCTTGCTTATATATGCCGCTATGTACTAGTGAAATTTTAGTTCACTTGAGCCACTCATGGTGATAAATGTCAGGATGCTATCAACCCCCAAGGTATACGAATAAGTTCAATCAAGATTAACAAAATGTGTTATAAATCAGTGATGTAACATCAGGGCATAATTTATCAACTATCATACAGATCTATATGGCAGTCTAGATATCATATATTAGAAAAATGTGGTCACACATGAGTTGCTGAACATTTGCACCTTGTTACAGCTCATTGATTTCAGCAACCTAGCTAGCTAGATCACAAACCAACAATCGGGAAAAACAAGAGTGGGTGTCAGTGGACCGTCTAGCTATCCTTGTTGAGATCATGTCCTCTTCTTCATTTTCTTCTTTCTCCATAGCAATTTCCTTTTCCAAGTTTCCCACTGCCTCTCCAAAGCCTTCAACACTTTCCCCTGTTGCAATATCCTTCCCATAGATAGCAGCCAAGTGCTCAAAGTATGGAAATGAGACACCATACAACCCCTTTGCTTCACTGTGAATCTACAAGTTTTTAATAAAAGAAGAAAGTTAGTTTTCAAAAACACTAGTAATACATGATCTCTTTCATCCAGAAAACAAGTACATCAACAACGACAAACAATAATAGCAGTAGAAATGATAGCAAGCCGTTCATTTTTAGTGGTTGAAGTTATCTACCTTACAATGTGCTTCATATTGTGCCTTCTCGCATTGAATCATCTTTCGATTTCCATCCCATGTGAAACCACTCTTGGATAGCTTCACTTCAGGAGCACCAAATTTCTTCGTAAAGTGCCTCACTCTTGATTCAATGTGTGGTGTTGTAGTGATACCACGACCTGGGCACTTCTCAGCAAGATGTTTCTCCAATAAAACCAAATATCCACCCTTGAAGGCACCATCAGCCTTCCACCTCGGATCCAAAGACAACTCATACAATGCTTTAATAAGCTCATCGTCCTCATCGGAGGTCCAATTCCTTTTATTCTTGCCTCTTCCACGGGATGCGCTTGAGCTATCCACGCGGTCCATATATACAGAAGCAAGAATGAGCACTAATGAGATGGCAAATATATATGTAACATCCCAAATTTTCAATTTGGAATGTTATACATAGATCATCATATGCATATCATATTTTGTTTGCATTTTAGTTTTGATCCTAAAAATCCTAAGCAACTCAAGGACCCTTGGAGACAGTTGGGGATTTCATTATTTTCATATTTGAATTTTCTCAAATATTGAAAAGAGGATCATTTGATTTTAATTATTTTTCTCTCCAAAATATTTCAATAAAAAAATATATGAGAGGAGATAATATGACTTCTCCAAAATAAAAGAAATATTGGAGGAAAAATGTTAGAATTGAATAAACCATTTTATTTGGATTTTATTGCTATTTTACTCGATTTAGAAAAAAATATGCATTTTTCAAAATAGAATTTTAGGCCAAGAAAATGTTCACTTTGTTCTAAACATTTTATTTAGACGTTGAAAATTATTTTGGCATTTTTAGAATTTTTTTATATTTTTGTAGGATTTTTTTCTATTCGGGTGAATTTAAAAAAAAATCGCCCAACAGGGCCAAAGGCCCAGCCGAGCCGAGCCGGCCCGCGCTGCGCCACCGCCTCCCTCGCCGTGCAGCCGCCAGACTCCGACGGGAGTCCGACTCCGCCACGCCCCGCGCCGCCTTAGCCCCTCCTCCAAGACGCCCCCGGGCCTTTATAAGCTGCCACCGCCGCCCCTCTCCCCACCTCAACCCCGCCGCCATGCCGCCTCGTCTCCGCCACCGCTTGCCGCCACCGCCGAGCCGCACCACCTCGCGCGCCTCGCCGCCCCGCGCCTCACCCCGCAGCCGCACCGCTCGCCGCCGCCTGCCGACGCAGCCGCCCACGGACGCCGTCGACTCGCCGTCGTCCGCCGCCGCCACGCCCGATGCCCGACCCGCCGACCCGCCCCCGACCCGACCCGCGAGTCGAACCCGACCCGCGAGGTAAAACTGTCGTTTTTTTATTAGATCGGTTTTTTCAGAAAACCCTAGTTTCGGTTTTTTTATCGGTTCATTTTTTTGTTTCTTGGGTTTTATTATTTAACGAACGTCCTCTGTTTAGTCCGAGAAAACGAACGTTCGCAAATAAGTCATTTTTTCTGTTAATTTTCGACGAGGACTTATCCGCGATGATTTTTTTTATAGATCGGTCACTGATCTTCAAACCCTCGTAACTTTTTACTCGTTAGTCGGAAATAGACGAAACCAACGCCAATTTCTTTGTTTCAATGTTATCTTTCCAGTAGTACAGCTCAAAGATGTTTTTGAAAGTTTTAGATTTTGAATTCAAATAGTTTTGTGTTTGAACCTCGTTTGATCGTAATTTGAGTTTCGTTACTCCGTTTGAGTTGATTCTTTTTGCAAAATCGAAGCTCTTGACATAAACTTTCTGATAAGGCGAAATTCACTTAATTTTGGTACTGTTAGAAATTGTTTTCAGTTGCGAGAGTGATTCGTTTGTTTTTGAAGTCTTTTGAGATATGTTCTTTGATTCTGTTGCATGATTGCTTATGTATGCTATTGTTTGATTGCGATAGAATTCCCGGAGTGCGAAGCGTGCTACTACAAGTCTTTAGGTTTCAGCAATCATCAGCAAGGCAAGTTTATACTTTGATCATACTTTACAATACCCGGTTTTCATTGCATTAGATGTATCCTCAAACATTTGCATGAGTAGGACTGGTTACATAATATGATGCTTCGTAGTTATGAGGTAGGAACCCAATGACTTGAGATCAACCCAAGGGAATATACGCTTTGTTACATATTGCTTAGCCATGCGTAGACGTGGATTGGTATGAGTGATTTCATGAAAGTTGTGAGTGTAATATATAACTAAGGGATTCTTTAATGTGGAATTTAATACACATATGGGTGGATTGGTTGCAGGGCACCTAGAGAATCCAATGTTATCCTAGGAAATCCCGGAGGACCCGTGCGATTATCCAATGGAATGCCACCCAGGCTCAAAGGGATCATATATCATTCATGCCTAGAAACTTCCGTGTGCATCCACAATGTCATTATGGGCTCTGGCATAGTTGACTATGTTGTGTGACCTCTTTCCGTGGTAGACTAGCAGATGTAGCGGATGTAGGTGGTACGGTCTACCCAGGGTTAAGAGTAAATGCTTTTGAAAAAATGTATCTCGGTCATCCGTTTCTCAAACACCATGTAGTGCAAGAAATCAAACGGAGGAGATCGAGTCGTGTGGGGAAACGTGCACAAACCTCTGTAGAGTGTACAAACTATTCATGAGTAGCCGTGTCCCCGGTTATGGACATCTTGAGTATCCTGGTATTTGAATTATGGACTGATCTTATCACTTTACTAATTTGTTGGGTTAATAATGACTTTGGTTTGGGATTGAGATGGAGGAACCGTACTCAATTGTTCATGTTTAATATTTAACAAGGTAGTTAAATAAATACATTCCTTTGTTGTAGGGAAAAACTAGCTTTATGCAAAAATAAACCTTACATCCTCCACCAGTCAAATATGCATGTAGTTGTAGGCTTTGCTCATTATCATTACAGTGTGTTCTTGCCAGCATATTCAATGTGCTCACCTACATGGCTGCAACGTATCATGTTGCAGAGTTTTCAGACGAGGATTAAGGTGCGATAGGTCGTTGTCATGCACTCAATGTTTGCCATGGAGTTGGATGTACTCAACTACTCTTCATAGCTTCCGCAGTTTATTGTTTTAGATGACCTTCAGCCATCCTCGTGTAATGGATATTGCCTCTTCGAGGATTTTCGATGTAATAAAGTGTGATTAAACCTCTGTTATAAATCCTCAAGTACTGTGTGTGTCAGCATACCGATCCAGGGACGACACTGAGCACGGAGACTTTGGTTCACTGGAACCGTGGTCGCTACAAGATGGTATCAGAGCACACATTGACTGTAGGACGCGACCACTAGGATAAGCCATAGGATGTTTTTCTCTATTCATTCTACTTATTCTCTACTCATTCTAATTCCTCTCTATATCTCTCTATAGATGTCGGACACAGTGAGCAAGTTCACTCAGCCAGACGATGACACCCCATTCGGAAAGCACTTGAAGGAAGTCACTAGATACTTGCACATTGGAATACCAAGTATCACTGGAGATCTCTACGCAACATCGCCGGAAGAGGAATGCTGGAAGATCAAAGTTAGTGTACCTGGGAGGACTATTGCACCATTCACGGGGCCACTGGAGTTAAAATTTGACGCACCGACATGGAGCTTGGGAAAGAGTATGGCAGCTCACATCACCTTTGGACACATATGTGAAGTCTACAACAAGGACCTTGAAGACACCATCTACCAGATTTGTGGACGTCGAGACCAGCAATGGGAGATGCTTCACACCAGGAAGGACGGATCCATTGCAGCTTATATCCAGGAGATGGACCAACATATTCGACGCTACGAGAAGCAGATGTGCGCACTTATGTAGAAGACCAACATGGTGATAACCCCGAATCCAGAACTGGAAGAAGAATTCAAGGTAGTACGTGATGGATATGAAGAAGAAATTGCCGTACTATTGGAGCAGAATAAAGCGTTGAAGAAGAAGGTTGGAACTGGCGCAGTGAAGCCAGAACTAGAGATAGGAATTACTATGGAGAACTACATTCTGATAGATGACACCGACATTGATGAAAGTGACTATGAAGACGAAGCAAGAGCAGATATCATGGAGTCTTTAGATAACAGTGATTAGATGACCACCCTGTAATCATTAGTATAAATCTGAGTAGTTAGAATCGTTCGCTAGCTTTGTAATAGGATCTTGTTTGCTCTTGTTTGAAATTGAGTGATATGATATGAAAGTGTTTGTATCATGTGCATATATGTAGTGATTCCCTCTAGACCTCATTCTATTCTAATCTCTCCCCTCTAAACCCTCAGATGCCTCCAAGATGTGAGCCCGGATTTGAGTTTCCCCCTGAGCTCACCCAGTTGATCCAGCAGCAGAACACCTTGATGCAACTTCTTGTCCAGAACCACAACAACAACAACAACAACAACAACAACAACAACAACAACAACAACAACAACAACAACAACAACAACAACAACAACAACAACAACAACAACACTCCTCCACCTCCCCATGACAACTTGGCCCGGTTCTTAAGGTTGCAACCACCGGTGTTCTCTAGTAGCACCGAGCCCATAGTTGCAGATGACTGGCTCCGTAAGATGGACAGAGAGCTAGCAACTGCAGGATGCACAGATGCAGAGAGAGTGCATTTTGCTGCACATCAGCTTGAGGGACCAGCAGCTGCTTGGTGGGAGAACTACACCGCCACCTACCCACTTGCCGCGATTTCTTGGGATCAGTTTCAACAAGCTTTTCGCACTGCACATGTCTTAGCAGGAGCCATGAGCCTGAAGAAGCGTGAGTTTCGCAACTTGTGCCAAGGAAACCGTACTATGGGGCAGTACGTGGATGACTTTAGGCAGTTAGCTCGCTGCGCGCCAGATGATGTGTCCACCGATGCCACAAAGCAGGAGAAGTTTCTAGAAGGACTCAATGATGAGATGAGTATGCAGCTGATGCTAGCAACCTACAACAACTATCAAGAGCTAGTGGACAAAGCTATTATGCTGGAGGAAAAGCAACAACAGATAGACAACCGCAAGAGGAAGTATGTACCTGGGAAGTTTAACTCTGGAGCCCAGCAGAAGCCCCGTTATACCCCATACTCAGGAGGACACAACCGTACCACCCATAATCATGGAGGCCATTCTAGTAATGGAGGGAATGCCCACAACCACAGTGGTGCTAGGAATGGGAATGGAGGAAGCAACAATCAGAATCGTTCCACTTCCTCAACACCCGCCAAGAAGGATCTGAGTCACATTACTTGTTTCAAGTGCAGGAAGAACGAACACTACGCCACCGAGTGCCCCGAGTCAAAGAATGGGAATGGAAATGGAAGCTCAAGAAAGAAGCCCAACCCGTTCACCAGAGGACAAGTGAACCACATCAAGGTGGAGGAGATTGACGAGCAGCCCACGCAGTAGTCGGTAAGTTTTTGATTAAGGCATTTACCGCCCTTGTTCTTTTTGACACTGGTGCATCGCATTCATACATATCAAGGGGTTTTGTGGAAAAGTATAAGTTGCCCACCGTAGCCCTTAGGACACCCATGTTAGTAAGTTCCCCTGGAGCAGAGTATATGGCAAGCCATGGATGCTATCAAGTGCCATTGACCATTAGAAGACATGTATTTCCCACGGACCTCATTCTTTTGGAATCCCAAGGTTTGGATGTGATTATAGGAATGGATTGGCTATCAAAGTTTGGAGGAAACATCGATTGCACCAGTAGATCAATTCTTCTCACCACCCCGGAAGGAAAGATGATCAAGTATGTGTCGAGACACACACCTAGAAAAGCTCATGTGAATGCACTCACCGGAGTTATTCAAGAAGAAGTGCATGTTGTAAAGGATTACCCTGATGTATTCCCGAAAGAGTTGCCCGACATACCACCGGATAGGGAGATAGAGTTCTTAATTGAGCTATTACCCGGCACCAGACCAATATCTAAGAGACTGATACGTCCAAAACGTATCTATAATTTCTGCTTGCTCCATGCCTCTTTTGTGTGATATTGCTATGATATTTATACACTTCCATACACTTTTGAGCATATTTGGACTAACCTATTAACTCAGTGCACCCCAGTGCCAGTTTCTGTTTTCTGCTGTTTTTGTATTTCAGGTTTTCCCATTACGTAAACTGCCAGAAAAATCCCGGAAAAATTATATAAAAAATCAACGTTCCAGAAGCTTCCTTGCGGCCAAAGTAGGGCCGGAGGGGGGCCACCAAGGCTCCAGGTGCCCTGGTGGCGCGGCCCCCCTCCTGGCCGCGCCGGGGGGGCGCCTGGGCCCCCCAGGTCTCCGCTGATGCCCCCCTTTGGCATATATTTACACCGCGTCCCGAAACTCTCGAGGACGGAACCCTATTTCGCGATCTCATCTCTGTTCCGCCGCCGCCGCGCTTCCAAGATTGGGAGCACCAGGAGAACTCTTCCCGGCACCCTGCCGGAGGGGAGGATCACCACCGGGAGCCTCTCCACCACCATGGACGCCTCCCGGATGAGTTGTGAGTAGTCTCCCTTGGACCATGGGTCCATGACCAGTAGCTATGTGATGTTCTCCTCCCCTCTTTGTTCTTCACTAATTAGACCTCGTGAGCTGCCCTACATGATCGAGGCACATATGTAATCCTTATGCTGTTGCTATGATGAGTTTGCTGGGATCCGATGGATTGTGAGATTATGTTCAGATTGTGTGTGAGTAATATATTTGATTTACCTCTTTTATATTTATGTTCTTGAGTAATTCTTGCATGTTCTCCGTTGTTGTTTATTGCTTTGGCCAAGTAGTAGGTAGTAACTCCAAGAGAGAACGTTATGCTTGATTGTGGGTTCATGCCCCTCGATGACTAGTTTGAGTGACAGAAACATGAGTCTAGGGGATGTGTTGTTGCCACAAGGGGGAAAACAACGGTGCTTGTACTCGCGGGTGCAAGGATTGTTTACTTTACGCAAAGTTCTTTTAATGCAGTTGTCTGTTGCTTTGAGTTTACACTATGGGTGGGACTCGCAACTTAATACCAGCGAGATGTTCTGGATAGATATCTCAAGGTGGATGATTAGTAGTAGATGCAGATGGATTTCGGTCTACTTACCTTGGCGTACCGCCCATGCTTTTGAGCCTCAACCTTTCTTGCAGCATAGTTAGCATTGGTTTGCGCACATAATTCTGTCAATTGCCCAGCTGTAATTCGTTTACCTCACATAGTTGTTTTATCGTCTTTTGGGAGAGAGACATCACTAGTGAACATCATGGGACCCCGGTCCATATTACCATCACTGATCACATCCGCTATTTACTTTCTGCTTTTACTTACTAGTTGCAATTATACCTATCACTATTATCTCTTGCGTTTGATCCTTTGTAAATGACAAGGCCGGAGGGATTGACAACCTCTCTGTACTCGTTGGGAGCAAAGTTATTTGTATCTGTGTGCAGGTCCAGTTAATTGCTAAGTATCTGGCGTTATTAGCAGTTGACACCTTCTTGTTGAACCTTGGAGTCTCAGGGGAATTCGATCCTTGGTATCTTTGCTAAGGGAAAACTACCGCTACACTGCATCTCAAACCTTCCACTTGGGGTAACCAACGAGGGGCGAGAAGCCATCAAGCAAAGTTTTCTGGTGCCGTTGCCGGGGACTCCACTCTTCAAGATAGGGGAGTTGCACGCTATCTTTTACCTTTGCTTTTTAGTCTTGTTAGTTTACCTTTCAGTTTTGCTTTAGTATCTTTTATCGAAAATCACAAAAATAGTTATCTTGCTTGCTTGCTACTATGGGTTCCACCGAGAACACCAAGTTGTGTGACTTCACTAGTCATAACAACGATGACTTTATTTGCACGCCTATCACTACACCTGCCACTTCAGCACCTTCTTATGAAATTAAACCTGCTTTACTGAACCTAGTTATGAAAGATCAATTCTCCGGTGCTGGAGATGATGCTGCTTTACACTTGAACAATTTTGTTGAACTCTGTGATATGCAAAAGTACCAAGAAATAGATGGTAGTATTGTTAAGCTTAAGCTTTTTCCTTTCTCCTTGAGAGGAGGAGCTAAAATTTGGTTTCAATATTTGCCTAGAAATAGCATAGATTCTTGGGACAAGTGCAAGGATGCTTTTATTGGAAAATACTATCCACCTGCTAAAATTATCCAACTAAGAAGTAACATAATGAATTTTAAACAATTGGATAATGAACACGTTGCCCAATCTTGGGAACGCATGAAGTCTCTTGTCAAGAACTGCCCTACTCATGGTTTGACTACTTGGATGGTTATCCAAACTTTTTATGCAGGCTTGAACTTTACCTCGCGGAACTTGTTAGATTCAGCCGTGGGAGGAACATTTATGTCAACTACACTTGGTGCTGCCATAAAGCTTCTCGATGAGATGATGACCAATTATTCCCAATGGCACACCGAACGCGCTCCAACAGGTAGGAAGGTAAACTTTGTCGAGGAGATTTCCTCCCTAAATGAAAAAGTTGACTTGATCATGTCTCTACTTTCCAAGCAATCTTCTGTTTATCCTCGTGATGTTCCTTTAAATTCTTTGATTGCTCAAGAACAAGTAGATGTGAACTTTATCTCTAGAAACAATTTTAATAACAATACTTATAGGAGTAATTTTGGTAGCAATCCTAGACCGTTCCCCTCTAATTCCTATGGGAACAACAATGCTTATCCTAGCACCAAGAAATCCACTTCTGAACTAGAGAGTATGCTTAAAGATTTCATCACTACCCAAAAAGCCTTTAATAAGAGTGTAGAAGAAAAACTAAACAAACTAGATAATCTCTCTTCGAAGGTAGACAATTTATCCCATGAGGTAGAATTGCTTAAAATTAGAACTTCTCCTCTCGAGGAGAGGAAGGTCACTCCTATGAATGTTATTCAAGTGCAAATTAATGAAAACATTAGGATGTTGGCTAAACTTAAAGAGAGATGGGCTAGAGAAAAGGAGGAAGAAGATAGAATTAAGAACCTTCCTACCCACCACACTGTTGCTACTATCCAAGTTGTTGAGGATATCCAAACTCTTAGCACCCAATGCACTCCTGGTCCCATTGGACCTATTAATGGTGATGCTATGACTATAGAAACTACCAAACAAGTGAGCCTAAAGGACACCACTACCACCTTACTTGATAGTAGTGACCTTGATTTTGATAATTGCACCCTTACCGAAGTTATTGATTTCCTTCACAAGATGTCTAGAGATCCCCGCACTAGCACGCTTAACCTTGCCTTCACCGAGCATATCACTAATGCTCTCATCAAAGCTAGGGAGGAGAAACTTAGGGTAGAATCCTCCATACCTAGAAAGATAGAAGATGGTTGGGATCCTATGATTAAAATTAAGTTGAATAACTTCTCTTGCTATGCTTTATGTGATGTTGGAGCTAGTACCTCCGTTATGCCCAAAAGAATATATGATATGCTTAAATTGAAACCTTTTGATTCTTGTTCTTTTGGTGTTCGTCTTGTTGATTCTTCCATAAAGAAACCTTTGGGGAGGATCGACGATGTTCTTATCATTGTCAATGACAACTACGTTCCCGTTGATTTTACTATTATGGATATTCAATGTGAACCTTCTTGTCCAATTATTTTGGGACGTCCTTTTCTTTGCACCGTTGGTGCCATCATTGACATGAAAGAGGGGAATATAAAATTCCAATTTCCTCTCAAGAAAGGGATGGAACACTTCCCTAGAAAGAAGATTAAGTTACCTTTTGAGTCCGTTATACGGGCTAGCTATTCTTTTACTCTTGATAAGACTTGATCTCTTTGCATTATGCCTAGCTTAAAGGCATAAAAGAAAGCGCTTTTGGGAGGCAGCCTACAATGAATAAAATTTTATTTTGCTTTTGTTGTGTCTTGATGTTGTTACTACAGTAGCATCATCATTGTATCTTTACTTTTCAGCCTTGTGCCAAGTGTATCCTCTGATTGCAAGAAAGTTCAAAAGTTGTGACGTGTTGTCGAGGAAACAGATTCTGTCCTTGGATAGAAAAATTCGTATTAAATCACCAGATCATCTTTTTGGTCTGAATTTTTTCGACAGCGTGCTCTATGCAATTGTCTTTCGGGCGTCTGTTTTGAGTGTTTTGATTTGAGTTGCAGAAGTGCCCCGAAAAAATCATTTACTACCTGCTGGTCTGTTTTTCACAGATTCTGTCCTGTTTTGCCTTTCCTTCATTTTGCAAACCTTGAGCTTGCTTTTTCTTTGCAAAAACCTTTTGGCAATCTTGAGAAACAGTAGACCTTCAAGAATATCCTTATTTCCAGCAAGGAACAATTATTTTATTATGGGTACTAACCTCGCTAATCAGATTATGATGAGTTATGTATGAAGGGAGTTTTCAAGTGTGCGAGGGAAGATGATAAAAAGATTCAGGAGTGTCAAACGCTCAAGCTTGGGGATGCCCCCATGCACCCCCAAGAAATATTCAAGAAGACTCAAGCGTCTAAGCTTGGGGATGCCCCCGTGCATCCCCTTCTCCATCAACAATTATCAGTTCGTCTTTCGTTCCACTATATTTTTATCACTTCATGTGTTATGTGCTATGCTTGGAGCGTCTTGCTTTTAGTTTCCTTTTTAGTTTTCTTTAGCTTTGCTTGCTGTTCATAACGAGTTGGAACTCAGCTTTCTTTGTGTGGGAGAGAAACACGCTCCACTTCAACCTAGAACATAACATAGAATTTTCTTGTCTATCTTTGATGTGTGTGTTCTTGGTCTTTCAATAGCTACTGTCATGTTCAGCTCTTAGTTTTCATGCTTATCTTTTTAAAGAGCTTTTGTTTAGTTGGTCGCTGGAACTCTCTTTAGTTATCATGCTTATCTTATTAAGAGAGTTGGCTTCTGTTGCATTGGTTGATATGTCTATGATAAAATGCTATGTGCATAATGATGCTTAGTAGTTCATGTTTTCTTATGGTTAGTCTCAAATAGCTCGGGGGTTCTCAATGTGTTATTGGAGTACCAACATGATTTGTTTGCCTATGATGTGGTATGGTTTAGTGATATCTTCCTTCAAGAATTTATTTTTATTGACTTGGCGTATGCTCACGCATATTTAAGACTGTAAAGAAAGTCTATCAAGCCTTGATGATCTTTAATTTCTGAGTAGCGATATAACTTCCATGCCCGATTCAATGTTGCTTTGTCGCTCTGCATGATTATGACCGTCATTGCTCTTTTAGTTGGTCGCTCCCAGTCTTTTGCTAACCTTCGCCTGTACTAAGCAGACTAACTGCTTGTGCATCCAAAATCTTTTAAACCAGTTATGCCATATGAGTCCACCATACCTTCCTATACATGGTATTTACCTGCCATTCCTAACGAAGACTTTCATGTACCATCTCGAAATTATTCAAAAAAGCATTTCTCTTTTGTGCCTCTGTTTTAGTTCATGAGGAAGTAGTAGTTAATTCATGATCTTTTTAAGTTGGACAAGCTTCACCCCGGGATTGCATGTCTAATGTGCAAACCCATAATACGAGAAGGAACTGGCATAGAGTGCGCCCGGCTCATTAAAAAATTATACAACAAACAAACCCTCCTTCACGCTTTGTTCATGAGAAATCAGAAAACTTTGGCAGTGATAAACAAAGGAGATTAAGAGGATGTGATCGTCCTCATTCGGGAGCCGTTCCTCGAAACTTGTCCAGCTCAAGAAGTGATTGAGTTATTTGCTAGCATTTGTTGACGAAACATGCATATTCAAAAAATAATTATTATTACCTCTATTTTTAAAACCAAGAGCTCTGGTACATGTTTAGTTTTTGTTTCCGACCACGGGTTTTCAACCTTGCCATCAAAAGCCACAGTTCGAGAGTCTCCACCTTCTTTAAAGCACCAACTACTGAGAGCATGATTGTCATTCTGAGTGTAATGTGCATTGTCCCAAAGTAGCATTGTCTTTTGCATGATTGTGATATCGTTTATTCTGAAATCATTGTATCTAGTCATCACTTAAACCTTGGAGGTGCCCCTGCATTTATGTTTTGCTTCACTAAAGGGGGCAAGCGAGGTACCACTTTATCATATTTGCACACCATGCTCATTACAAATCTTTTGAGTATTTCAGTATCATATTGTAAAACTTTCAGTTCTTTGTGATTTTCTCATGAGGCAACTTAATTACTACAGATTCATTGTCTCAGTAAGCACTTGTCATGTGACTATGAAAAGTTCTTATATGGTTAATAGCATGTCACCACAGAAATTATGCTTGTTATCATTTACCTACTCGAGGACGAGCAGGAATTAAGCTTGGGGATGTTGATACGTCCAAAACGTATCTATATTTCTGCTTGCTCCATGCCTCTTTTGTGTGATATTGCTATGATATTTATACACTTCCATACACTTTTGATCATATTTGGACTAACCTATTAACTCAGTGCACCCCAGTGCCAGTTTCTGTTTTCTGCTGTTTTTGTATTTCAGGTTTTCCCATTACGTAAACTGCCAGAAAAATCCCGGAAAAATTATATAAAAAATCAGCGTTTCGGAAGCTTCCTTGCGGCCAAAGTAGGGCCGGAGGGGGGCCACCAGGGCTCCAGGCGCCCTGGTGGCGCGGCCGCCCTCCTGGCCGCGCCGGGGGGGGGCGCCTGGGCCCCCCAGGTCTCCGCTGATGCCCCCCTTTGGCATATATTTACACCGCGTCCCGAAACCCTCGAGGACAGAACCCTATTTCGCGATCTCATCTCTGTTCCGCCGCCGCCGCGCTTCCAAGATCGGGAGCACCAGGAGAACTCTTCCCGGCACCCTGCCGGAGGGGAGGATCACCACCGGGAGCCTCTCCACCACCATGGACGCCTCCCGGATGAGTTGTGAGTAGTCTCCCTTGGACCATGGGTCCATGACCAGTAGCTATGTGATGTTCTCCTCCCCTCTTTGTTCTTCACTAATTAGACCTCGTGAGCTGCCCTACATGATCGAGGCACATATGTAATCCTTATGTTGTTGCTATGATGAGTTTGCTGGGATCCGATGGATTGTGAGATTATATTCAGATTGTGTGTGAGTTGATTTACCTCTTTTATATTTATGTTCTTGAGTAATTCTTGCATGTTCTCCGTTGTTGTTTATTGCTTTGGACAAGTAGTAGGTAGTAACTCCAAGAGGGAACGTTATGCTTGATTGTGGGTTCATGCCCCTCGATGACTAGTTTGAGTGACAGAAACATGAGTCTAGGGGATGTGTTGTTGCCACAAGGGGGAAAACAACGGTGCTTGTACTCGCGGGTGCAAGGATTGTTTACTTTACGCAAAGTTCTTTTAATGCAGTTGTCTGTTGCTTTGAGTTTACACTATGGGCGGGACTCGCAACTTAATACCAGCGAGATGTTCTGGATAGATATCTCAAGGTGGATGATTAGTAGTAGATGCAGATGGATTTCGGTCTACTTACCTTGGCGTACCGCCCATGCTTTTGAGCCTCAACCTTTCTTGCATCATAGTTAGCATTGGTTTGCGCACATAATTCTGTCAATTGTCCAGCTGTAATTCGTTTACCTCACATAGCTGTTTTATCGTCTTTTGGGAGAGAGACATCACTAGTGAACATCATGGGACCCCGGTCCATATTACTATCACTGATCACATCCGCAATTTACTTTCTGCTTTTACTTACTTGTTGCAATTATACCTATCACTATTATCTCTTGCGTTTGATCCTTTGTAAACGACAAGGCCGGAGGGATTGACAACCTCTCTGTACTCGTTGGGAGCAAAGTTATTTGTATCTGTGTGCAGGTCCAGTTAATTGCTAAGTATCTGGCGCCATTAGCAGTTGACACCTTCTTGTTGAACCTTGGAGTCTCAGGGGAATTCGATCCTTGGTATCTTTTCCAAGGGAAAACTACCGCTACACTGCATCTCAAACCTTCCACTTGGGGTAACCAACGAGGGGCGAGAAGCCATCAGAGACCATACCGGATGCCCGCTAATGATTTGGAGGAGATCAAGAAACAAATAAAGGAGTTAATAGATAAGGGTTACATACGACCAAGTTCATCGTCGTGGGGAGCCCCAGTGCTCTTAGTCAAGAAGAAGGATGGATCATTGAGAATGGTTGTTGATTATCGTGCACTGAATGAGGTTACAATCAAGAATAAGTACCCACTACCGATGATCAACGATCTATTTGACCAGCTGCAAGGAGCCAAGGTATTCTCTAAGATCGATTTGCGATCAGGATATCATCAGCTAAAGATCCGAGAACAGGATATACCCAAGACAGCTTTTACCACAAGGTACATGCTTTATGAGTATATAGTTATGTCATTTGGTTTGACTAACGCTCCTGCCTATTTCATGAGTATGATGAACAAGGTATTCATGGAATTCTTGGATAAGTTTGTGGTAGTATTCATTGATGACATATTGATATACTCCAAGAATGAAGAGGAGCACAAGGAACACTTGCGTTTAGTTCTCGAGAAGCTCGGAGAACATCAGTTATACACCAAGTTCAGTAAATGTGAGTTTTGGCTGAAGGAAGTTGGATTCCTTGGACATGTCATATCAGGAGACGGTATATCCGTTGACCCCGCCAAGGTTGAGGCAGTCACAGAATGGAAGGCAACCACCTCAGTTGGCAAAATTCGTAGTTTTCTTGGACTTGCAGGATATTACCGGAGATATATCTAGAATTTCTCGAAGATTGCGAATCCCATGACGGAACTGTTGAACAAGGAGAATAAGTATAAGTGGACCGAAGCGTGTGAGGCCAGTTTTCAGGAATTGAAGGAACGCTTGGTTACAGCCCTAGTGCTGATACTTCCGGATATACGCAAGGATTTCCAAGTGTATTGTGACGCTTCTCATCAAGGACTTGGAGGTGTTCTTATGCAAGACGGAAGAGTTGTGTCGTATGCTTCACGCCAGCTTCGACCACATGAGTTGAATTATGCTACGCATGATTTGGAGTTAGCAGCCGTAGTGCACGCACTCAAAACCTGGAGACATTTTCTTATTGGAAACCGTTGTGATGTATACACGGATCATAAAGTTTGAAGTATATCTTCACACAGAAGGCGCTGAATCTCAGGCAAATGAGATGGCTTGAGCCCATAAAGGATTACGACATGAGGTTGCATTATCATCCAGGAAAAGCCAATGTTGTGGCAGATGCTCTAAGCTGCAAGAGTTGTGTAAACACCATCATTTCCGGAGGTTTACCCCAGGAGTTAGTCAATGATCTTAGGGATTTGCAGATGGAAATAGTTCCTAGAGGTTATGTTGCCACATTGGAAATTCAGTCCACATTATTGGAAAGGATTCGAGAAGCCCAGAAGATGGACAAAGAGATCACAGAAATCAAGGAAAGAATGGCCGAAGGAAAGGCAGAAGGATTTCGTGAGGATGAAAACGAGACACTCTCGTTTGAAAAGCGTATTTATGTGCCCAACGACCCTGAGATTAGGAAGTTGATACTCCAGGAGGCACATGACCCGCCGTATTCCATTCACCCCAGGCAACACTAAGATGCATTTGGATTTGAAGCAGAATTTCTGGTGGACCGGAATGAAGAAGGACATTGTCGAGTATGTAGCAGTGTGTGACGTTTCTCAGAGAGTCAAGGTTGAACATCAGAAACCAGCAGGGTTATTACGGCCATTACCTATACCCGAATGGAAGTGGGACAAACTAGGAATGGATTTCATCACGGGACTACCCACGACACGCTCAGGGTATGATTCCATTTGGGTGATAGTTGATCGTTTGACTAAAGTAGCTCACTTTATCCCTGTGAAGACCACTTACACGAGTATACATGACCAGGATCGTATGTTTGCATGGAGTTCCAAGGACCATTGTATCAGATAGAGGAACATAGTTTACCTCAAAGTTTTGGAAGCAGTTGCACGAGACTTTATGTACTAGGCTAGAATTTAGTACAGCCTTTCATCCACAGACAGATGGACAGACCGAGAGAGTCAATCAGATTCTGCAGGACATGCTGAGAGCTTGTGCGCCCAATTATGGATCCAGCTGGGATGATAACTTGTCGTACGCAAAGTTTTCATACAACAACAGTTATCAAACCAGTTTGCAAATGGCCCCTTTTGAGACTTTGTATGGGAGGAGATGCAGAACACCGTTAATGTGGGATGAAGTTGGAGACCGTTAGTTATTTGGACCCGATTTGATCAAAATTCGGAAGAGAGGGTCAAATTGATCCGCGACAGACTTAAGGTAGCCCAGTCCAGGCAGAAGAGTTATGCAGATACGAAGCGCAAGGAAGTGACCTACGAAGTTGGAGATAGAGCGTATCTTCGAGTATCTCCGGTTCGAGGAGTTAAGCATTTCGGAGTTAAGGGTAAATTGGCACCTAGATTTGTGGGACCGTACAAGGTTTTGGAGCGCCGAGGAGAAGTAGCTTATCAGCTAGAGTTGCCCGAGACTTTGTCCGGAGTTCACAATGTGTTTTACGTATCTCAGTTGAAGAAGTGTCACGCAGAAATGGCCGAGATTCCGTTACGTGATACGGTGCCCCTGGAAGCAATTCAGTTAGAGAGCGACCTGACCTACGAGTAGAAGCCGTTAAGATCCTCGAGTTTGCCGACAGAGTTACCCGCAACAAAGTCATCAAATTCTGCAAAGTACAGTGGAGTCACCACACAGAAGACGAAGCCACTTGGGAACGAGAGGATGATCTACGTCAGGACCACTCACACCTATTTTCTAGCCAACCCGAATCTCGAGGGCGAGATTCATCTTAAGGGGGGTAGGTTTGTAACATCCCAAATTTTCAATTTGGAATGTTATACATAGATCATCATATGCATATCATATTTTGTTTGCATTTTGGTTTTGATACTAAAATTCCTAAGCAACTCAAGGACCCTTGGAGAGAGTTGGGGATTTCATTATTTTCATATTTGAATTTTCTCAAATATTGAAAAGAGGATCATTTGATTTTATTTATTTTTCTCTCTGAAATATTTTAATAAAAAAATATATGAGAGGAGATAATATGACTTCTCCAAAATAAAAGAAATATTGGAGGAAAAAATGTTGAAATTGAATAAACCATTTTATTTGGATTTTATTGCTATTTTATTCGAATTAGAAAAAATATGCATTTATCAAAATTGCATTTTAGGCCAAGAAAATGTTCACTTTGTTCCAAATATTTTATTTAGACAGTGAAAATTGTTTTTGGCATTTTAGATTTTTTTTAATATTTTTTAGGATGTTTTTCTGTTCGGGTGAATTTAAAAAAAATGTTTTCGCCCGACTGGGCCAAAGGCCCAGCCGAGCCGAGCCGGCCCACGCCGCGCCACCGCCTCCCTCGCCGCACAGCCATCGGACTCTCGCGGGAGTCCGACTCCGCCACGCCCCGCACCGCCTTGGCCCCTCCTCCAAGAGGTCAGCCCCCCTCGGCCTTTATAAGCAGCCACCGCTGCCCCTCTGTCCTCCTCAACCCCGCCGTCGAATCGCCTCGTCTCCGCCGCCGCACCGCCACCGCACCACGCCGCACGCCTCGCTGCCACCCCGCAGCCGCGCCGCTCGCCGCCACCTGCCGACGCCACCGTCCGCCGACGCCCCGCCCGACGCCCGACCCGCTGACCCGCCACCCGACCTGACCCGCGAGTTGAACCCGACCCGCGAGGTAAAACCGTCGTTTTTTTATTAGATCGTTTTTTTAGGAAACCCTAGTTTCGGTTTTTTCTTAATCGGTTCATTTTTTCGGTTTATTGGGTTTTAATGTTTAATGAACGTCCCATGTTTAGTCCCAAAAAGGAACGTTCGCAAGTTAGTCTTTTCTTTTTTTGTTAATTTTTGTCGAGGACTTATCCGCGATGATTTTTTTTACAAATCGGTCCCTGATCTTCAAACCCTCGTAACTTTTTACTCGTTAGTCGGAGTTAGACGAAACCAACGCCAATTTTTTTGTTTTGATCTTATCTTTCCAGTAGTGCAGCTCAAAGTTGTTTTTGAAAGTTTTAGATTTTAAATTCAAACAATTTTCTGTTTGAACTTCATTTGATCGTAATTTGAGTTTCGTAACTCCGTTTGAGTTTATTCTTTTTGCAAAATTGAATCTCTTGACATAAACTTTCTAATAAGGCCAAATTCACTTAATTTTGGTACTGTTAGAAATTGTTTTCAGTTGCGAGAGTGATTTGTTTGTTTTCAAAGTCTTTTGAGATATGTTCTTCGATTCTGTTGCATGATTGCTTATGTATGCTATTGTTTGATTGTGATAGAATTCTCGGAGTGCGAAGCATGCTACTACGAGTCTTTAGGTTTCAGCGATCGTCAGCAAGGCAAGTTCATACTGTGATCATATTTACAATACCCGGTTTTCATTGCATTAGATGTATCCTCAAACACATGCATGAGTAGGACTGGTTACATAATATGATGCTTTGTAGTTATGAGGTAGGAACCCAATGACTTGAGATCAACCTAAGGGAATATACACTTTGTTACATATTTCTTAGCCATGCATAGACGTGGATTGGTATGAGTGATTTCATGAAAGTTGTGAGTGTAATATACAACTAAGGGATTCTTTAAGGTGGAATTTAATACACATCTGGGTGGATTGGTTGCAGGTCACCTAGAGAATCCAGTGTTGTCCTAGGAAATCCCGGAGGACCCGTGTGATTATCCTATGGAATGCCACCCAGGCTCAAAGGGATCATATATCATTCATGCCTAGAAACTTCCGTGTGCAGCCACAATGCCATTATGGGCTCTGGCATAGTTGAGTATGTTGTGTGACCTCTTTCCGTGGTAGACTAGCAGATGTAGAGGATGTAGGTGGTACGGTCTACCCAGGGTTAAGAGTAAATGCTTCTGAAAAATTGTGTCTCAGTCATCCGTTTCTCAAACACCATGTAGTGCGAGAAATCAAACGGAGGAGATCGAGTTGTGTGGGGAAAAGTGCACAAACCTCTGTAGAGTGTACAAACTATTCATGAGTAGCCGTGTTCCCGGTTAGTGACATCTTGAGTATCCTGGTATTTGAATTATGGACTGATCTCATCACTTTACTAATTTGTTGGGTTAATAATGACTTTGGTTTGGGATTGAGATGGAGGAACCATACTCAATTGTTCATGTAATATTTAACAAGGTAGTTAAATAAATACAATCCTTTGTTGTAGGGAAAAACTAGCTTTATGCAAAAATAAACCTTACAGCCTCCACCAGCCAAATATGCATGTAGTTGTAGGCTTTGCTCATTATCATTATAGTGTGTTCTTATCAGCATATTCAATGTGCTGACCTACATGGCTGCAACGTATCATGTTGCAGAGTTTTCAGACGAGGTTTAGGTGCGATAGGTCGTTGTCATGCACTCAATGTTTGCCGTGGAGTTGGATGGAATCAACTACTCTTCATAGCTTCCGCAGTTTATTGTTTTAGATGGCCTTCAGCCATTCTCGTGTAATGGATATTACCACTTCGAGGATTTTCGATGTAATAAAGTGCGATTGAACCTCTGTTATAAATCCTCGAGTACTGCGTGTGTCAGCATACCGATCCAGGGATGACACTGAGCACGGAGACTTCGGTTCATTGGAACCGTGGTCGCTACAATATATGAGAGGAAACAAATGCAAACGAGATGCAATTGTAGCTTGCGAATATAATTGAAAGTGAATGAATGCAAATGTGATGAATACAAACAACTTATTCCTCAATGCGCCCTAGCAGCCCTATGTCTATTATACATGCCTTTTGCTAGATCATTCCGGAAATGTGTCCACTCATTTGAAGTTGAGATAGAAGTGATGAATTCTGGTTGATCTAGTTCTCCCTCCATATCTTCCAATGTTTCTTGCATTATTGGGGGCTCATTGATATCAAGTGGGTCGACAGACATCTTTTGCAATATAAGATTATGCAAAAGTACACATGCAATGATGATTTGACTTTGGGTCTTCATAGGAAAAAAGGAAGGGGACCTCAAAATCCCCCATCGACCCTGAGTCTTTCGAAGCACCTTTCTACAATATTTCGAGCTATAGCGTGACACATGTTGAGATACTCATCTGCGCTACGAGGTGGGTTCTGTGGTGTCCAACCACCCAAGTGATACCTTTGACCTCGGTATGGAGCTAGAAATCCTTTTGCGTTTGTGTAGCCAGCATCAACATCTCTCACCATATAGGTTCAAGCTTCTTAAGTAGGAGATGGTGCAGCTTCAGGATAGCTAGAAGACAAGCGTTGAAGTTTCTACTAATTGGCTCCGGGCTTCGAAATAAGAATTTTCCTAATGTATTATTTTTTAGATGTTGTGATAATACATATAAGAACGATGCCACTATCTCCTCCAATGACGTGTTCCTTGTACCCCTTAGACCTCCAACATCTCTCACCATCTCACATAATATATGAAATGTTCTCCTATCCATACGAAGTTGACTTAAACACATAGCGTCGCTCTCACCAATTAGTCGATACAAGCTTTCTCCCCTTAACTCTCTAATTGTAATTCTCCTTTCTATTTGCCAACATTTTCTCCTATAAGCTAATGCAAACATGAACCACACATATAGTATACAAGCATAATGGAAGTGGTCAGATTCAAAAATATTGCATTTCTCCTTCCACGCCTCACACTTAAGGGAAGACGAGCCATAATAACTAAAAAGTACAATAAGATATATAAGCATAAAGAAAAGATACCTAACAAGAAACATAATAGATTTAGGCAATAGATATATGAAAAAGTTAACTCTCTAGCTAGCTATAAACAGACTTGCACATCTTATCCTTCACTAGAACATCTTGTATAAATAAATAAATAATGAAGACACACACATGAAGGCTACATCAGCAAATATGTGATGCATCATGTACATTGCTCTGCAACAGGAAATGGTGGCAATATATACAAGGAAGTAAATCAGATCATGTGTTCAATTGCATCATATACCGTTCTATTTTTCTTTTGATAGTTGACAGAATAGATGTCATCATGTATAGGAATACAAATCATGTGTTGAATAAATAGAATTTCTCCCTAACTACCTAATTAATCAGTGGCGAGCCACAGTGTAGAAGTGTACTCATATGACTACACATGAATTTAGTAAATCAAGTCACCGTAGGTGTGAATATTGCACTGCTGAACAAACTACTTCAGGAATTTGACCACACAAGCTCATATAACATCACAAGGTGCAGTGCAGCATGATGAAAAAGTATAATTTCCAACTTGCCATGTTGATAAATGATCAGAACCAAACAATTACTTTGTACTTGCAAACAATCTTGTATAAATCAAGCGGTATAACTAACTAAAATCTCACAAACATGTAAATCAGTATTGAGCACCATAGAATAGATAAGAACATATCAAGAACAGGCCACAAGATCTGCAGGTAGACTAGTAAGCCTAATCTGCAGGTGGACTAGTAACCCCAATCAATCTTGATCAATCTTGAGCACCAGAGACTAGATCACTAGATCAAGAATAGAACAAATCACATATTAGATGGGCAGGTGGAGTAACCCTAACCTCACAAGATCTGCATGAGGATCTTGATGGAGGATGAAGTTGGCGGCCTTGCTGCTCCTCCTCGGTGGCAAGGGATCTTGCTACTCCTAGTCGTCGGCTTCAATGGTCCATCCTCGTCGTCGGCGGCGGCAGAGGCTTCAACGACCGGTCCTCGTCGGCTGGCGTGGTGGGGAGGTGTTGGTGTCGTGCGAGGAAAAGGGAGCCGCGGGGAGGCAGAGGGATTGAAGTGGGTCTGCGTGATGATGGCGCTGGATGAAGCAGGACGAGGCGGCGGATGGGTTCGTGGGGAGGAGGAGGGGGTCTCGTGCAGGAGGGGTAGGGTAACACTTCTTTACCGGGGGGAGGTGGGTGGTATCGACCGAGACTTGGCGCGAAACCGATTACAGAGGGAGATGATTACAGAGCACACTTACCAAACGCCAGTAACGGTTTTGGTTTACGATGTAAACATGTGACGGTGCAAATTTCCCGAAACAAACACCTCCTTAGTCCTGATAGTATTTGCAAATTATGTTGTAGAAGACTATCATTTGAAGCACAAGAGCAAGGAGTTAATCATCAACACACCATTCTTACCTTTTGGAGAGTGGTGTCTTGCTACCTCTTGAGCTTGCGTTGTATTCCCTCAAAGAGGAAAGGGAGATGCAGCACAATAGCGTAAGCATTTTCCTCAATTTTTGAGTACCAAGGTATCAATCCAGTAGGAGACAACGTGCGAGTCCCTCGCACCTGCACAAACAAATAAGAACTTCGCAGCCCACGCGATAAGGGGTTGTCAATCCCTTTACGGTTACTTACGAAAGTGAGATCTGATAGAGATGATAGTTTATATTTTTGGTATTTTTAGTTTAATAAAACAGCAAATAAAAGCGGTAAAAGTAAAGTAGATGTAGATTGATATGTTGAGAATAGACCCCAGGGCCATAGTTTTCTCTAGTGGCTTCTCTCATGATAGCGATATTCTATGGTGGGTAAACAAATTACTGTCGAGCAATTGATAGAAAAGCGAATAATTATGAGACTATCTAGGCATGATCATTGTATGTAGGCATCACGTCCGAGACAAGTAGACCGAAACAATTCTGCATCTACTACTATTACTCCACACATCGACCGCTATCCAGCATGCATCTAGTGTATTGAGTTCATACGAACAGAGTAACGCCTTAGCAAGATGACATGATGTAGAGGGATAAACTCAAACAATATGATATAAACCCCATCTTTTTATCCTCAATAGCAACAATACAATACGTGCCTTGCTGCCCCTACTGTCACTGGGAAAGGACACCGCAAGATTGAACCCAAAGCCAGGCACTTCTCCCATTGCAAGAACTATAGATCTAGTAGGCCAAACCAAACCAATAATTCGAAGAGACTTGCAAGATATTATGAGCACACATAAAAAGTTCAGAGAATAACCAAATATCTTTCATAGACAACCTTGATCATAAACTCACAATTCATCGGATCTCGACAAACACACCGCAAAAAGAGATTACATCAAATAGATCTCCTCGAAGACAAAGGAGAACTTTGTATTGAGATCCAGAGAGAGAGAGAGAGAGAGAGAGAGAGAGAAGAAGCCATCTAGATACTAGCTATGGACCTGAAGGTCTATGCTAAACTACTCACAACTCATGGTGAGGGCGATGATGATGATGATGAAGGCCTCCGTGATGGATGCCCCTCCGGTGGAGCTTCGGAACAGGCTCCAAGATGGGATCTCCACGGGAACAGAAGCTACGACGGTGCAATTGGGGTTTTCTCTCTGTTCACGGAGTTTCTGGGGTACGTGGACTTATATAGGAAGAAGGAGGGCATCGGGGGCCACTCGAGGAGGCCTCGAGGTAGGGGGGCACGCCCTGGGAAGGGGGGCGCGCCCCCACCCTCGAGGGCGGATCCTCGATCCTCTGACGTGGTTCTCAAGCTCCCTGGGCGTAATTTTCTCCAAAAATATCTCTCGCGAAGGTTTCATTCCGTTTGGACTCCGTTTGATATTCTTTTTCTGCAAAACCCTGAAATAGGCAAGAAACAGCAATCTGGACTGGGCCTTTGGGTTAGTAGGTTAGTCCCAAAAATGATATAAAAGTGAATGATAAATCCCATTAAACATCCAAGACTTCATAAATAATAGCATGGAACAATCAAAAATTATAGATACGTTGGAGACGTATCAAGCATCCCCAAGCTTAATTCCTGCTCGTCCTCGAGTAGGTAAATGATAAAGAAAGATTTTTTGTTGTGGAATGCTAACCAATATAGTTTTTCAATGTAAATCTTTTAATTGTGGCATGAATGTTCAGATCTGAAAGATTCAAGATAAAAGTCTATATTGACATAAAAAATAACAATACTTCAAGCATACTAACAAAGCAATCATGTCTTCTTAAAATACTATGGCTAAAGAAAGTTATCCCGACAAAATCATATAGTGTTGGCTATGCTCCCTCGTTATCACACAAAAATATTCATATCATGCACAACCCCGATTTCAGCCAAGCATTTGTTTTCATACTCTATCTTTTCAAACCTTTCAACTTTCACGCAATACATGAGCGTGAGCCATGGATATAGCACTATGGTTGGAATAGAGGTGGTTGTGGAGAAGACAAAAAGGAGGGAGATAGTCTCACATCGACTAGGCGTATCAACGGGCTATGGAGATGCCCATCAATAGATATCAATGTGAGTGAGTAGGGATTGCCATGCAATGAATGCACTAGAGCTAAATATGAATGAAAGCTCAACAAAAGAAACTAGTGGGTGTGCATCCAACTTGCTTGCTCACGAAGACCAAGGGCATTTGAGGAAGGCCATCGTTGGAATATACAAGCCAAGTTCAATAATAAAAATTCCCACTAGTATATGAAAGTGGCTAAGCATGAGACTCTCTACAATGAAGAACATGGTGCTACTTTGAAGCACAAGTGTGGAAAAAGATAGTAGCAATTGTCCCTTTTTCTTTTTCTTCTTTCTTTTTTTTCCTTTTTGGGCCTTTTTTTGGGCCTTTCTTTTTTTTTCTTTTTTTTGCGAAGGGGCTTTATAAATTCAGCCTTTCCTCCCATGGGACAATGCTCTAATAATGATGATCATCACACTTTCATTACAACTCGAGACTACAACAACAAAGAATGACTCTATATGAATGCCTCCGGCGGTGTACCAGTATGTGCAATGAAACAAGAGTGACATGTATAAAAATTATGCATGGTGGCTTTGCCACAAATACGATGTCAACTACATGATCATGCAATGGCAATATGACAATATGATGCGTGTCATATGAACGGAACGGTGGAAAGTTGCATGGCAATATATCTCGGAATGGATATGGAAATACCATGATAGGTAGGTATGGTGGCTGTTTTGAGGAACAATATGGTGGCTGTTTTGAGGAAGGATATATAGTGGGTTTATGGCACCGGCAAAAGTTGCGCGGTACAAGAGAGGCTAGCAATGGTGGAAGGGTGAGAGTGCGTATAATCCATGGACTCAACATTAGTCATAAGAACTCATATACTTATTGCAAAAATCTATGAGTCATCAAAACAAAGCAATCAACGCATGCTCATAGGGGGGAGGTTGGTAGGAGTTAACCATCGCGTGCCCCGACCTCCACACAAAGGTTGACACTCTACAAATACCTCATGCTCTAACTTAGTCACACAACGGTTCACCATACATGCATGCTACGGGAATCACTAACCTTAACACAAGTATTTCTCAATTTCGTAATAACTCCACTAGCATGACTCTAATATCACTATCCTCATGTCTCAAAACAATTATCAAGCATCCAACATCTCATCATATTCAATGCACTTGGTGTAAAAAAAAATCTACATTGACATTGGATGTTTATCATGTGAAGACTAGTTTCTTTAGCCTAAACACATTACCATGCTGTTTTAATAGACTCTAAAATAGATATAAGTGAAGCATGAGAGTTCAACAATTTCTACAAAACATTACCACCACCGTGCTCTAAAAGATATAAGTGAAGCACTAGAGCAAAAACTATTCAACTCAAAAGATATAAGTGAAGCATATAGAGTGTTCTAGCAATTTCTAGGCTATATTTAACTCTCTCAAATAGGTGTGTCCAGCAAGGATGATTTTGGCAAACTAACAAGCAAAGACTCAAATTATACAAGACGCTCCAAGCAAAACACATAACATGTTGTGATAAAAATATAGCTCCAAGTATAGTTACCGATGGATGAAGACGAAAGAGGGGATGCCTTCCCGGGGCATCCCCAAGCTTAGGCTTTTGATTATCTTGAATTTACTTGGGGTGCCATGGGCATCCCCAAGTTTAGGCCTTTGCTAATCCTTATTCCATAGTCCATCAAAGCAATACTCAAAACTTGAAACTTCACAACACAAAACTTAGACAAAAATTCTCGTGAGCTCCGTTAGTATAAGAAAGCAAACCACTACTCAAAGGTACAACAATGAATTCATTCTTTGTTTATATTGGTCTTAAACCTACTGTAATCCAACTTCTCTATGGTTCATATCCTTCAATACTACTCATAGATGCATCAGAGTAAGCAAACAACACACGAAAAACAGAATCTATCAAAAACAGAACAGTCTGTAGTAATCTGCTGGGTTCGCCTACTTCTGGAACTCCAAAAAAATCAAACTAAATTTTTTAATTTTCGTAATTTGTCTACCAATCATCTGCAAAAAGAATCAACTAAAAAGCACGCTCCAGTAAAATTCCACGACTACTTTAGCGAGCGCTAACGATTCTGTTTTTCACAGCAAGATCACATAAACTTCACACAAGTCTTCCCAAAGGTTCTAATTGGCACAAACACTAAACAAAACATGAAACCATATCTAATCAGAGGCTAGATCCAATATTTATTCCCTAACAGCAACAAAAACAAAAACATAAAGTTGGGTTGCCTCCCAACAAGCGGTATCGTTTTACGCTCCTAACTAGGCACGATACAAGATAAATCTAGGTATTGCCATCCTTGGAAGGCAATTCTTTGATTAAGAACTTATGATTCTTGGGCACTTCTTTGTCCCTATGAATAATCAAACTCTTGGGCAAGAAATCAAGAAATTCTAAAGTGTCAAAAGGGTCTCTTGCAAAAGTAAGAAAATTAGGGTGAACACTTATGGATTTGAGATCCGCAAGTCTAGATGTTTCACCCTTGTCTTTAGGGACATACATGAACTTAGATAATTTAGTGGAGGTATTTGGAGTAGTTTTTATAGCGGAAAGAGCAGAACCCACATTAGTGATAACATACTCAAGCTTATTGATTCTAGTACAATCCTGATCTAGCTTTTCTTTAACTATGTGCTCTTTTTCCTTAAGATTTTTCAGAACAACTCCTACTTTGGATCCATATTGGGTGATTTCATTATGAATTTTTCTATCCAAGTTATCTACCAGTTCTACCGTAGCAACTTTGTTTTCAATGACTTCTAACCTTTGCATAACATGCTCCAAAGTTAAAACGGTCCCATTAACCATAAGAGGTGGTGAGCCAAATAATTCAGTCATAGCTTTATAAGAATCAACCGTGTGGCCACCCAAGAAATTCCCTCCGGTAATGGTATCTAAGATAAATCTATTCCACGGAGTTATGCCAACATAAAAATTGCGAAGAAGCACGGAAGTGGAAAGCTTCCTATTAGATCTATTTTGAGCATTGCAAATTCTATACCAGGCATCTTTTAAGTTTTCTTCCTCCCTTTGTTTAAAGTTGAGGACCTCACTCTCGGGAGTGGTGATAATGATAGGTGTGCTAGACATGATGACAAGCAAGCAAGCAACATGCACAAGCAGACAAGGGGCAAGCAAACTATAAACACACGGTGGAAGAAGGGCAAATACAACGGCAAGGGTGAAGTGGGGGAGAGGAAAACGAGAGGCAAAAATGTAATGCGAAGGATAAGGGTTTGTGATAGGTACTTGGTATATGACTTTTGCGTAAGCCTCCCCAGCAACGGCGCTAGAAATTCTTCTTGCTACCTCTTGAGCTTGCGTTGTATTCCCTCAAAGAGGAAAGGGAGATGCAACACAGTAGCGTAAGTATTTCCGTCAGTTTTTTAGAACCAAGGTATCAATCCAGTAGGAGACAACGAGCGAGTCCCTCGCACCTGCACAAACAAATAAGAACTTCGCAGCCAACGCGATAAGGGGTTGTCAATCCCTTTACGGTCACTTACGAAAGTGAGATCTGATAGAGATGATATTTTATATTTTTGGTATTTTTAGTTTAATAAAACAGCAAATAAAAGCGGTAAAAGTAAAGTAGATGTAGATTGATATGTTGAGAATAGACCCGGGGGCCATAGTTTTCTCTAGTGGCTTCTCTCATGATAGCGATATTCTACGACGGGTAAACAAATTACTGTCGAGCAATTGATAGAAAAGCAAATAATTATGAGACTATCTAGGCATGATCATTGTATATAGGCATCACGTCCGAGACAAGTAGACCGAAACGATTCTGCATCTACTACTATTACTCCACACATCGACCGCTATACAGCATGCATCTAGTGTATTGAGTTCATACGAATAGAGTAACGCCTTAAGCAAGATGACATGATGTAGAGGGATAAACTCAAGCAATATGATATAAAACCCATATTTTTATCCTCGATGGCAACAATACAATACGTGCCTTGCTGCCCCTACTGTCACTAGGAAAGGACGCCGCAAGATTGAACCCAAAGCCAAGCACTTCTCCCATTGCAAGAACTATAGATCTAGTAGGCCAAACCAAACCAATAATTCGAATAGACTTGCGAGAAGAACCAAATATCTTTCATAGATAACCTTGATCATAAACTCACAATTCATCGGATCTCGACAAACACACCGCAAAAAGAGATTACATTGAATAGATCTCCTCGAAGACCAAGGAGGACTTTGTATTGAGATCCAGAGAGAGAGAAGCCATCTAGATACTAGCTATGGACCCGAAGGTCTGTGTAAACTACTCACAACTCATGGTGAGGGCGATGATGATGATGATGAAGGCCTCCGTGATGGATCCCCCTCCGGTGGAGCTCCGGAACAGGCTCCAAGATGGGATCTCCACTGGAACAGAAGCTACGGCGATGGAATTAGGGTTTTCTCTCTGTTCACGGAGTTTCTAAGGTACGTGGACTTATATAGGAAGAAGGAGGGCACCGGGGGCCTCTCAAGGAGGCCTCGAGGCAGGGGGCGCGCCCCCCACCCTCGAGGGCGGCTCCTCGATCCTCTAACGTGGTTCTCAAGCTCCCTGGGCGTGATTTTCTCCAAAAATATCTCTCGCGAAGGTTTCATTCCGTTTGGACTCCGTTTGGTATTATTTTTCTGCACAACCCGGAAATAGGCAAAAAACAGCAATCTGGACTAGGCCTTTGGGTTAGTAGGTTAGTCCCAAAAATGAGATAAAAGTGAATGATAAAGCCCATTAAGCATCCAAGACTTCATAAATAATAGCATGGAACAATCAAAACTTATAGATACGTTGGAGACGTATCATGTCTCCTAGATTGGTTAGGTGTCGCTTGGGAGCCTCCGACAAGATTGTGGAGTTGAACCAAGGAGTTTGTAAGGGCAAGGAGATCGCCTACTTCGTGAAGATCTACCCTATTGAGGCAAGTCCTTCGTGAGAAATGGCCATGGTGGGATAGACAAGGTTGCTTCTTCGTGGATCCTTCATGGGTGGAGCCCTCCGTGGACTCGCTTAGCCGTTACCCTTTGTGGGTTGAAGTCTCCATCAACGTGGATGTACGATATCACCACCTATCGGAACCACGCCAAAAACATCCATGTCTCCAATTGCGTTTGCACTCTCCAAACCCTCCCTTTACCCTCATATGCAATGATTTACTTTTCACTGCTACAACTCTAGAATTGCATGTGTAGGAAGATTGCTTGACTCGTGCTAATTTGCTAAAAACTGTCAAAACTTAAAATTGAGAAAAGGCTAAGTTTTTATTTGGTCAAGTAGTCTAATCACCCCCCTCTAGACATACTTTCGATCCTACAAGCTCCCACTTAAATTAACATCCCTCGGGTTAAATAAGTGATACATGATCCAAATCAACTAAACCATGTCCGATCATCACGTGAGATGGAGTAGTCATCAATGGTGAACATCACTATGTTGATCATATCTATATATGACTCATGTTAGACGTTTCGGCTCCAGTGTTTCGAGGCCATGTCTGTACATGCTAGGCTCCTCAAGTTTAACCCAAATATTTCGCGTGTGTAAAACTGTTTTACACCTGTTGTATGTGAATGTAGAGTCTATCACACCCGATCATCATGTGGTGTCTCGAAACGACGAACTGTAGCAACAACACATACTCGGGGAGAACACTATTATCTTAAAATTTAGTGAAGGGATCATCTTATAATGCTACCGTTGTTCTAAGAAAAATAAGATGCATAAAGGATAAACATCACATGCAATCAAAATATGTGACATGATATGGCCATCATCATCTTGTGCTTTTGATCTCCATCTCCAAAGCATCGTCACGAGCGCGGTGATGGCCTGAGGTTGGCGCCGCCCCCTAGGGGCCCTGCCTTGCCCTGCTCCCCCTCCATGTATGCATGAGGGGGGAGGAAAGAGGGGGGTGAGGGAAGGAAGTGGGAAGCCTAATCCACACTTTCCTTTCCCTTCTCCCCTTTCCTTCTCCTCCTTAGGCCGACCCATATGGGGGGCGCACCAGCCCCTTGTGGCTGTTGTGTTTCCCCTCTTGGCCCATAAGGCCCATATCTTTTGCCGGGGGTGCCCGGAACTCCTTCCGGTGACCCGATATGTACCTGATACCCTCTGGAACACTTCTGGTGTCCGAATACCATCGTCCTATATATCAATCTTTACCTCTTGACAATTTTGAGACTCCTCTTCATGTCTATGATCTCATCCGGGACTCCGAACAACATTCAGTCACCAAATCACACAACTCATATAATATTATATCGTCAACGAACGTTAAGTGTGCGGACCCTACGGGTTCGAGAACTATCTATACATGACCGAGACACCTCTCCGATCAATAACCAATAGCGGAACCTGGATGCCCATACGGGCTCATGCATATTCTACAAAGATATTTATCGATCGAACTGTTATGACAACATACACAATTCCCTTTGTCCGTCGGTATGTTACTTTCCCGAGATTCGATCGGCGGTATCTCTATACCTAGTTCAATATCGTTACCGGCAAGTCTCTTTACTCGTTCCGTAATACATCATCCCGTGACTAACTCATTAGTCATTTGCTTGCAAGGCTTATTATGGTGTGTATTACCGAGAGGGCCCAGAGATACCTCTCTGATACTCGGAGTGATAAAATCCTAATCTTGATTCACGCCAACCAAAAAAAATCTTCTAAGATACCTATAGAGCATATTTATAATCACCCAGTTACGTTGTGACGTTTGATAGCACACAAGGCATTCCTTCGGTATCCGGAAGTTGCATGATCTCATAGTCAAAGGAATATGTATTTGACATACATGAAAGTAGTAGCAATAAACTGTACGATCATATGCTAAGCCAACGGATGGGTCTTGTCCATCACATCATTCTCATAATGATGTGATCCCGTTATCAAATGACAACTCATGTCCATGGTTATGAAACCTCAACCATCTTTGATGAACGAGCTAGTCTAGTAGAGGCTTACTAGGGACACAGTATTTGTTTATGTATTCACACATGTATTTAGGTTTCCGGTCAATAAAATTCTAGCATGAATAATAAATCTTTATCATGAATAAGGAAATATAAAATAATAACAACTTTATTATTGCCTCTAGGGCATATTTCCATCAGATATGTGGCTGAGGCTACAGGGGAGGCGACTGGAAGGGAGATAAGACTAGGGAAGCGATCATGTGGATTCCGGAGCTAGGGGGCAATCGATAGAGCTCTCGAGCAGTTTTGAGGGTCTTTTCACTGGAAAACAGACGTGGGAGAGGACCAGAAAAAAAGGGAGGATGCGACTCGGTGGGAGAAAATCGATGGGGAAGGTGAGGTCCTTCCATCGGTGGAGGGAAGGGTCTAATGAATATATGAATCTATTTGTTTTTTATTGGATGGGAGTAAATACCGAGGTGGGGGGTTGGTGGGAGATGGAGGACATAGAACGAATTCTCCTTCGATAGTAGAGATAAAATGTAGTGCACAATATGGGTGAATCCTATTTGGCGCTGTAGGCGCAGGTTATTTACTCTTTCTGCGAACTGGCGTCTGCAGCCGGCCCATTTCAATTTTTTTTTACCGTTTACAGAAACGTAAAAAGGAGGCACGGGCACATGGGTTCAAACCCATGACCCCTTTGTTGCGAGGGCTACGCTCTAACCATCAGGCCATCACCGCGCTCGTGCAAACCTACTCCGCTTCTTTCTTTTATTTAGTTCTTCGGCTATTTTTTTATCCTTTTCTGTTCATTCTTTTTTGTTTTCTTTAATGTGCCTTTTTTTTCAAATTTCGTGAACCTTTTTTCTAAATTGATAATTTTTTTAAATTAGATTATTTTTAAGGAAAAATGATGAACTTTGTTTTTACAAAAACGATGTATTTTTTCAAATTTGATGAACATTTTGCAAAATTGATGAACTTTCAAATTCTATGTTTTTTTTAAAATCAATGATTGTTTTCCAAATTTGTTGATTTTTTTAGAATTGGTGATTTTTTTCCAAATTAGAAGAACTTTTTTTGAAAATCAATTAAATTTTTCAAAATCGATCAATATTTTTGAAAAATGATGATTTTTTTAAATCAATGAACTTCTTTTCAAATTTTATGAACATTTTTTTCTAATTGATGAACATTTGTTTCATTTTACTGTATTGATGAACCTTTTTCAAAATTTATGAACTTTTTTTATTAAAAAATGACTTTTCCAAAAAAATAGTTCAAAAATCTAAGTGGTATTGTATAATAAACAGCACGCCACTTATGGTTCTAAAAGAGTTCGTGTTTGCTATCAATCATTAGTTTTCAGATTGTGTAGCGCTTAGCTGAACATTGGGTGCCGCCATCTCCGCCATCACCAAGTCAGTCTTGCATATTCTCCTTGTGTTGGGCGCCGAGGCCTTGGCGGGCGTGAGCGTCGGCACCACCTTGGTGTGCGCAGCCGCTTCTTCAGGTGTCTGGTAGAGCAAGTCGACCTTGGAGAGGTCCAAGCGTCGAAGCGAATACACGTTATTGCGCCCGTTGATTATCCAGCAATATAGCGGCGTGAGTTGATTTCGTCATTCTAACATATTTTTGCGTTCTTTTCTCGCGAACTCTCTTCGTCCGTGGGCCGGCCTACTAGGCGTTTGCAATAGGCGCCGGTTCGCATCCACCCGTGTCGAATAAGAGCTCCCCATAATATGAGCTAAAGTCTGAGAGCAACTAGTTGGCGAGCGCTCGTTCGGTAGCCTCTCAATGATCACTTGGAGTGGGTTGAGAGCACACCATTTGGCACACCCTCAGCCGCCGCCACGTGTTGTGCTCTAGGCGCTGCCCCCTTTTTTTTATTTTTTTTGCACAAGTTTTCGGCTTTTAAATGATTTTCCCGGGTTTTATTGACTTTTTGGTTTTTCATCGGTCTTCCTTAGCTTTTGGACCAAAAAAACATTTTAGAAAAAATATTACACAAAAACAAGTTTTTTCTTTCGCGAGATGCACGTTTTTGCTTCCCCGAGAGGCACGGCCATGCCTCTCGGAAACGAAAAATTCTTCTGCGAGAGGCACAACCATAGCTCTCAGAAACGAAAAATGTGTTTGTCTTTTTTGCTTCCGCGAGAGGTATGGTTGTGCTTCCTCGAGAGGCACGGTTGTGCTTTTGCGAGAAGCACGGTTGTGCTTTTGCGAGAAGCACGACCTCTCGGAAACGAAAAAAACATGTTTTATGTTTTTTTTATTCCACGAGAAACAAGCAAGATTGTGCTTTCGTGAGAGGCACGACCGTACCCCTCAGAAACGAAAAAAACATATTTTCTGTTTTGTTTCCCTTTCGCAAGAGGCACGGTTGTGCTTTCGCGAGAGGCACAGTCATGCCTCTTTCGAAAAGGAAAAAAAATGTGCTTCTGATTCGGTTTTCTCGTACAGTTTTTTATGAAAAAAAAGTTCGTTAATACCTATCAACATGGGATCTAATTTTGAAAATCTCGACACGAGGAATCCAATGATGAAAACGATTCATTTGAACGCACAGCTTAATAGATAAAATATTTTGAATAAACAGATATACGAAAAAAAAACTGCCAGGTTGCGATAAATGACACGCATGCAATGCATGCGCCACTTGCCGCAACCCGAGAAGACTGGAGTGATCTTTAAAATAAGTATTTTTTAATTTGTGATTTCGCTAGAGTCCTCAAGTACTATGTATTTACTCAGCCAGGCGCTATTGGGCCAGCGATGATGCAAGGGGTCATAAAAGGAAAATACACCCAAACCGTTTCAAAGCGGGCTGCCTCGCGCGTGGCCGAACCGGCCCACCACGCGGCCATCTCTCTCCTCCTTCGCCTGGCAGTGGCAGAGTGGCACACGTCTTCCTCACCTCCTCTCTGTCCATCCACCACGGTCATCCTCGCACGAACCCCTTTCAAAAAATTTAAGACCACGCCCCAGATCACATCGAATTCACCACCACCCCCTCCCTCCCTCCCTCCCTCCGTGCTTTCATTTTCTTTTTCTCCCCTCGTGCGCCTCGCCACGAGCCGACAAGCCGCGGGAGAGATCGATCGCGATCGTCCCCATCCATGTCGACCTCGCGCAGGAGGACCCTCCTCAAGGTCATCGTCCTGGGCGACAGCGGGTAAGCCCATTCCCTTCCCTCCGGATCCGCCCCCTGGCGGATTTCACTAATTTCTGCGAAATTTTCAGTTTTTTTTTTCTTTCGGGTGGGTGGGGGGCTCGATTTGGATGTGGCTGCAATCTCCGTGCTTGTCTGATTTGGTCCTCCTGTGCAGGGTCGGGAAGACGTCGCTGATGAACCAGTATCCTAGGCTTGACCTCTAATGGGCCGCATTTGGTCCGCCATCGTTTAACCGCTGTCGGATTCATCCATGTTCTGCTGTATTTTTCTCGTTTTTGCTCGCTCAAAGCAATTGACGCGCCGGTGCCTGACCATGTGCCAAATTTGTGCCTTTTACTCGTAACCGTTTGACCCATTTAGCTGCAGGAACGCATTTAGCAGCAAACCCCAGCTTTTGAATATGAATTATGTAGGCTCGTCTCGGCATGGGTCTCTGTTTAGCCGCATTCTGATGCCGTCCATTTCATTCTTTGAGATGTGTGATAGCCAAGATTCTGTGCTGAAAATCCCCTCTGGTACATAGATGTGATTGGGAGAAGTACCTCCATGTATATGCTCTGAAATGTTAGGCTCATTTTTCTACTTTGATATGTTGACGGATTTGATATGCTTGACTCTATTTAGATATGTTCACAACAAGTTTAGTCAGCAGTACAAAGCTACCATTGGTGCGGATTTCGTCACCAAGGAGGTCCTCATTGAAGACAGGCTTGTCACATTGCAGGTGAGTGGAATGCTTAATTGCAGCTCTTTCACAGTGAAGAAATGGGCTGCTATTGTAATCACATCTGGGGTTGCTCTGTTTCTAGATCTGGGACACCGCCGGGCAGGAGAGATTCCAGAGTCTTGGTGTCGCATTCTACAGAGGGGCAGATTGTTGTGTGCTTGTTTATGATGTCAATGCTAACAAGTCATTTGATACGCTCAACACATGGCATGATGAGTTCCTCAATCAGGTAAGATTATTTTATCTGGAGTGTCATTTGATGCCTGATCATGGTTGTAGATATACAATGTAGAGCAATTCATCATTTGTTGTTCCAACATTGTTCTTATGAGATGACAGCTTGATATTATGCTGCCATTATGTTTCTAAGGCTTCAGCATGCCAACATAGTACTCCATCAGATCTGAGCATGCTGGAGTATCTTTTTTCCCTATGTGTTCTTTAAGAGCAATAAAGGCCTATAAGCCAATAAACTACTCATATAGGCGCAGTTATGCTTTGCTATGATGACATATTAAGTTACCTTGCCAACTTGCATACTTCAGCAGTTTCACTATGCAAACTGGCATTTTATTAAAGTTGCACAGGCACCGTCAACATCTCTAGAACTGCAATGGAGCAATGAAAGCGTATCAATACCTAACCTTTTGCCAGTGGCGGTGCTAGTTAGGGGGCCAACATGGTCCATCCCCCTGGCCTCCCCCACAGCAAAAAGGAGTTCTTTAGATTAGCACTTATATTTAGACTATTTTGGGTCCCCAACTTTGTTCAAAGCTCATTTAGTACCCTCTCAAATCTCGTTGAAGCTCCGCCACTGCCTTTTGCCTTGACGATGCATATGTCATGACATTGATGTAAATTCCGGCAAGGTGAACGGTCACTTCAAGTTGATTAGTGCTTGATACACAATCTAGACTCATTTAGTTTTGCTTACTGTTACGACTGTTGATGATTCTGGAGTATGTAGCAAGGTCATTTATATTGTTATTAAGATCTTATGTTACTTCTCCTAGCATATATATATATATATATATATATATATAAAAATATCTGGATGTGCAATGCGCGTGATGTTGGAAAGGACTATATTATTTACGGAGTACATTTGTTGCCTACAATGTTGGTTGATGCGGAAATTTTTCGGGTATTTGATTTTTATGTGAAGCCCTTTAATGGATTTCTGTATTTTGTTTGGTGGGCTATCAGGTTAACTTCTTTGTGTTTTTTAATGTCCGGGCATATGCTTAATCATACAAACGGATTTGCCATACTATCATTTCTATCTCTTGTAGTGCTTGTAGCGTCTTGATAAATTTAATTGACATGTCTATTTTCCATTTAATTTTTAGGCTAGCCCCTCAGATCCCAAAACATTCCCATTCATCCTACTTGGGAACAAGATTGACGTAGATGGTGGCAAAAGCAGAGTGGTCAGTTTTTGTTGCAAATATAACGTACAACTGTCTCTAGATACACCACTGACTAATTTTCACACAGGTTTCTGAGAAAAAAGCAATGGAGTGGTGTTCTTCAAAAGGGAATATTCCTTATTATGAAACTTCTGCAAAAGAAGACTACAACGTCGATGAAGCATTTTTGTCTGTTGCAAAGCTTGCTCTAGAGCATGAGCGTGATCAGGACATGTGAGTCAGCTTACTTACATCATCTTTTGTTAGTAAGGTTTTGTTTAACATGGATTAAGCTTATTTTGTGAATTCATGATTTATCTGTTTTTTCTTGAATATTCTGTCATCTTAAACTGGAAGTCCATACACAACCTGCTTGAGTAGCTGCATTCTGTTTTATATCCTCTGAGAATTTTTATTTAGACAGTTGTTTAGATGTCCTGTGTAAGGCTTCTGACAATCTTAAGATTTTTAGTATGAATTTTAAGCTTCTGTTCATACTTGTCCATTACTTCTAACTTTGTTTTTTCAAACAATAAGACCATCAATGTGCATGGCAGCTCCTAAAGGAAACACGGCCTTGTTAATCTTTTGAGTTATTGATGTGCTGAACCTCTGTACTGGAGATTGCTCCTAAGAAATCTAACAATTAGCTTGTGTTTATTAGGGTACCTCTAACTAGGATCAACAAAGATAGAACAGCTGTTACACCCTATTGATGTTGTATTTTTGGTTGCTCACAACCTCCTCTTTTCTGCCGTTCAGCTACTTCCAAACAGTCGCAGATCCTGTCCCCGAGACTGAACAGAGAAGCGGGTGTGCATGCTAGCGATTAGCCGTCTTTGTCCTTCCAGATTTTGCCTACTGTGTGTGGTATTATTCTTTTTAAGTGATGCTGTGCATTCCTTTTGAGTTGACAATGTACACTAGGGTGGCTATGCAGCCACTCAATTCGCTTTTGTAACCCCTGTAAGATAGTTAGCAACTATGGTTTCGGTTCACGGAGTACTGATGAGCAGCCCGCCCTGTTTCTCGAGTCGGCAATAAGAGTGCACAGTGGTACTACTGATACAATTTGGGATATATATCGCCTAAGCCTCAATTATATTCATGCAGCTGTAACTTATTTTAATTTTTTTGCGGGTGGATGAAGCTGTAACTTATTGGTCTCCAAAGCATTGATTCTGGTTGAGGCGGGCATAATTTTTCTAAATGTTTGGGAATATTTTTGCTGGACCACTGGTAGCTTGCACTGTCGATTGAAATACTCAACGTTATGAATACTTTTTTCTTTGTATGATGAGGAGCAACATTTTTTTATTGTGACTACTACTATGTCATCTTCCATGGTAGTGATGTCTTACAACTTTGTTGAAATTTGAGCTAACTAATAAGCCCTACGTGCTCGTGCTTTTCCTTCTGTGATGACTTTAGCTTGTTTCGACCAATGATACTCAAAACTCTCTACTTGCTCCCATCGAGCTTGAGCTGCTTGATGTAGTTTTTCTCTGCACCGATGGCTAGCATGCACATGGAATGGAAGCATCCCCTCGCGAAAGCCAGAGGAGGCGAGATCTCTGCCTTGCAAATTGCTAGAGACCTCTCAAGGAAAGGAAAGAAATGCCAAAGAGCTTGCGCTTCAAAAACTTTCTCGGCCCGAGCTCTGCCACAGTGAGCTGTTGTTTCTCCATTGCCGGCATCTACAATGTGTTTGGCGGCCGTAGGGACTGGGCCTGGCTTGCTCAAGCCTGAGTCACATGACTACATGAGGCTGATCGAGCTAATGCAGTCTCTAAACCAATATCTGCAACCTGTTTGGTTGCCCGCATTTAGTTCTCACGCATTAGGGTCGAGCTTAGCGGACGGTGTTTGGTTGCCCGCTTGTATACGCGCAAACACAAGGCCTGCTGTTTGGTTGCATGCAACACCTATAGTCTGATATGGTGAGGTTACCAGCACACCGCACCATTAGATGAACACACACAACAGAACATAGCAGTACTAAGCTGTTATAAATATTGTGCCACACATAAATGATCAAGTTCAAACACATATCCATGTTATAAATATTGACCCATTTAGCTGCAGGAACGCATTTGGCAGCAAGCCCCAGCTTCTGAATATGAATTATGTAAGCTTGTCTCGTCGTAGGCCTCTGTTTAGCCGCATCCTGATGCCGTCCATTTCATGATATCTGTTGTGTGATAGCCAGGATTTTCTGGTGAAAATCTCTTCTGGTACATGACTATGTGAGGATATGATTCAATTTAACAAAGATGGGACTGGGAAAGTACATCCATGTATATGCTCTGAAATGTTAGGCTCATGTTAGTACTCTGCGCGCTCTGATATGCTTGACTTTATTTAGATATGTTCACAACAAGTTTAGTCAACAGTACAAGGCTACCATGGGTGTAGATTTCGTCACCAAGGAGGTCCTCATTAAGGACATGCTTGTCACATTGCAGGTGAGTGGAATGCTTAGTTGCAACTTTTTCATAGTGAAGAAATGGGCTGCTGTTGTAATCACATCTGGGGTTGCTCTATTTCTAGATCTGGGACACCGCCGGGTAGGAGAAATTCCAGAGTCTTGGTGTCGCATTCTATAGAGGGGCATATTGTTGTGTGTTTGTTTATGATGTCAGTGTTAACTAGTCATTTGATAAGCTCAACACATGGCATGATGAGTTCCTCAATCAGGTAAGATTATTTTATCTTGCATGTCATTTGATGCCTGATCATGGTTGTAGATATATAATGTAGAGCAATTCATCATTTGTTGTTCCAACATTGTTCTAATGAGATGACACTTGATATGATGTTGCCATTATGTTTCTAAGGCTTCAGCATGCCAACATAGTACTGCAATTATATGAATCAAACCCTGACTTTCCTCTCATACAATATGCTGATGATGAAGGAAATATGCCCTAGAGGCAATAATAAAGTTGTTATTTATATTTCCTTATATCATGATAAATGTTTATTATACATGCAAGAATTGTATTAAATGGAAACTTAGTACATGTGTGAATACATAGACAAAACAGAGTGTGCCTAGTATGCCTCTACTAGACTAGCTTGTTAATCAAAGATGGTTATGTTTCCTGACCATAGACATGTGTTGTTATTTGATGAACGGGGTCACATCATTAGAGAATGATGTGATGGACAAGACCCATCCGTTAGCTTAGCATTATGATCGTTTAGTTTTATTGCTGTTGCTTTCTTCATGACTTATACATATTCCTCTGATTATGAGATTATGCAACTCCCGAATACCGGAGGATCACTTAGTGTGCTATCAAACGTCACAATGTAACTGGGTGATTATAAAGATGCTCTACAGGTGTCTCCAAAGGTGTTTGTTGAGTTGGTATGAATCGAGATTAGGATTTGTCACTCCGAGTGTCGGAAAGGTATCTCTGGGCCCTCTCGGTAATGCACATCACTATAAGCCTTACAAGCAATGTGACTAATGAGTTAGTTGCAGGATGATGCATCACGGAATGAGTAAAGAGACTTGCCGGCAACGAGATTGAACTAGGTATGAAGATACCTACGGTCGAATCTCGGGCAAGTAACATACCGATGACAAAGGGAATGACGTATGTTGTTATGCGGTTTGACCGATAAAGATCTTCGTAGAATATGTAGGAGCCAATATGAGCATCCAGGTTCCGCTATTGGTTATTGACCAGAGATATGTTTCGGTTATGTCTACATAGTTCTCGAACCCGTAGGGTCCGCACGCTTAACGTTCGATGACGATTTGTATTGTGAGTTATGTGATTTGATGATCAAAGTTTGTTCGGAGTCCCGGATGAGATCACGGACATGATGAGGAGTCTAGAAATGCTCGTGAGGTAATGATTCATATATTGGAAGGCTATATTCGGACATCGGAAAGGTTCCGAGTGATTCATGTATTTTTCGGAGTACCGGGGAGTTACGGGAATTCACCGGGAGAAGTAATGGGCCTTATTGGGCCATACGGGAATAGAGGAGGCATGCCAAAAGGGAGGTGGCGCGCGCGCCCCCATAGGTCCGAATTGGACTAGGGTAAGGGGGCTCGCCCCCCTTGCCTTTTCCTTCCCCCTCTCTCTTTCCCTCTTTCCTTCTCCCTTACTCCAAATAGGAAAGGGTTTCCTACTAGGACTTGTAAGTCCTAGTAGGACTCCCTACACAAGGCGCGCCCTAGGAGGCCGGCCTCTCTCCCTCCCTCCTTTATATACATGGGCAGGGGGCACCCCATAGACACACAAGTTGTTCTTTTAGCCATGTGTGGTGCCCCCCTCCACAGTTACACACCTCGGTCATATCATCGTAGTGCTTAGGCGAAGCCCTGCACCGGTAACTTCATCTTCACCGTCGCCACGCCGTCGTGCTGACGGAACTCTCCCTCGTCCTCAACTGGATCGAGAGCTCGAGGGACGTCATCGTGTTGAACGTGTGCTGAACACAGAGGTGCCGTGCGTTCGGTACTTGGGTCGGTTGGATCACGAAGACGTTCGACTACATCAACCACGTTAACATAACGCCACCTGGAACACCACAGCATAATGGTGTGTCTGAACATCGTAACCGTACTTTATTAGATATGGTGCGATCTATGATGTCTCTTACCGATTTACCACTATCGTTTTGGGGTTATGATTAGAGACATCTGCATTCATGTTAAATAGGGCACCATTTAAATCCGTCGAGACGACACCGTATGAACTGTGGTTTGGCAAGAAACCAAAGTTGTCGTTTCTTAAAGTTTGGGGTTGCAATGCTTATGTGAAAAAGCTTCAGCCTGATAAGCTCGAACCCGAATCAGAGAAATGCGTATTCATAGGGTACCCAAAAGAAACTGTTGGGTACTCCTTCTATCATAGATCTGAAGGCAAGACTTTTGTTGCTAAGAATGGACCATTTCTAGAGAAGGAGTTTCTCTCGAAAGAAGTGAGTGCGAGGAAAGTAGAACTTGATGAGGTAATTGTACCTTCTGTAGAATTGGATAATAGCACATCACAGAAAATTGTTCCTGTGATGCCTACACCAATTAGTGAGGAAGCTAATGATGATGATCATGAAACTTCAGATCAAGTAAACTACCGAACCTCGTAGGTCAACCAGAGTACGTTCCGCGCCGGAGTGGTACGGTAACCCAGTTCTGGAAGTCATGTTACTAGACCATGACAAACATGTGAACTATGAGGAAGCGATGATGAACCCAGATTCCGCGAAATGGCTTGAAGCCATGAAATCTGAGATGGGATCCATGTATGAGAACAAAGTGTGGACTTTGGTTGACTTTCCCGATGATCGGCAAGCCATAGAAAATAAATGGATCTTTAAGAAGAAGACTGACGCTGATGGTAATGTGACCGTCTACAAAGCTCGACTTGTTGCGAAAAGGTTTTCGACAAGTTCAAGCAGTTGACTACGATGAGACCTTCTCGCCCGTAGCGATGCTTAAGTCTGTCCCAATCATGTTAGCAATTTCCGCATTTTATGATTATGAAATCTGGCAAATGGATGTCAAAACTGCATTCCTTAATGGATATCTCAAAGAAGAGTTGTATATGATGCAACCAGATGGTTTTGTCAATCCTAAAAGTGCTAACAAAGTGTGCAAGCTCCAGCGATCCATCTATGGACTGGTGCAAGCATCTCGGAGTTGGAATATACGCTTTGATGGGGTGATCGAAGCACATGGTTTTATACAGACATAAGGTGAAGCCTGTATTTACAAGAAAGTGAGTGGGCGCACTACAACATTTCTGATAAGTATATGTGAATGACATATTGTTGATCGGAAATGATATATAATTTTCTGGAAAGTATAAAGGATTGTTTAAAAGGAGTTTTTCAATAAAAGACCTCGGTGAAGCTGCTTACATATTGGGCACCAAGATCTATAGGGATAGATTAAGACGCTTGATAAGATTTTCAATGAGTACATACCTTAATAAGATTTTGAAGGAGTTCAAAATGGACCAGTCAAAGAAGGAGTTCTTGCCTGAGTTGTAAGGTATGAAGTTGAGTAAGACTCAATACCCGACCATGACAGAAGATAGAGAAAGAAAGAAAGTTATTCCCTATGCCTCAGCCATAGGTTCTATAATGTATGCCATGCTGTGTACCAAACCTGTTGTGTACCTTGCCATGAGTTTGGTAAGGAGGTATAATAGTGATCCAAGAGTAGATCACTAGACAACGGTTAAAATTATCCTTAGTTACTAGATGACTAAGGAAATGTTTCTCGATTATGGAGGTGATAAAGAGTTCGTCGTAAAGAGTTACGCCGATGCAAGCTTTGACACTAATCCAGATGACTCTAAGTATAAATCTGGATGCTTATTGAAAGTGGGAGCAATTAGCTAGAGTAGCTCCATGCAAATCATTGTAGACATAGAAATTTGCGAAATACATACGGATCTGAATGTAACAGACCCACTGACTAAACTTATCTCACAAACAAAACATGATCACACCTTAGTACTCTTTGGATGTTAATCACATGGCGATGTGAACTAGATTGTTGATTCTAGTAAACCCTTTGGGTATTGGTCACATGGCGATGTGAATTGTGGGTGTTAATCACATGGTGATGTGAACTATTGGTATTAATCACATGGTGATGTGATCTAGATTATTGACTCTAGTGCAAGTGGGAGACTGAAGGAAATATGCCCTAGAGGCAACACTAAAAATGTTATTTATATTTCCTTATATCATGATAAATGTTTATTATTCATGCTAGAATTATATTAAACAGAAACTTAGTACATGTGTGAATACATAGACAAAACAGAGTGTCCCTAGTATGCCTCTACTAGACTAGCTCGTTAATCAAAGATGGTTATGTTTCCTGACAATAGACATGTGTTGTCATTTGATGGACGGGATCACATCATTAGAGAATGATGTGATGGACAAGACCCATCCGTTAGCTTAGCATTATGATAATTTAATTTTATTGTTGTTGCTTTCTTCATGACTTATACATATTCACCTGACTATGAGATTATACAACTCCAGAATGCCGGAGGAACACTTTGTGTGCTATCAAACATCACAACGTAACTGGGTGATTATAAAGATTCTCTACAGGTGTCTCCGAAGGTGTTTGTTGAGTTGGCATGTATCGGGATTAGGATTTGTCACTCCGAGTGTCGGAGAGGTATCTCTGGGCCCTCTCGATAATGCACATCACTATAAGCCTCGCAAGCAATGTGACTAATGAGTTAGTTGTGGGATGATGCATCACGAAACGAGTAAAGAGACTTGCCAGCAACGAGATTGAACTAGGTATGAAGATACCTACAATCGAATCTCAGGCAAGTAACATACAGATGACAAAGGGAATGACGTATATTGTTATGCGGTTTGACCGATAAAGATCTTCGTAGAATATGTAGGAGCCAATATGAGCATCTAGGTTCCGCTATTGGTTATTGACCAGAGATGTGTCTCGGTCATGTCTACATAGTTCTCGAACCCGTAGGGTCCGCACGCTTAACGTTCGATGATAATTTGTATTATGAGTTATGTGATTTGATAACCGAAGTTTGTTCGGAGTCCCGGATGAGATCACAGACATGACGAGGAGTCTCAAAATGGTCGAGAGGTAAAGATTCATATATTGGAAGGCTATATGCGGACATCGGAAAGGTTCCGAGTGATTCATGTATTTTTCGGAGTACCGGGGAGTTACGGGAATTCACCGGGAGAAGTAATGGGCCTTATTGGGCCATACGGGAATAGAGGAGGCATGCCAAAGGGGAGGTGGCACCCCCCATGGGTCTGAATTGGACTCGGGGAAGGGGGCGGTGCCCCCCTTGCCTTTTCCTTCTCCCTCTCTCTTTCCCTCTTTCCTAATTTCTTACTCCAAATAGGAAAGGGTTTCCTACTAGGACTTGGAAGTCCTAGTAGGACTCCCTACACAAGGCGCGCCCTAGGAGGCCGGCCTCTCTCCCTCCCTCCTTTATATGCGTGGGCAGGGGGCACCCCATAGACACACAAGTTGATCTTTTAGCCGTGTGCGGTGCCCCCCTCCATAGTTACATACCTCAGTCATATCGTCGTAGTGCTTAGGCGAAGCCCTGCGCTGGTAACTTCATTATCACCGTCGCCACGCCGTCGTGTTGACGGAACTCTCCCTCGTCCTCAACTAGGTCAAGAGCTCGAGGGACGTCATCGTGCTGAAGTGTGCTGAACGCGGTGGTGTCATACGTTCGGTACTTGGATCGGTTGGATCACGAAGACATTCGACTACATCAACCACGTTAACATAACGCTTCCTATTTTCGGTCTATGAGGGTACGTGGACACACTCTCCCAACTCGTTGCTATGCTTATCCTAGATAGATCTTGCATGATCATAGGATTTTTTTTGAAATACTACGTTCCCCAACAGTTGATATAGTGATGATTTTGCCTGCAGTACCTAGTCAGATTAGGCAAGTCAATAATCTGCTGAAACACTATGCTGCCCATACTAGATTGAAAATAAATTATGGAAAATCTGTGATCATCCCTTTTAATGTAAATCCTCAAACTCTTAACATGATACTAAATGAATTGGTATGTAGACAAGGAAGTTCCCCATTTACCTACTTGGGGGTGCCCTTGAGTGATCACAGATTGAAAGTGGATGATTTCAACCCCATTTGTCAAAAAAATGAGAGAAGATTGAGTGGATGTTCCAGCCTATTGTCCTATGATGGTAAACTCCTTACAAAAGTTGTGTTCATTTCTCTACCTATATTATTCATGAGCACTTTGGCTCTTCCAGTAAGCATTGCTACTTCTTGAGCTTGCGTTGATTTTTCCCTTGAAGAGGAAAGGGTGATGCAGCAAAGTAGCGATAAGTATTTCCCTCAGTTAAGAACAAAGGTATCAATCCAATAGGAAGCACAAGCAAGTCTCCAATCTATGCACCTGCACAAACTAACAAATACTTGCACACAACACGAAAAAGGGGCTGTCAATCCCTTCACGGTCATGAACACGAGTGAGATCTAATAAAGAGATATAAAACAAGTAAAAAGTAAATAAAACAAAGCAAAGTATTTTTGTGTTTTTGATTTTATAGATATGAAAATATATGATGGAAAATAGACCCGGGGGCCATAGATTTCACAAGAGGCTTCTCTCTCTCGAAGAAAGCAAACGGTAGGTGAACAAATTACTATCGAGAAATTGAAAGAAAAGCGCAAAGTTATGACGATATCTAAGGCAAGGATCATGAATATAGGCATCACGTCTGTGACAAGTAGACCGACTCCTGCCTGCATCTACTACAATTACTCTACACATCGACCGACTCCTGCGTGCATCTAGACTATTAAGTTCATAAGAACAGAGTAACGCTTTAAGCAAGATGACATGATGTAGAGAGATAAACTCAAGCAATATGATATAAACCCTCATATTTTTATCCTTGATGGCAACAATGCAATGTTGAGGAACGTAGTATTTTCAAAATTTTCCTACGATCACGCAAGATCTATCTACTAGATGCATAGCAACGAAGGGGAGAGTGTGTCTACGTACCCTCGTAGACCGGGAGCGGAAGCGTCAAGTGACGCAGTTGATGTAGTCGAACTTCTTCGCGATCCAACCGATCAAGCACCGAACGTACGGCACCTCCGCGTTCAGCACACGTTCAGCTTGATGACGTCCCACGAGCTCTTGATCCAGTTGAGCTTTATGGGAGAGTTTCGCCAGCACGACGGCGTGGTGACAGATATGATGTATCTACCGGCGCAGGGCTTCACGTAAGCACTGCAACGGTATGACCGAGGTGTGTTTTTGTGGAGAGGGGCACCGCACACGGCTAAAACAATTCAACTTGTGTGTCCTAGGGTGCCCCCCTGCCCTCGTATATAAAGGAGCAAGGGAGAGGCCGGCCCTAGAGGGGGCGCGCCAAGTGTGGGGAGTCCTACTAGGACTCCCAAGTCCTAGTAGGATTCCCCTTTCCTTTCCGGAGTAGGAGAGAAGGAAAGAGGTGGAGAGGGAGAAGGAAAAAGGGGGCTGCACCCCTTGTCCAATTCGGACCAGAGGGGGGGCGCGCGCCTCCTTCCTTTTGGCCTTTCTCCTCTATTCCCGTATGGCCCAATAAGGCCCATATACTCCGAAAAATACCCGAATCACTCGGAACCTTTCCGATGGCCGAATATAGTCGTCCAATATATCAATCTTTACGTCTCGACCAATTCGAGACTCCTCGTCATGTCCCCGGCCTCATCCGGGACTCCGAACATTCTTCGGTACATCAAAACTCATAAACTCATAATACCGATCGTCATCAAACGTTAAGCGTGCGGACCCTACGGGTTCGAGAACTATGTAGACATGACCGAGACTCATCTCTGGTCAATAACCAATAGCGGAATATGGATGCTCATATTGGCTCCTACATATTCTACGAAGATCTTTATCGGTCAAACCGCATAACAACATACGTTGTTCCTTTTGTCATTGGTATGTTACTTGCCCGAGATTCGATCGTCGGTATCTCTATACCTAGTTCAATCTCGTTACCGGCAAGTCTCTTTACTCGTTCCGTAATACATCATCTCATGACTAACTCATTAGTCTTTTGCTTGCAAGGCTTATTATGATGTGCATTACCGAGAGGGCCCAGAGATACCTCTCCGACACTCAGAGTGACAAATCCTAGTCTTGATCTATGCCAACACCACGAACACTTTCGGAGACACCTGTAGAGCATCTTTATGATCACCCAGTTACGTTGTGACGTTTGATAGCACACAAGGTGTTCCTACGATATTCGGGAGTTGCATAATCTCATAGTCATAGGAACATGTATAAGTCATGAAGAAAGCAATAACAGTAAAACTAAACGATCATAATGCTAAGCTAATGGATGGGTCTTGTCCATCACATCATTCTCCTAATGATGTGATCCCGTTGATCAAATGACAACTCATGTCTATGGTTAGGAAACATAACCATCTTTGATCAATGAGCTAGTCTAGTAGATGCATACTAGGGACACTCTGTTTTGTCTATGTATTCACACATGTACTAAGTTTCCGGTTAATACAATTCTAGCATGAATAATAAACATTTATCATGATATAAGGAAATATAAATAACAACTTTATTATTGCCTCTAGGGCATATTTCCTTCAGTCTCCCACTTGCACTAGAGTCAATAATCTAGCTCACATCGCCATGTGATTTAATACCGATAGTTCACATCGTTATGTGAATAACACCCATAGTTCACATCGCCATGTGACCAACACCCAAAGGGTTTACTAGAGTCAATAATCTAGTTCACATCGCTATGTGATTAATACCCAAGAGTAATAAGGTGTGATCATGTTTTGCTTGTGAGAGAAGTTTAGTCAACGGGTCTGTCACATTCAGATCCGTATGTATTTCACAAATTTCTATGTCTACAATGCTCTGCATGGAGCTACTCTAGCTAATTGCTCCCACTTTCAATACGCATCAAGATTAATACTTAAAGTCATCTGGATTTAGTGTCAAAGCTTGCATCGGCGTAACCCTTTACGACGAACTCTTTATCACCTCCATAATCGAGAAACATTTCCTTAGTCATCCAGTTACTAAGGATAATTTTGACCGTTGTACAGTGATCTACTCCTGGATCACTATTGTACCCCCTTGACAAACTCATGGCAAGGTACACAACATGTTTGGTACACAGCATGGCATACTTTATAGAACCTATGGCTGAGGCATAGGGAATGACTTTCATTCTCTCTATATTTTTCTGCCGTGGTCTGGCTTTGAGTCTTACTCAACTTCACACCTTACAAGTCAGGCAAGAACTCCTTCTTTGACTGATCCATTTTGAACTACTTCAAAATCTTATCAAGGTATGTACTCATCGAAAGTCTTATCAAGCATCTTGATCTATCTCTATAGATCTTGATGCCCAATATGTAAGCAGCTTCACCAAGGTCTTTCTTTGAAAAACTCCTTTCAAACACTCCTTTATGCTTTCCAGAAAATTCTACATCATTTCCGATCGACAATATGTCATTCACATATACTTATCAGAAAGGTTGTAGTGCTCTCACTCACTTCTTGTAAATACAGGCTTCACCGCAAGTCTGTATAAATCTATGTGCTTTGATAAACTTATCAAAGCGTATATTCCAACTCCGAGATGCTTGCACCAGTCCATAGATGGATCGCTGGAGCTTGCACATTTTGTTAGCACCTTTAGGATTGACAAAACCTTCTGGTTGCATCATATACAAGTCTTCTTTAATAAATCCATTAAAGAATGCAGTTTTGTTATCCATTTGCCAGATTTCATAAAATGCGGCAATTGCTAACATGATTCAGACAGACTTAAGCATCGCTACGGGTGAGAAAGTCTCATCGTAGTCAACTCCTTGGACTTGTTGAAAAACTTTCGCAACAAGTCGAGCTTTGTAAACAGTAACATTACCGTCAGCGTCAGTCTTCCTCTTGAAGATCCATTTATTTTCGATGGCTTGCCGATCATCGGGCAAGTGAACCAAAGTCCACACTTTGTTCTCATATATGGATCCCATCTCAGATTTCATGGCCTCAAGCCATTTTGCGGAATCTGGGCTCATCATCGCTTCCTCATAGTTCATAGGTTCATCATGGTCCAGTAACATGACTTCCAGAACCGGGTTGCCGTACCACTCTGATGCGGAACGAACTCTGGTTGATCTACGAAGTTCAGCAGAAACTTGATCTGAAGTTTCATGATCATCATCATTAGCTTCCTCACTAATTGGTGTAGGAATCACTGGAACTAGTTTCTGTGATGTTCCACTTTCCAATTCGGGAGAAGGTATAATTACCTCATCAAGTCCTACTTTCCTCCCACTCACTTCTTTCGAGAGAAACTCCTTCTCTAGAAAGGATCCACTCTTAGCAACAAAGACCTTGCCTTCGGATCTGTGATAGAAGGTGTACCCAACAGTTTCTTTTGGGTATCCTATGAAGATTTACTTCTCCGATTTGGGTTCGAGCTTATCATGTTGAAACTTTTTCACATAAGCATTGCAGTCCCAAACTTAAAGAAATGACAGCTTAGGTTTCTCGTCAAACCACAGTTCATACGGTGTCATCTCCACGGATTTAGATGGTGCCCTATTTAACGTGAATGTAGCCGTCTCTAATGCATAACCCCAAAAGCGATAGTGGTAGATCGGTAAGAGACATCATCGATCGCACCATATCTAATAAAGTACGGTTATGACGTTCGGACACACCATTACACTGTGGTGTTCCAGGTGGCGTGAGTAGTGAAACTATTTCACATTGTTTTTACTGAAGGCCAAACTCGCTAACTCAAATATTTTACCTCTACGATCATATCGTAGAAACTCTTATTTTCTTGTTACGATGATTCTCCACTTCACTCTGAAATTCTTTGAACTTTTCAAATGTTTCAGACTTGTGCTTCATTAAGTAGATATACCCGTATCTGCTCAAATCATCAGTGAAGGTCAGAAAATAACGATACCCGCCGCGAGCTTGAACACTCATTGGTCCACATACATCTGTATGTATGATCTCCAACAATTCTGTTGCTCGCTCCATTGTTCTGGAGAACGGATTTTTAGTCATCTTGCCCATGAGGCATGGTTCGCAAGCACCAAGTGATTCATAATCAAGTGATTCCAAAAGTCCATCACTATGGAGTTTCTTCATGCGCTTTACACCATTATGACCTAAACGGCAGTGCCACAAATAAGTTGCACTATCATTATTAACCTTGCATCTTTTGGCTTCAATATTATGAATATGTGTATCACCACGATCGAGATCCAACAAACTATTTTCATTGGGTGTATGACCATCGAAGGTTTTATTCATGTAAACAGAATAACAATTATTCTATGACTTTAAATGAATAACCGTATTGCAACAAATATGATCAAATCATATTCATGCTCAACGCAAATGCCAAATAACATTTATTTAGGTTTTACACTAATCCCGAAAGTATAGGGAGTGTGCGATGATGATCATTTCAATCTTGGAACCACTTCCAACACACATCGTCACTTCACCTTTTAACTAGTCTCTGTTCATTCTGCAATTCTCGTTTCGAGTTACTAATTTTAGCAATTGAACCGGTATCAAATACCCAGGGGTTGCTATGAACACTAGTAAAGTACACATCAATAATCTATATATCAAAATATACCTTTGTTCACATTGCCATCCTTCTTATCCGCCAAGTACCTAGGGTAGTTCCACTTCCAGTGACCATTTCCTTTGCAGTAGAAGCACTTAGTTTCAGGCTTGAGTTTTAGCTTTGGGTTTCTTCACGGGAGTGACAACTTGCTTGTCATTCTTCTTGAAGTTCCCCTTCTATCCCTTTGCCCTTTACTTGAAATAAGTGGTCTTGTTAACCATCAACACTTGATGCTTTTTCATGATTTCTACCTTCGCCGACTTCAGCATCGCGAAGAGCTCGGGAATTCCTTTCGTCATCCCTTGCATATTATAGTTCATCACGAAGTTCTACTAACTTGGTGATAGTAACTAGAGAACTTTGTCAATTACTATCTTATCTGGAAGATTAACTCCCACTTGATTCAAGTAACTGTAGTACCCAGACAATCTGAGCACATGCTCACTGGTTGAGCTATTCTCCTCCATCTTGTAGGCAAAGTACTGCCAGAAGTCTTATACCTCTCGACACGGGCATGAGTATGAAATACTAATTTCAACTCTTGGAACATCTTATATGCTCCGTGGCGTTCGAAACTTTTTTGAAGTCCCGGTTCTAAGCCATAAAGCATGGTGCACTTAAACTATCAAGTAGTCATCATACCGAGCTTTTGTCAAAACGTTCATAACGTCTACATCTGCTCCTGCAATAGGTCTGTCACCTAGCGGTGCATCAAGGACATAATTCTTCTGTGCAGCAATGAGGATAACCCTCAGATCACAGAACAATTCCGCATCATTGCTACTAACATCTTTCAACTTAGTTTTCTCTAGGAACATAAAAAATAAACGCGGAGCAACATCACGAGCTATTGATCTACAACATAGATATGCTAATACTACCAGGACTAAGTTCATGATAAATTAAAGTTCAATTTAATCATATTACTTAAGAACTCCCACTTAGATAGACATCCCTCTAGTCATCTAAATGATCACGTGATCCAAATCAACTAAACCATGTCCGATCATCACGTGAGATGGAGTAGTTTCAATGGTGAACATCTTTATGTTGATCATATCTACTATATGATTCACGCTCGACCTTTCGGTATCCAGTGTTCCGAGGCCATATCTGCATATGCTAGGCTCGTCAAGTTTAACCCGAGTATTCTGCGTGTGCAAAACTGTCTTACACCCGTTGTATTTGAACGTAGAGCTTATCACACCCGATCATCACGTGGTGTCTCGGCACGAAGAACTTTTGCAACGGTGCATACTCAGGGAGAACACTTGTACCTTGAAATTTTGTAAGGGATCATCTTATAATGCTACCGTCGTACTAAGCAAAATAAGAAGCATAATAAGATAAACATCACATGCAAATCAAAATATGTGACATGATATGGCCATCATCATCTTGTGCTTTTGATCTCCATCTCCAAAGCACCGTCATGATCACCTTCGTCACCGGCGCGACACCTTGATCTCCATCGTAGCATCGTTGTCGTCTCGCCAACTATTGCTTCTACGACTATCGCTACCGCTTAGTGATAAAGTAAAGCAATTACATGGCGATTGCATTTCATACAATAAAGCGACAACCATATGGCTCCTGCCAGTTGCCGATAACTTTACAAAACATGATCATCTCATACAAAACCGTATATCTCATCATGTCTTGACCATATCACATCACAACATGCCCTGCAAAAGCAAGTTAGATGTCCTCTACTTTGTTGTTGCAAGTTTTACATGGATGCTACGGGCTTAGCAAGAACCGTTCTAACCTACGAATACAAAACCACAACGATGTTTCGTCAAGTATGTGCTGTTTTAACCTTCACAAGGACCGGGCGTAGCCACACTTGATTCAGCTAAAGTGAGAGAGACAGACACCCGCTAGTCACCTTTAAGCAACGAGTGCTCATAACGGTGAAACCAGTCTCGCGTAAGCATACGCGTAATGTCGGTCCGGGCCGCTTGATCTCACAATACCGCTGAAGCAAAGTATGACATGCTGGTAAGCAGTATGACTAGTATCGCCCACAACTCATTGTGTTCTACTCGTGCATATCATCTACGCATAGACCTGGCTCATGATGCCACTGTTGGGGAACGTAGTATTTTCAAAATTTTCCTACGATCACGCAAGATCTATCTACTAGATGCATAGCAACGAGGGGGAGAGTGTGTCTACGTACCCTCGTAGACCGGGAGCGGAAGCGTCAAGTGACGCGGTTGATGTAGTTGAACTTCTTCGCGATCCAACCGATCAAGCACCGAACGTACGGCACCTCCGCGTTCAGCACACGTTCAGATTGATGACGTCCCACGAGCTCTTGATCCAGTTGAGCTTTACGGGAGAGTTTCGCCAGCACGACGGCGTGGTGACAGATATGATGTATCTACCAGCGTAGGGCTTCGCCTAAGCACTGCAACGGTATGACCGAGGTGTGTTTCTGTGGAGAGGGGCACCGCACACAGCTAAAACAATTCAACTTGTGTGTCCTAGGGTGCCCCCTGCCCTCGTATATAAAGGAGCAAGGGAGAGGCCGGCCCTAGAGGGTGCGCGCCAAGTGTGGGGAGTCCTACTAGGACTCCCAAGTCCTAGTAGGATTCCTCTTTCCTTTCCGGAGTAGGAGAGAAGGAAAGAGGTGGAGAGGGAGAAGGAAAAAGGGGGCTGCACCCCTTGTCCAATTCGGACCAGAGGGGGGGCGCGCGCCTCCTTCCTTTTGGCCTTTCTCCTCTATTCCCGTATGGCCCAATAAGGCCCATATACTCCGAAAAATACCCGAATCACTCGGAACCTTTCCGATGTCCGAATATAGTCGTCCAATATATCGATCTTTACGTCTCGACCATTTCGAGACTCCTCGTCATGTCCCCGGCCTCATCCGGGACTCCGAACTCCTTCGGTACATCAAAAATCATAAACTCATAATACCGATCGTCATCAAACGTTAAGCGTGCGGACCCTACGGGTTCGAGAACTATGTAGACATGACCGAGACTCATCTTCGGTCAATAACCAATAGTGGAACCTGGATGCTCATATTGGCTCCTACATATTCTACGAAGATCTTTATCGGTCAAACCGCATAACAACATACGTTGTTCCTTTTGTCATTGGTATGTTACTTGCCCGAGATTCGATCGTCGGTATCTCTATACCTAGTTCAATCTCATTACCGGCAAGTCTCTTTACTCGTTCCGTAATACATCATCTCGTGACTAACTCATTAGTCTTTTGCTTGCAAGGCTTATTATGATGTGCATTACCGAGAGGGCCCAGAGATACCTCTCCGACACTCGGAGTGACAAATCCTAGTCTTGATATATGCCAACACCACGGACACTTTTGGAGACACCTGTAGAGCATCTTTATGATCACCTAGTTACGTTGTGACGTTTGATAGCACACAAGGTGTTCCTACGGTATTCGGGAGTTGCATAATCTCATAGTCATAGGAACATGTATAAGTCATGAAGAAAGCAATAGCAGTAAAACTAAACGATCATAATGCTAATCTAACGGATGGGTCTTGTCCATCACATCATTCTCCTAATGATGTGATCCCGTTGATCAAATGACAACTCATGTCTATGGTTAGGAAACATAACCATCTTTGATCAATGAGCTAGTCTAGTAGAGGCATACTAGGGACACTCTGTTTTGTCTATGTATTCACACATGTACTAAGTTTCCGGTTAATAAAATTCTAGCATGAATAATAAACATTTATCATGATATAAGGAAATATAAATAACAACTTTATTATTGCCTCTAGGGCATATTTCCTTCATGCAATACGTGCCTCGCTACACGTACTGTCACTGGGTGAGGACACTGCAAGATTGAACCCAAAACTAAGCACATCTCCCATTACAAGAACTACGAATCTAGTTGGCCAAACCAAACCAATAATTCGAAGAGAAATACAAAGATATCAAATCATGCATATAATAATTCAGAGATGACTCAAATAATATTCATAGATAATCTGATCATAAATCCACAATTCATCGGATCTCGACAAATACACCGCAAAAGAATATTACATTGGATACAACTCCAAGAACATTGAGGAAAACATTGCATTGAAGATCAAAGAGAGAGAAGAAGCCATCTAGCTACTAGCTATGGACCCGAAGGTCTGTGGTAAACTACTCATGCATCATCGGAAGGGTAGCAAGGTTGATGTAGAAGCCCTCCGTGATCGAATCCCACTCCGGCAGAGTACCAGAAAAGGCCTCCAGATGGGATCTCACGAGGTCAGAGACCTGCGGCGGTGGAAAAGTGTTTTCGTGGATGCCTCTAGGGTTTTGGGAATATTTCTGATTTTGTAGGCCAAGGAAGTAGGTCAGGGGGTTGATACGTCCATTTTGCATCATGTTTTCTTACTGTTATTACTAATGTTTTCATGCATAATAATGTTTTTTGGAGTAATTCTAATGCCTTTTCTCTCATAATATGCATGGTTTGTATCAAGAGGGAGAATACCGACAGCTGGAAATCTTGACCTGGAAAAGCAATGTCAGGCTACCTATTCTGCACAACTCCAAATGAGCTAAAACTTTATGGGGATTTTTATGGAATAAATGAAAATTACAGGAGTTGATAACCACCGGAGGGGGCCCCCAGGCGCAACCTTGTGGGGTGTTCTCACCCTGGCCCACCTCCGGTGCCCCCCTTCTTGTATATAAGTCATTCTGACATAGAAAAAATAATAAGGAGAGGACTTTCAGGAGGGAGCGCCATCGTCTCGAGGTGGAACTTGGGCAGGAGCACTTTTGTCCTCTGGCGGAGCAATTCCGCCGGGGGAACTTCCCTCCCGAAGGGGGAAATCATCATCATCATCATCATCATCATCATCACCAACAACTCTCCCATCTTGGGGATGGCAATCTCCATCAACATCTTCATCAGAACCATCTCCTCTCAAACCCTAGTTCATCTCTTGTGTTGAATCTTTGTACCGGAACCTAAGATTGGTGCTTGCGGGTAACTAGTAGTGTTGATTACATATTGTAGTTGATTACTATATGGTTAATTTGGTGGAAGATTATATGTTAAGATTTGTTATGCCATTTAATATCCCTCTGATCATGAACATGTTTGTCACTTGTGATTAGTTACTTTTGTTCTTGAGGTCACGGGAGAAATCATGTTGCAAGTAACCATGTGAACTTGATATGTGTTTGATATTTTGATAGTATGTATGTTGTGATTCCCTTAGTGGTGTCATGTGAACGTTGACTACACGACACTTCACCATATTTGGGCCTAAGGGAATGCATTGTGGATTAGTTATTAGATGATGGGTTGCTAGAGTGACAGAAGCTTAAACCCTAGTGAAAGGATCGATATGGTTGACTAGAGGGGGGGGGGTGAATAGGCAACTAACAATTTTTAGCTTTTCTTAACCACTTTAAATTAAACATCAAAGTAAGTTTTTTAGATATGCTACTAAGATGACAACTAATAGGAAGTAAAGATAACAAACTCACAAGCAAGCTATAGGAGATAAACAAGTAATGCTTGCACAAGTAAAGGAAAGAAATAACCACAAGTGGAACCGGTGAAGACGAGGATGTGTTGCCGAAGTTCCTTCCCTTTGAGGGGAAGTACGTCTCCGTTGGAGCGGTGTGGAGGCACAATGCTCCCCAAGAAGCCACTAGGGCCACCGTATTCTCCTCACGCCCTCACACGATGCAAGGTGCCATGATTCCACTAGTGGTGCCCTTGAAGGCGGCAACCGAACCTTTACAAACAAGGTTGGGGCTATCTCCACAACTAAATTGAAGACTCCCAACGAAACCACGAAGCTTCACCACAATGGAATATGGCTTCGAGGTGACCTCAACCGTCTAGGGTGCTCAAACACCCAAGAGTAACAAGATCCGCTAGGGATTAGTGGGGGGAATCAAATATCTCTTGGTGGAAGTGTAGATCGATGCCTTCTCAAGCAATCCCGAGCAAATCACCAAGTTTGATTGGCTAGGGAGAGAGATCGGGCGAAAATGGAGCTTTGGAGCAACAATGGAGTATGTGGGGGAAGAGGCGAGTCTTCTTGGGGAAGACGACCCCCTATATATAGTGGGAGAACAAATCCAACCGTTATCCCACGTTTCTGCCCGCAGAGAGCGGTACTACCGCACGTAAGTTGCGGTACTACCGCTTGGCCAGCGGTACTACCGCTCTGGGTGCGGTACTATCGCTGTAGCAGCACTAGCCAGATTGCACTCTAACACGAAGGTATACGAGCGGTAGTACTGCCTGAGCGGTACTACCGCTCGCCCTTGCGGTACTACCGCAAGGCAGAGACAAGCAGGCCAAGGACAAGCACAGATGAAATAAATTACATCCGTAGCTACATCCGCAGAAATACGGTAGTAGAAAAACACGACACAGTACTACCGCTTGATACAAGAGGTACTACCGCGTAAGATGCGGAAGTAAAAAATTACTTCCGCACCTACTTCTGCACTTGGTGCAGTGCCGGGCCAGATACACGGTACTACCGTTCTGGAGCCGCGGTACTACCGCTGGTGCGGTACTACCGTGCCTCCAGGCGGTACTACCATGTGGCTGTGCGGTACTACCGTGCCTGCAGGCGGTACTACCGTGTGGCTGTGCGGTACTACCGCTTATGGGAGCGGTACTACCGCTTGCCAGGCAGGTGTACTAGTAAGAAGCCATGGTTTGCATATACGATAAGAAACGGCCGGAGCTCCAGAGAAGCAAAGGAAAGGTGGTGCGAGAGTAGGATGTGTACGTGTTGATTCCACCCAAACCTTTCCGAAACGGACCCCCTCTTAATAGTACGACTTTCCTATTACTCAAAGCCACCGACAGGGAGCAAAAAGGAAACACCGTCTTCCATCGAATCCGAGGGGCAAACAATCGTCTTGTGCCTAAGTGAGATATACCTGAAAGAGCTTAGAGCACATGATTAGTCCGCAAATGCATTGTCATCAATCACCAAAACTACTTAGGGAGAAATATGCCCTTACAATCTCCCCCTTTTTGGTGGATTGATGACAATACGGGATTTGCACAAGGATATATAAGAGAGTATGCAATCCTAATAAATGCTAGAATATAGGTGAGCTCCCCCTAGATGTGTGCCTACATGAGAGAGTGCTTTGGACTGCACAACACACATACTAGGATCAATGCTCCCCCTATATTCTACAAATAATATACTCCTTACATATAAAGAGTAAGAGTCTACGGACAGTAGTAAGGAGGATAAGGTGAGCACATAAACAAGGGAAAGTAAACTAACTGCTCACGACAAAATAGTAAAGACATAACAACGAGTTTAACGGCAGAGAAGCATATGTCTTACACCATACGATAGTCTCACGCACACGACATAAAAGCAACCAAACAAATAGAGTTCTATCAACGAAAACACAAGAAACGGCACAAGACGCAAATCACTCTTTCCCCCTTTGGCATCGAGACACCACAAAGGGAAAGAGGACACTAAGAAGGGTGGTAGCTTTGGCGGAGGATCTCAGTCATCGTGCTCTCCATCGGACTCCTGCTGCTCCTCCTGCTGCTCCCCGTCAGACTCAGACCACTTGTACCCCTGTTGGGCCATCCATGCTGCCTCAGGGGTGATGTTGTCCTCGGATCCGTTGGACACATTCTCACCGAAGATCCTCATGATCTTCTTGTCACGCTGGCGAGACTCCTTGTGAGTGACATGAGCCCTGTACTGACCTTGAGCTTGCATGCAGAAAAGGGCCTTCATCTTCTTCTTTAGCTTTTTAGCCCAAGAGGGCTCAGAAGAGGAAGGAGCATATCTTCCAGGGCTCTCCTCAGCTGCCTCCTCCACAGGCTCCTCGTCAGTACCCATCTGAGCCGCAGCAGCTTGTGCACGAGTGGTAGTGTTGGCCCATCGAGTCTTGATGCGAAGACGAATGGGGTCATGACGGATACACTCGGCCTCGAACTCCTCATTAGGGTAAAGCTTCTCCCAAGTCTTGGAGATGAGCAGAAACAGGAATAGACCATAGATGGGTACCTTGCGAGTGTAGATCGCAAAGCGGAGCTCACACCACATGATATGGGATATGTCAAGTGGTGGAGACTGCGCCGTGCGAGCCGCTTCACACATCAGCAGCATGTCGACTAGGTATGCATGGATCTTGTCCTTGTCCCCAACTCGAGGAAACAAGGTGTTGCGGAAGATCCGATGCATGATGTCCAAAAAGGGGTTCAGCACCCATGTCTTCTTGCCACTTGCAAGAGTCTTCTCCACATAGAATGGTAACAATTTGTCTTTGTTGGCAGCTTCTGGATTGGCATGAGGCCGAGCTCCAACTTGGTTGTGGAGTCCCTCGTCAGCAATCTGTAAAAGATCCATGAATTCCTTCCAAGTTGCAGTCATCTTGTGACCATTAGTCATCCAAGTCATTGGGCGATCTTCCTTGGTGTGGAAGTGCACCGAAGCATAAAACTGAGCAATGATCTCTGGATCAAAATCATGCTGAAAGGTCATGAAGTGCTCAAGCCCAAACTTCTCGACCAGATCCAGAGCCTCGGCAAAGTAAGCCAGGTTATCGGCCCTCCACATGTGGGCCATGCCCACCCAATGAGCATCCATGTACAGGTTGGTCTTGCTCTTGAGCACCTCTGTGTAGATGCGATACTGCTACTTGGTCCAGAAAAGTTCATCCCCATGAAACTGAGCTCGGGGTTCTCCATAAGGGTTGTGCTTCCTCCGTGCCATGAACTCATTAGCTGGCATTTCTTCCATAGTCATAGAGGATTCCTTTTGCTTGTTGGCGGTGGTCTTGAACTTGCGTTGGGGATTGGAGCCCTCTGGCACATCACTGGGGTTGCACAGATGCTTGGACCCGGTGTCGCGGACTGGATTGGCACGACGAACATCGGAACCGGAGCCACCACCTAAGACACAAACACAAGAACACGACGAAAACACAAAGAGAATCAATGCAAAAGCCTCAAAAGCACATGAAACGAGTATAAATGGTAATATGTAAGTGCTACGAAGGAACTATGACACAAGCGGTAGTACTGCCTGACGGACGCGGAAGTAAAAATTTAGTACCGCTTGATGGATGCGGTAGTACCACACAGTATGCGGTAGTAAAAGTTTACTTCCGTGACCAGAGACGGAAGTAAAAAAGTAGTACCGCTTAGGGAGCGGTAGTACCGCATTGTGGTTGCGGTAGTACCGCTCGGTATGCGGTAGTAATATTTTTCTTCCGCGTCAGAGCGGTAGTACCGCGGTGGTCAGCGGTAGTACCGCTCGGGTCAGATCTGAAGAATGGATCTAGACTAGATCGAGCGGTAGTACCGCGGTTCGCCAGCAGTAGTACCGCTCGTGTCAGATCTGAAAAGAACGGATCTAGACTAGACCGCGTAGATCGAAGAACGGTACTACGGCTGATCATAGTAACTTGGTAGCAACATACATACTAGCATTTCTAGTGCAAAAACACTCTCCTACATCCTAATCTTCCATGGATAAGAACACGAAGAACGCTAGAACACCAAGCATCTCCCCAAACCCTAAAAACAACAACTAGGCAAAAAGAAGAGGGGATTTGGGGAGAAACCTTCATCCATGGCAAGAGGTCGAGGTGGGGAGCGATCCCACCGGTCGGAATGCGAGGAGAGTGGCCGAGGGAGGAGATCCGGCGAGGTCCTCCGGCGGCGTTCTTGAGAGGGAGAGAGAGAGATGGCGTGGGGGTTAGGAGATGAATGGGTATGGGGGAGTGGGAACTCCCCCTGCCCGCTTATAACCCCCACCCGTTCGGATACATACGGTAGTACCGCGGTCATCGCGGTAGTACCGCTTGGGCGGAAGTACCGCACGCTAAGCGGTAGTACCGCTCTACCAGCGGCAGTAAAAAATTACTGCCGTGCTGGACTTGCGGTAGTACCGTAGGCTCTTTTGCGGTAGTACCGTGACTGAGCACGGTAGTACCGCTCCTCCAAGAACTTGCACGTTTCAACACGAGGCTTTCAACAAAGGAGAGAAGAAGGACAAAGAAAAACACACGCACGGAAAAAACACAACTCCAACGAGGAGGGCGGTGGCCGAGGCCACCTATGTTTGAGTTATTTGGTATGGCACCGCCAAGAACTATCCTTGGGCCCATGACCAATACTCGTCTTGAAGCACTTATACCATCTACGTATGGCAAATGACAAAGACTTGATCAATTTATGCATAATGGGGGGGGGGGGGAGGAATAGTTCATTGAGAGAACAATACTCCCCCTATGTCCATGCCTACATCTAGACAAGATAACTATATTGAGTGTGAGGAGTGTGTGCAAAGTCTCAAGCCACATTGCTCAAATCGATGATATTTAGCTCATGCCTTAACTCGCGAAATCTTGCTTCATCCAACGGCTTCATGAAGATATCTGCAAGGTTATCATGAGTGTTGACACAGTGAAGCTCGATCTCTCCTTGCCTTATGTGATCCCGGATGAAGTGATACCGAATCTCTATATGCTTCGTCTTGAAGTGTTGCACCAGGTTGAGAGAAATCTTGATGGCACTTTCATTGTCACACCAAAGAGGCTCTTTGTCACAAGTGACACCGTAATCCTTTAAAGTTTGCCTCATCCATAAGAGTTGAGCACAACAACTGCCAGCAGCCACATACTCTGCTTCGGTGGACGAGAGAGACACACAACTTTGCTTTTTGGAAGACCAACTAACAAGAGAGCAACCAAGAAATTGGCACCCTCCAGAAGTGGAGTTCCTATCCACTTTGTCTCCCGCCCAGTCAGAATCAGAGAAACCTACAAGGTTGAAGTTTGCTCCTCTTGGGTACCATAAGCCAAAGTTTGGGGTATGAGCCAAATATCGAAAGATTCGCTTGACAGCCACAAAGTGACTTTCCTTAGGTGAGGCTTGAAACCGTGCACATATTTCCACACTCAACATAATATTCGGTCTAGATGCACAAAGGTAAAGCAAGGAACCGATCATAGAGCGATATACCTTTTGATCCACCGCTTTACCATTGGGATCAATGTCAAGTTGGCACTTGGTTGGCATTGGAGTAGTAGCCGGCTTGACATCACTTAGATTGAACCTCTTGAGCATGTCATGAGTATACTTGGATTGTTTGATTAAGATCCCGTCTCTTCTTTGCTTGATCTCAAACCCAAGGAAGTACTTCAACTCTCCCATCATGGACATCTCAAAATGTGTGGTCATGAGTGCGGTGAACTCATCATTGAAAGCTTTGTTAGGAGAACCAAAGATAATATCATCAACATATAGTTGGCATACAAACAACTCCCCTTTGACCTTCTTAGTAAAAAGAGTGGGGTCGATTTTCCCAATTTCAAACCCACGATCTTGTAACAACTCGGTAAGATGCTCATACCACGCACGTGGGGCTTTTTTAAGGCCATAGAGTGCCTTATCGAGTTGGTACACGTGATTGGGGAGCTTAGGATCCTCAAACCCCGGGGGTTGTTTAACATACACCAACTCATTAATAGGACCATTAAGAAATGCACTTTTCACATCCATTTGTTGCAATTTAAAGTTATGATGGGAAGCATAGGCAAGCAACAAACAAATGGATTCAAGACGAGCAACGGGGGCAAAGGTTTCACCGTAGTCGATACCCTCGACTTGGGAGTATCCTTGAGCCACCAGACGCGCCTTGTTGCGGATGACAATGCCATGAGCATCTTGCTTGTTCTTAAAGATCCACGTGGTTCCAATGACATTATGGTTCTCCTTTGGCCTTGGCACCAGACGCCACACCTTGTTGCGCTCGAAGTTATGGAGTTCTTCATGCATGGCATTGAGCCAATCAGGGTCTTCGAGCGCCTCATAAACCTTCTGAGGTTCAACACAGGAGACAACAGCTTGATGAACACAATAGTTTGCTAATTGTCTACGAGTGCTTACCCCCCTTTTGATGCTTCCTAGAATGTTCTCCATGTGATGTTCTCTGGAAGCAAGCCTGGAGGCAACTTTTGCAGCACGACGCTCCAATTGCTCTTCAAGAGATAACTGAGGAGCATTGAGTTGATCATCTTGAGCGTCGTCAGGAGCTAGATCTTGATCTTGAGTTTCCTCTTGACCTTGATCTTGGTCGGAGGACAGAACTTGGCCTTGTGCATCATTTGGTGGCTCCCCACCATCTTGTGATTGATCTTGCACTTGCCCTTGTTCGTCCGGTTGAGGGCCTTCACTTTGTTCTTCGGAAGCGCGTGGGTCTTGGGTTGGTGATGGTTCCACTTGAGTGGAACATTGTCCTTCTCCTTCGGCCACAAGGGGTTCCTCAATGGGTAGGATATATCCAACACCCATTCTTCTTATGGCTTGAGGAGGAATTTCATCACCTACATCACAAGTACCACTTTCCTCCACTTGGGAGCCGTTATTTTCATCAAACTCTACATTACTCGTCTCCTCAATGAGTCCATTAGACTTGTTGAGGACACGATAAGCATGAGAGTTTGTAGCATAACCAACAAATATGCCCTCGTGAGCTCTAGATTCAAATTTAGACTAGCGAACACCTTTCTTGAGAATGAAACACTTACACCCGAATACCCGGAAGTACTTGAGATTGGGCTTGTTACCGGTAAGTATCTCATATGGAGTTTTGTTCAAGCCTTTGCCGAGATAGAGCCGATTTGATGCATGGAAAGTGGTGTTGATGGCTTCGGCCCAAAAGTTGTATGGATATTTGAATTCCGCCATCATGGTTCTTGCCGCATCCATCAGAGTTCGGTTCTTTCTCTCCGCTACACCGTTTTGTTGAAGGGTATAGGGAGCTGCATATTGATGTTTGATCCCCTCATCACTGATAAACTCATCCAAGGTGTACTTCTTGAACTCGGTGCCGTTGTCACTTCTGATCATCAAAATCTTTGCTTCATGTTGTTGTTGAGCTTCATTTGCAAAGTTGATGACGGTTTGTTGGGTCTCACTCTTCTTCTTGAAGAAGTATACCCAGGTGTATCTTGAGTAATCATCCACAATCACCAAGCAGTACTTTCTACCCCCAAGACTATCAAAAGATGGAGGCCCAAAGAGGTCCATGTGAAGGAGCTCTAGGGGTCTCTTTGAATAGATGATAGTCGTGGGAGGGTGAGCCATCTCATGTAACTTTCCTTCAATGCAAGCCCTGCAAGCACGATCTTTGGCAAAGCTAACATTTGTTAGTCCACGAACATGGTCCCCCTTGAGAAGACTTTGCAAAGATCTCATATTGACATGGGCCAAACGGCGATGCCAAATCCATCCCACATTAACTTTAGCCATTAAGCATGTCGCGACCTTAGTGGGTTGCTTCGAGAAGTTAACCACATAAAGACCGTTCTCGACATGCCCAACATAGGCTACTTTAAGAGTCTTGCTCCACAAGAGGGCCACGTTATCAATATCAAAAAATGTAGCAAAGCCCATGAGTGCAAGTTGGCGAACAGAAAGTAAATTGTATGCAAGGGACTCAACAAGCATGACTTTCTCGATCGTGAGATCATGAGAGGCAACAACCTTGCCGAGCCCCAATACCTTAGAAGATGAAGCATCACCCCATTCGACGTTGGTGGCCATAGATGAACCTAGATGCACGTCCACCACCAAGTCTTTGCTTCCGGTCATATGATTTGTGGCTCCACTATCGAGCAACCATGATCCCCCACTAGAAGCAAACTCCTACAAGAGATCAATGCTTGGATTTAGGTACCCATTTGGTAATGGGTCCTTTGAGGTTAGTAACAAGGGTCTTAGGAACCCAAATGGACCATTCAATGTACTCATAAGAAGAACCAACAAATTTAGCAAAGACATGACCATCACTAGCGCGACATAAAACATATGAAGTATTAAAGTCGCCGACTGATGGCTTCTCGCCCCTCGTTGGTTACCCCAAGTGGAAGGTTTGAGATGCAGTGTAGCGGAAGTTTTCCCTTGGCAAAGATACCAAGGATCGATTTCCCTGAGACTCCCAGTTTCAACAAGAAGGTGTCAACTGCTAACGGCGCCAGATATTAGCAATCAACGTGGACCTGCACACAGATACAAATAACTTTGCTCCCAACGAGTACAGAGAGGTTGTCAATCCCTCCGGCCTTGTAGTTTACAAAGGATCAAACGCAAGTGATAAAAGTGATAGGTATTGCTGCAAATAGTAAGTAAAAGCGGAAAGTAAATAGCGGATGTGATCAATGATGGTAATATGGACCGGGGTCCCATGATGTTCACTAGTGATGTCTCTCTCCCAAAAGACGATAAAACAGCTATGTGAGGTGAACGAATTACAGCTGGGCAATTGACAGAATTATGTGCGCAAACCAATGCCAACTATGTTGCAAGAAAGGTAGAGGTTCAAAGCATGGGCGGTACGCCAAGGAAAGTAGACCGAAATCCATCTGCATCTACTACTAATCATCCACCTTGAGATATCTATCCAGAACATCTCGCTGGTATTAAGTTGCGAGTCCCACCCATAGTGTAAACTCAAAGCAACAGACAACTGCATTAAAAGAACTTTGCGTAAAGTAAACAATCCTTGCACCCGCGGGCACAAGCACCGTTGTTTCCCCCCTTGTGGCAACAGCACATCCCCTAGACTCATGTTTCTGTCACTCAAGCTAGTCATCGAGGGGCATGAACCCACAATCAAGCATAACGTTCCCTCTTGGAGTCACTACCTACTACTTGGCCAAAGCAATAAATAACAACGGAGAACATGCAAGAATTACTTACGAACATAAATATAAAAGAGGTAGATCAAATATATTACTCAAACACAATCTGAACATAATCTCACAATCCATCGGATCCCAGCAAACTCAACATAGCAACAGCATAAGGATTACATATGTGCCTCGATCATGTAGGGCAGCTCACGAGGACTAATTAGTGAAGCACAAGAACGGGAGGAGAACATCACATAGCTACTGGTCATGGACCCATGGTCCAAGGGAGACTACTCACAACTCATCCGGGAGGCGTCCATGGTGGTGGAGAGGCTCCCGGTGGTGATCCTCCCCTCCGGCAGGGTGCCGGGAAGAGTTCTCCTGGCGCTCCCGATCTTGGAAGCGCGGCGGCGGCGGAACAGAGATGAGATTGCGAAATAGGGTTCCCGTCTCGAGGGTTTCGGGACACGATATAAATATATGCCAAAGGGGGGCATCAGCGGAGGCTCGGGGGGCCCAAGCGCCCCCCCGGCGCGGCCAGGGGGGGCGCGCCACCAGGGCGCCTAGAGCCCTGGTGGCCCCCCTCCGGCTGTACTTTGGCTGCTGGGAAGCTTCTGGAACGCTGATTTTTTATATAATTTTTCCGGGATTTTTCTGGCAGTTCTCGTAATGGGAAAACCTGAAATACAAAAACAGCAGAAAACAGAAACTGGCACTGGGGTGCACTAAGTTAATAGGTTAGTCCAAATATGATCAAAAGTGTATGGAAGTGTATAAATATCATAGCAATATCACCCAAAAGAGGCATGGAGCAAGCTGAAATTATAGATACGTTTTGGACGTATCAACATCCCCAAGCTTAATTCCTGCTTGTCCTCGAGTAGGTAAATGATAACAAGAATAATTTCTGTGGTGACATGCTATTAACCATATAGGACTTTTCATAGTCATATGACAAAAGCTTACTGAGACAATGAATCTGTAGTAATTAAGTTGCCTCATGAGAAAATCACAAAGAACTGAAAGTTTTACAATATGATACTGAAACATCAAATAGATTTGCAATGAGCATGGTGTGCAAATATGATAAAGTGATATCTCGCTTGCCCCCTTTAGTGAAGCAAAACATAAATGCAGGGGCACCTCCAAGGTTTAAGTGATGACTAGATACAATGATTTCAGAATAAACGATATCGTAATCATGCAAAAGACAATGCTACTTTGGGACAATGCACATTACACTCAGAATGACAATCATGCTCTCAGTAGTCGGTGCTTTAAAAGAAGGTGGAGACTCTCGAACCGTGGCTTTTGTTGGCAAGGTTGAAAACCCGTAGTCGGAAACAAAGACAAAACATGTACCAAAGCTCTTGGTTTTAAAAACAGAGGTAATAATTATTTTTTTTGATTATGCATGTTTCGTCAATGAATGCTAGCAGACAACTCAATCACTTCTTGAGATGGACAAGTTTCGAGGAACGGCTCCCGAATGAGGATGATCACATCCTCTTAATCTCCTTTGTTTATCACTACCAAAGTTTTCTGATTTCTCATGAACAAAGCGTGAAGGAGGGTTTGTCTGTTATATTAATTTTGAGCCGGGCGCACTCAATGCCAGTTCCTTCTCGTGTTATGGGTTTGCACATTATACATGCAATCCCGGGGTGAAGCTTGTCCAACTTAAAAAGATCATGAATTAACTACTACTTCCTCATGAACTTAAAACAGAGGCACAAAATAGGAATGCATTTTTTTTTCTTTTTGAATAATTTCGAGATGGTACATGCAAGTCTCCGTTAGGAATGGCAGGTAAATACTATGTAGGAAGGTATGGTGGACTCATATGGCATAACTGGTTTAAAAGAATTTGGATGCAAAACAGTCAGTCCGCTTAGTACAGGTGGAGGTTAGCAAAAGACTGGGAGCGACCAACTAAGAGAGCAATGACGGTCATAATCATGCAGAGCGACAAAGCAACATTGAATCAGGCATGGTAGTTATATCGCTACTCAGAAACAAAAGATCATCAAGGCTTGACAGACTTTCTTTACAGTCTTAAATATGCGTGAGCATACGCCAAGTCAATCAAAATAAATTCTTGAAGGAAGATATTACTAAACCATAACACATCATAAGCAAACAAATCATGTTGGTATTCCAATAACACATTGGAAACCCCCCAGCTATTTGAGACTAACCATAAGAAAACATGAACTACTAAGCACCATTATGCACGTAGCATTTTTATCATAGACATATCAACCAATGCAACAGAAGCAAACTCTCTTAATAAGATAATCATGATAAATAAAGAGAGTTCAAGCAACCAACTAAACAAAAGCTCTTTAAAAAGATAAGCATGAAAACTAAGAGCTGATCATGATAGTAGCTATTGAAAGACAAAGAACACACACAGCAAGGATAGACATGAAAATTCTATGTTATGTTCTAGGTAGAAGTGGAGCGTGTTTCTCTCCCACATAAAGAAAGCTGAGTTCCGACTCGTTATGAAAAGCTAAGGAAAACTGAAAAGGAAAACTAAAAGCAAGACGCTCCAACCATAGAACATAACACATGAAGTGATAAAAATATAGTGCAACGAAAGACGAACTGATAATGTTGATGTAGAAGGGGATGCACGGGGGCATCCCCAAGCTTAGACGCTTGAGTCTCCTTGAATATTTCTTGGGGGGTGCATGGAGGCATCCCCAAGCTTGAGCGTTTGACACTCCTGAATCTTTTTATCATCTTCCCTCGCACACTTGAAAACTCCCTTCATACATAACTCATCATAATCTGATTAGCGAGGTTAGTACCCATAATAAAATAATTGTTCCTTGCTGGAAATAAGGATATTCTTGAAGGTATACTATTTCTCAAGATTGCCAAAAGGTTTTTGCAAAGAAAAAGCAAGCTCAAGGTTTGAAAATGAAGGAAAGGCAAAACATGACAGAATCTGTGAAAAACAGAACAGCAGGTAGTAAATGATTTTTTCGGGGCACTTCTGCAACTCTAATAAAAAAACTCAGAACAGACGCACGAAAGACAATTGTATAGAGCACGCTGTCGAAAAAATTCAGACCAAAAAGATGATCTGGTGATTTTATACGAATTTTTCTATCCAAGGACAGAATCTGTTTCCTGGACAGCACGTCACAACTTTTGAACTTTCTTGCAATCAGAGGCTACACTTGGCACAAAATTGAAAAGCAAAGATACAATGATGATGCTACTGTAGTAACAACATCAAGACACAACAAAAAGCAAAATAAAATTTTATTCATGTGGGCTGCCTCCCAAAAGCGCTTTCTTTTATGCCTTTAAGCTAGGCATAATGCAAAGAGATCAAGTTTTATCAAGAGTAAAAGAATAGCTAGCCCGTATAACGGACTCAAAAGGTAACTTAATCTTCTTTCGAGGGAAGTGTTCCATCCCTTTCTTGAGAGGAAATTGGAATTTTATATTCCCCTCTTTCATGTCAATGATAGCACCAACGGTGCGTAGGAAAGGACGTCCCAAAATAATTGGACAAGAAGGTTCACATTCAATGTCCATAATAGTAAAATCAACGGGAACATAATTGTCATTGACAATGATAAGAACATCATCGATCCTCCCCAAAGGTTTCTTTATGGAAGAATCAACGAGACGAACACCAAAAGAACAAGAATCAAAAGGTTTCAATTTAAGCATATCATATATTCTTTTGGGCATAACAGAGGTACTAGCACCAACATCACATAAAGCATAGCAAGAGAAGTTATTCAACTTAATTTTAATCATAGTATCCCAACCATCTTCTAGCTTTCTAGGTATGGAGGCTTCTACTCTAAGTTTCTCCTCCCTAGCTTTGATGAGAGCATTAGTGATATGCTCTGTGAAGGCAAGGTTAAGCGTGCTAGTGCGGGGATCTCTAGACATCTTGTGAAGGAAATCAATAACTTCGGTAAGAGTGCAATTATCAAAATCAAGGTCACTACTATCAAGTAAGGTGGTAGTGGTGTCCTTTAGGTTCACTTGTTTGGTAGTTTCTATAGTCATAGCATCACTATTAATAGGTCCAATGGGACCAGGAGTGCATTGGGTGCTAAGAGTTTGGATATCCTCAACAACTTGGATAGTAGCAACAGTGTGGTGGGTAGGAAGGTTCTTAATTCTATCTTCTTCCTCCCTTTCTCTAGCCCATCTCTCTTTAAGTTTAGCCATCATCCTAATGTTTTCATTAATTTGCACTTGAATAGCATTAATAGGAGTGACCTTCCTCTCCTCAAGGGGAGAAGTTCTAATTTTAAGCAATTCTACCTCATTGGCTAAATTGTCTACTTTCGAAGAGAGATCATCTAGTTTGTTTAGTTTTTCTCCTACACTCTTATTAAAGGCTTTTTGAGTAGTGATGAAATCTTTAAGCATAATCTCTAGTTCAGTAGTGGAGTTCTTGGTGCTAGGATAAGCATTGTTGCTCCCATAAGAATTAGAGGGGAACGGTCTAGGATTGCTACCAAAATTACTCCTATAAGCATTGTTGTTGAAATTGTTTCTAGAGATAAAGTTCACATCTACTTGTTCTTGAGCAATCAAAGAATTTAAAGGAACATCACGAGGATCAACAGAAGATTGCTTCGAAAGTAGAGACATGATCAAGTCAACTTTTTCATTTAGGGAGGAAATCTCCTCGACAGAGTTTACCTTCCTATCTGTTGGAGCGCGTTCGGTGTGCCATTGGGAATAGTTGGTCATCATCTCATCGAGAAGCTTCGTGGCAGCACCAAGTGTAGTTGACATAAAGGTTCCTCCCGCGGCCGAATCTAACAAGTTCCGCGAGGTAAAGTTCAAGCCTGCATAAAAAGTTTGGATAACCATCCAAGTAGTCAAACCGTGAGTAGGGCAGTTCTTGATAAGAGATTTCATACGTTCCCAAGCTTGGGCAACGTGTTCATTATCCAATTGTTTAAAATTCATTATGTTACTTCTTAGTTGGATAATTTTAGCAGGTGGATAGTACTTTCCAATAAAAGCATCTTTGCACTTGTCCCATGAATCTATGCTATTTCTAGGCAAAGACTGAAACCAAATTTTAGCTCCTCCTCTCAAGGAGAAAGGGAAAAGCTTAAGCTTAACAATATTACCATCTATTTCTTGGTACTTTTGCATATCACAAAGTTCAACAAAATTGTTGAAGTGTAAAGCAGCATCATCTCCAGCACCGGAGAATTGATCTTTCATGACTAGGTTCAGTAAAGCAGGTTTAATTTCATACGAAGGTGCTGAAGTGGCAGGTGTAGTGATAGGTGTGCAGATAAAGTCATCGTTGTTGTGACTAGTGAAGTCACACAACTTGGTTTTCTCGGTGGAACCCATAGCAGCAAGCAAGCAAGATAACTATTTTTGTGATTTTCGATAAAAGATACTAAAGCAAAAAAACTGAAAGGTAAACTAACAAGACTAAAAAGCAAAGGTAAAAGATAGCGTGCAACTCCCCTATCCTGAAGAGTGGAGTCCCCGGCAACGGCGCCAGAAAATATTGCTTGATGGCTTCTCGCCCCTCGTTGGTTACCCCAAGTGGAAGGTTTGAGATGCAGTGTAGCGGAAGTTTTCCCTTGGCAAAGATACCAAGGATCGATTTCCCTGAGACTCCCAGTTTCAACAAGAAGGTGTCAACTGCTAACGGCGCCAGATATTAGCAATCAACATGGACCTGCACACAGATACAAATAACTTTGCTCCCAACGAGTACAGAGAGGTTGTCAATCCCTCCGGCCTTGTAGTTTACAAAGGATAAAACGCAAGTGATAAAAGTGATAGGTATTGCTGCAAATAGTAAGTAAAAGCGGAAAGTAAATAGCGGATGTGATCAATGATGGTAATATGGACCGGGGTCCCATGATGTTCACTAGTGATGTATCTCTCCCAAAAGACGATAAAACAACTATGTGAGGTGAACGAATTACAGCTGGGCAATTGACAGAATTATGTGCGCAAACCAATGCCAGCTATGTTGCAAGAAAGGTAGAGGTTCAAAGCATGGGCGGTACGCCAAGGCAAGTAGACCGAAATCCATCTGCATCTACTACTAATCATCCACCTTGAGATATCTATTCAGAACATCTCGCTGGTATTAAGTTGCGAGTCCCACCCATAGTGTAAACTCAAAGCAACAGACAACTGCATTAAAAGAACTTTGCGTAAAGTAAACAATCCTTGCACCCGCGGGCACAAGCACCATTGTTTTCCCCCTTGTGGCAACAACACATCCCCTAGACTCATGTTTCTGTCACTCAAGCTAGTCATCGAGGGGCATGAACCCACAATCAAGCATAACGTTCCCTCTTGGAGTCACTACCTACTACTTGGCCAAAGCAATAAATAACAACGGAGAACATGCAAGAATTACTTATGAACATAAATATAAAAGAGGTAGATCAAATATATTACTCAAACACAATCTGAACATAATCTCACAATCCATCGGATCCCAGCAAACTCAACATAGCAACAGCATAAGGATTACATATGTGCCTCGATCATGTAGGGCAGCTCACGAGGACTAATTAGTGAAGCACAAGAACGGGAGGAGAACATCACATAGCTACTGGTCATGGACCCATGGTCCAAGGGAGACTACTCACAACTTATCCGGGAGGCGTCCATGGTGGTGGAGAGGCTTCCGGTGGTGATCCTCCCCTCCGGCAGGGTGCCGGGAAGAGTTCTCCTGGCGCTCCCGATCTTGGAAGCGCGGCGGCGGCGGAACAGAGATGAGATCATGAAAAAGGGTTCCCGTCTCGAGGGTTTCGAGACACGATATAAATATATGCCAAAGGGGGGCATCAGCGGAGGCCCGGGGGGCCCAGGCGCCCCCCCGGCGCGGCCAGGGGGGCCGCGCCACCAGGGCGCCTGGAGCCCTGGTGGCCCCCCTTTGGCTGTACTTTGGCTGCTGGGAAGCTTCTGGAACGCTGATTTTTTATATAATTTTTCCGGGATTTTTCTGGCAGTTCTCGTAATGGGAAAACCTGAAATACAAAAACAGCAGAAAACAGAAACTGGCACTGGGGTGTACTAAGTTAATAGGTTAGTCCAAATATGATCAAAAGTGTATGGAAGTGTATAAATATCATAACAATATCACCCAAAAGAGGCATGGAGCAAGCAGAAATTATAGATACATTTTGGACGTATCACCGGCCATGTTTGATGGTATCGTGGAGTTTTTCTTGACATCACCACCTTTCACGGTTTTCTTCTTCTTTGATGCGCCCTCTCCTTCTTTCACAAAAGTCGGAGAGGGGGTGGTAGCTTGGTCTTGTCATTCTTCTTCTTCTTGGGCTTAGGAACAAACCCAATTCCTTCCTTTGCCACAACCTCCTTTGATTGCTCAAAAGGTTGTTGAGGTTCTTCTCACCTTGGATACATGTCACAAGGCCTTTCTCAAGTTGCTTCTTCAACTCGGCATTTTCTTCAACAAGATGCACATGCTCGCAACATGGGTTAGTAGCATTTGCATTATCAATTAATACCATGCGAGGAAAGATAGCCTTTTCCTTGGTTAGCAAAACTTGGAGTTGATCATGAGACTCCTTGAGAGTAGCATGCATACCTTTCAAGGCCTTGTGAGCCTTGTCGAGTATGACAAACTCTTCTTTGAGTTTAGCATGGTCAACCTCAAGTTTTGCCTTCTCGGAATTAAGCACACGAGAGACAACTAAAGCATGATCAAGATCTTTCTTTAATTTAGCATGATCATCGTTGTGTGACTCCTCAAGAGCCAAACGAAGACCACACTCTTCCTCTAGGGCGTTAGAGAGATCCGATATCTCATCGACATAGTCTCGACTATGTCCTTCCATTTTAGTAATGGTTTCCTCGTGAGCCTCGATTATGTCATTGGCCTCACCGAGTTGTTCCAAGAGAGCAACAAAATGCTTCTTGGGTTTGCCCTTGAGTTTGTTCATGAACAACTCAAATTCATTCTCTCCCTCCTTATTTCCCTCACTCTTATCAATGCAATCCGTCAATGAAGGATTAGAAGTGATAGTAGTATTGATGTTTGAGGTTACCTTGTTGGTGGCCTTGGCCATGAGACACTTGGCGATGATGTTATCATTCGGTGAGTCGAAGAGAGATGAGTGCGGAGTAGTAGCAATAGCAATTGTGGCCATGGTGACCATCTTATCATCTTCATCATTATCATCATCCTCAACATATTCTTCTTGGGCCACCAACCCTTTAGGAGGAGTCTTCTTGTTGAAGTTGTTCTTGTTGGGATAAGACTTTGACTTGTCCCTCCGGATAAGCTTGCCTCCAAAGTCTTCTCTTTTCTCATATGGGCAATCCGCAACGAAGTGGCTTACATTTCCACAGTTGAAGCATGTCCTCACTTGTTGCTTGCCCTTGTTCCCACTTGAGTTGTTCCTGTTGAAGTTGGGTCTTGTGTTCTTCTTGTTGCCCCAAAATTGCCTTGAAGCAAGAGCCATGTGCTCATGATAGGCATATTTGGTTTCCTCGGGGCTACACCCATCATCATCCTCCACCTCCTCTTTTTCCACACAAGCCTTGGCCTTCAGGGAAAGGTTAGGCTTCTTCGATCGTTGAGCTCTTAAGACTGCATTGTCGGCGGTCATGTCCAAGATCCTCATGGCAACGAACTCATCCAACACTTCATTTGAGGATAAGTGGTGGAAGTCCGATCTCTGACGAATGACAGAGGACATGGCCTTATGATAGGGCCTCATGACCTTGAGGAACTTGCGCTTCATCCAATTGTCATCCGTGTCCTTACTGCCATGATCTCGAAGAGAGACCGCAAGGGTAGTTAACCTCCGATAAAGTTCACGAGGATCTTCTTCTTCGATCATAGCAAACTCATCGGCTTCATCTTGCACAACTTCATAGTTAGAGTGTTGAATGCTAGTGCTTCCCTTGTACATAGTGCCAACATGCTCCTAAGCTTCCTTGGCCACAGTGAAGGGTCGAAGATGTGCATTGTCTTCTGGAGGAATAGCATCTTGAAGAATGCAAAGAGCGGACTCGTTGAATTGATGATCCGCAGTTTCTCTTGGAGTCATGTTGTCGGGATCATGCGGATAAAAACCTTGCTCAATGATTCTCCAAAGATTAGTAGAACAATGATTTATATGACGTTTGAAACGAAACACCCAAGTAGCAAAATCAGAATTTTTTATAAACTTGGGAGGAGGCCCAACGGAATTTAAATGCGGTGTAGGAACGGGTCCTCCATAGTGAGTAGGAGGAGCGGAGTGGGCAAAGATCCCACTCGCATTCTTAGTAATAGGGGCTTGTTCACTACTAGCTTCTCCCTTGTCGAGATTAGCCTCCGACACGTTGGTAGCGGGATGAACCACTTCCAATGGTGCGATGGATAATTTAAGCCCCTCAAGCAAATCTTTAAACACGCCTTTGACCTCGGTCGCTAGTGACTCTTTCAATGTGGTTAAGGCCACATTGAACTCCTCACAAGAGACCGAGGCTCCCCCATCGGACGTAGGCAAGGACGGAGTTCCACCGGAATGATCCTCCGTCTCGACTACGTTGTCACCCATACTCTTTGGACGGTAAAGTCCTTAAAAGAGACGAGGCTCTGATACCAATTGAAAGGATCGATATGGTTGACTAGAGGGGGGGGGGGGTGAATAGGCAACTAACAATTTTTAGCTTTTCTTAACCACTTTAAATTAAACGTCAAAGTAAGTTGTCTAGATATGCTACTAAGATGACAACTAATAGGAAGTAAAGATAACAACCTCACAAGCAAGCTATAGGAGATAAACAAGTAATGCTTGCACAAGTAAAGGAAAGAAATAACCACAAGTGGAACTGGTGAAGACGAGGATGTGTTGCCGAAGTTCCTTCCCTTTAAGGGGAAGTACGTCTCTGTTGGAGCGGTGTGGTGGCACAATGATCCCCAAGAAGCCACTAGGGCCACCGTATTCTCCTCACGCCCTCACACGATGCAAGGTGCCGTGATTCCACTAGTGGTGCCCTTGAAGGCGGCAACCGAACCTTTACAAACAAGGTTGGGGCTATCTCCACAACTAAATTGGAGGCTCCCAACGAAACCACGAAGCTTCACCACAATGGAATATGGCTTCGAGGTGACCTCAACCGTCTAGGGTGCTCAAACACCCAATAGTAACAAGATCCGCTAGGGATTAGTGGGGGGAATCTCTTGGTGGAAGTGTAGATCGATGCCTTCTCAAGCAATCCCGAGCAAATCACCAAGTTTGATTGGCTAGGGAGAGAGATCGGGCGAAAATGGAGCTTTGGAGCAACAATGGAGTATGTGGCAAAACACGGCACATTAGCTACATCCGCAGAAATACGGTAGTAGCAAAACACGACACAGTACTACCGCTCGATACAAGCGGTACTACCACGTAAGATGCGGAAGTAAAAAATTACTTCCGCACCTACTTCCGCACTTGGTGCAGTGCCGAGCCAGATACATGGTACTACCGTTCTGGAGCCACGGTACTACCGCTGGTGCGGTACTACCGTGCCTGCAGGCGGTACTACCGTGTGGCTGTGCGGTACTACCGCTTGCCAGGCAGGTGTACTAGTAAGAAGCCATGGTTTGCATATACGATAAGAAACGGCCGGAGCTCCAGAGAAGCAAAGGAAAGGTGGTGTGAGAGTAGGATGTGTACGTGTTGATTCCACCCAAACCTTTCCGAACCGGACCCCTCTTAATAGTACGGCTTTCCTATTACTCAAAGCCACTCACATGGAGCAAAAAGGAAACACCGTCTTCCATCGAATCTGAGGGGCAAACAATCGTCTTGTGCCTAAGTGAGATATACCTGAAAGAGCTTAGAGCACACGATTAGTTCGCAAATGCATTGTCATCAATCACCAAAACTACTGTGACGCCCGGATAATTACGCTACAGTAATTCCACGCTAATGATGCCACGCCATCACGATTACCGATGATAATCTCGCGTTGATTCAATCCAGTTAAAATTCAAATTTAAAATAAGGTCAAAGGCAAAGTTTTCAAATGACAAAACTAAAATGTCTAAAGTATTGCAAATATCCCACATCTAATTATGGTGATGACCCAACATTTTTGTAAAGTATTTAATCCCCTTTTATGAATATCACATAGGCTAAAAATAATTATTATTGGGTTTTAAATAATAAACAATTGTAAACATGTTTTATTAAAGTGCCAAATTGTTTGTGGCAGTTACGTAATTAAAAATACTAATTTAGGGACTAGTTGTATATTTTACAAGAACTAAAATAAAATGAAAATAATAAGAAAACAAATCTATAAAAAGAAGAAACAAGGGAAAAAGACAGAAGGGAAAATAAAAACAAAACTAATATACTGGGCCATGTGGCCCATTAGCAAGAAAAACGGCCAGCCCACCCCCACTTATCCCCTTCCCCTCGCTACAGGGACGATGGGGGTGGTGGCAGCCATCCACGGCGCCATGGCCGCGGTGGCGGCCATCGGCCGGCTCCCCCTCGCGTACAAGACCACGACGCCCTCCCCCTCAAACCCTAGGACGCCCCTGCCTCTTCCCCCTTCCTGCTCAGCGCCGCGTCTCACTATCCCTCGATGCGCCCGCTCGCCTACGCCATGGCCGGGCTCACCCACGCGGAAACCGTCCTCCCCTCGCCTCGCCACCGTGCCATCCAGTCCGCCGGCCGCCTCTACTTCGACTACGTCGGTCATCTCAAGCTAGGAGGCACTGCTGCGCCGGACCCTCCTCGTCTTCAACCTTGAACACCCGCGGTAGCCGCCGCAATCTTCGTCGATTCGCGACCACCAGCGCCTCCCCGAGCAAGTTGAACTCCTCTACGTGATCCTTGTGAGCTCCCCTTCATTTCCCCTTTGATCCCCTTCTTACGCGCGTCCTCTAGCCGTAGATCCCCTCCGGCTGAAGCTCACCGCCTGGCCGCCGTGGCTGCGTCCGGGCCGCAGTCACCGCGCCCGAGCCCCTGCTCGCCTGCGGCCCCGACCAGATCGTCCGCGCCTGCCACGACATGCGCCCGACGCCACCCGCCCCTACGCTGCTGGCTGCTCCTCGTGCGGCTGTTGCCTGCGCTGCTTCTGCTGCTAGCGCCGCGCCGCGTCTAGCCGCTGAAGCTGCTCTTGCTGTGCCGCCTCGGCCCCGCGCTACTGCTGCCCTCCTCCCCCCTACGCATGATGCTCTGCTGCCCCTGCCCCAGTGCACTCTCCTGCTACGCGCCGTGCGTCGCCGCCTCCCTGCCGCTGTCGCCGCCCCGCTCCCGTGCGTCTGCGCCGACCGCCGCCCTCCGCACTTGCCGCCGGCCCCGCCCCGGGCGGCCGTGCTCGGCCACAGCTGCTGCTCCCAGCGGCTCCGGGGAGCCCTTCCCCACGCGCCTCGGCTCGCCGCCCGGCCTCACCACGCCGTGGCCGGCGCCCCTCCCCGATCCTTCGATCTGGGCGTCCGCCCAGTCGGGTGTCGGGCGCCAACGCCCCCAGCCCAACGCTTCACGCCCGAACCGCTAAGGGGCCTATGGCCCTATGACAAGGGGCCCCCACGGCCAGAACAAAAAAAGAAAACAAAAAAAAATTAAATTATAAAAAAGTAATAGTAAATAAACAATAATAAAATTAAATAAATAGATAAATAATTATATTAATTAATTAATTAACAAATTAATTAAGTTAAGTAATCACATTTAGATTAATCTAATCATTAATTAACCTAACCTATAATTAACTAAATCCTAATTAACCTAACTAAACTATTAGTTAATTAGACAGTCTATGACAGGTGGGACCCACTGGTCAGGTTGACCAGTCAACCATGCTGACGTCAGCATGATGTCATGCTGATGTCATAAACATTTTTCGAATTAATTTAATTAATATTAAATTCTAGAAATTAATAAAAACTTTAGAAAATCATATCTTTTAAACCGTAACTCGGATGAAAATAATTTATATATGAAAGTTGCTCAGAACGACGAGACGAACCCGAATACGAGGTCCGTTCGTCCGCCACACATCTCTATCATACCGAACGTGCAACATTCCCCCTCCGTTTCATCTGCCCGAAAACGCGAAACACCGGGAATACTTTCCCGGATGTTTTTCATCCTTGCCAGTATCACCTCCTACTGCGTTAGGTCACACGTAGCACCGCGTATTCCCATGTTATGCTTTGTGATGCTATTGTTTGCTCTGTTATTTATTTGTTTCCCCTTCGTTGCTTATTTTCGGTAGACTCCGATACTGTGATAGACCCCGAGACCATTGATGCTTCGGTGTTCGACCACGGCTACACTTCCGAAGATTCCTTTCGTCTGCAGGGCTTCCAGGCAAGCCCCCCTTTGATCACCAGATATCGCCTATTCTTCTCTCTACTGCTTGCATTAGAGTAGTGTAGCATGTTACTGTTCGGTTACTCCTATTCTGTTGCATAGCCTGTCATTGCTGCTACAACTGTTGATACCTGTACCTGCCATCCTAATGCTTAGTATAGGATGCTAGTATTCCATCAGTGGCCCTTCATTCTTGTCCGTATGCCATACTATACTATCGGGCCGTGATCACTCGGGTGGTGATCACGGGTACATACTATATACATACTTTATATACACATGATGATGGTTCGGAGATGGGGGCTGAAGGGGCAGGTGGTTCCACCCAGGTAGTGGTGGGCCTGGGTTCCCGACAGCCCCCTGATGGTTACTTTGTGGCGGAGCGACAGGGCAGGTTGCGACCACCTAGGAGACAGGTGGGCCTGGCCCTGGTCGTTGTCCGCGGTTATGTCATAATAACACGTTTATCGAGATCTTGGTATTTGATCTGAGTCTGGCCATTTGGTCTATACGCACTAACCAGCTGCGTGGGAACAGTTATGGGCACTCGACGTTGTGGTATCAGCCGAAGCCTTCTTGACGTCAGCGACTTAGCAGCGCGCGCCGGATTGGACTGGAAATCCTACTCTAGTATTAGGAGAGGCTAGGTCTGCTTACCGGCCGCCCTCGCAACATGCAGGTGTGCATTGGGCGATGTGCCCAGACCCCCGTGCGCTTAGGGTTTAGACCGGCGTGCTGACCTCTCTGTTGTGCTTAGGTAGGGCTGCGACGTGTTGATCTTCCGAGGCCGGGCATGACCCTGGAAAGTGTGTTCGGCCAAATGGGATCAAGCGTGCTGGGTTATGTGGTGCACCCCTGCAGGGAAGTTAATCTATTCGAATAGCCGTGTCCCTCGGTAAAAGGACGACCCGGAGTTGTACTCTGACCTCATGACAACTAGAACTGGATACTTAATAAAACACACCCAGACATGTTCCAGATACAACCCGGTGATCGCTTTCTGACAGGGCGACGAGGGGAGGATCACCGGGTAGGATTATGCTATACGTTGTTACTTGGTGAACTTACCATCTATTTCCCTCCTACTGCTTCAAGACGGAGGCTGCGAGACGCGAGGATACTTGTTACTCCCTTATATTCTCTTCTACTGCTGCAAGATGGAGGTGGCCAGAAGCGTAGTCTTCGATTGGATTAGCTATCCCCCTCTTATTCTAGCATTCTGCAGTTTAACCCACTTATATTATCCCTTTACACAGATATCATTGCATATGTAATGTAGATCCTTGCTTGCGAGTACTTTGGATGAGTACTCACGGTTGCTTTGCTCCCCCTTTTCCCCCTTTCTTCCTTTCTTCTCGGATGATGCAACCAGGTGGTGGAGTCCAGGAGTCAGAGGATCCCGAGGATGTTTCTATATGGAGTTCGGCTTCGAGGAGTAGTTAGGAGGTCCCAGGCAGGAGGCCTTGCCTTTTTGATCGTTGCTACTTTTGTGCTAGCCATCTTATGGCAACTTGTTTAACTTATGTCTGTACTCAGATATTGTTGCTTCCGCTGACTCTGGTGTTTCCGAGCTTTTGTATTCGAGCCCTCGAGGCCCCTGGCTTGTAATATAAAGCTTGTATTATTTTAATTTGTGTCTAGAGTTGTGTTGTGATATCTTTCAGTGAGTCCCTGATCTTGGTCGTACACATTTGCGTGCATGATTAGTGTACGGTCAAATTGGGGGCGTCACAAGTTGGTATCAGAGCCGACTGCCTGTAGGAATCCCCCTTTCCAACTCCTTGGCCGAAGTTGAGTCTAGTCTTTGAAAAACAAATTTACTAACTTGTTGTGTGGCTTACGGGCCCACAACACCAATGGGTGGTATTCGGATCTTTTACTCCTCGTCTATACTCTGGTAATCTTATCTCTCTTCTATTCGGGATAAAGGAATTTTGCTAAATCTAACATTAGGATCTCGTTATCACTTTCACCCGGAGAGCACCTTATGGTCGATGATCGCCCGCTGCACCAGAAGACCCTGAAGATACTCTCCGTTGTTAACCCGAGAACTTGTGCTCATCACCTTTGCAATTCACTGCCACCGATATATCCCTATGGATATCTGCTTGTACTTGCCATTCTCATGATCATTCCTCGTCGCTCTTGTTATTACGAGATGCCTCGAAATATTCTCCGTTGTCCCGAGAAGCCTTTGAGTTTACTGTCTTGCAGTTTTATTTTGCATGAAAACCCTTACGGTTATTTCCTCACATTTCTCGAGGATCCGTTCTTCTCAATTGTTCGCGGGTCTCACAATATTCTCTGAAATACTTTTCGATCTTTCGAAAATCCTCTGCAGCATGTTACTCCTGAAATTCTTGCCTGCTTGCATTATGGTTAATTCCATATGACTAGTAGTCTTCGTTAACATCCCTTGTCTTAGCCATTTTGAGCCTATTGATCCAATGTGTGTGTATGCACGCAATCATCAGGTTATCCTTTTAAAATTATCTTTCCGGCTCAGACGTCATTCCGGACATGAGTTGGTTCTCGGCAATTCAAACCGTTATTGATTGTCCAACTAAGTGTTTTCAACTTATCCATCATTGATCAGAGCGTCTGCTTCTGATCCTTCGTTTTGGAAACCATAATTTCTTTCTATTTAAGCTTCGTACTAATCAGGTGATTCTTGAATCTGACGCCTCTGCATTCTTCTTCCTCTAAGTGAGTACCGATACTCACATCAGCTCCGTTGTGGATCGCGCGATCCTTTGTTGAAATATTATCCAACAGTGTCCTTCGTATACCAAAAAAAAAACTCAAGAAGTTCTGTCCCTTCGATAAAATGTATCCTCTTCTTTGACAACCATGCTCTCCCTTGGAGCTGGTGATATTTACTTTTGAAACTTGTGGTATATGTTACTAAGATGCCCGATGGGTGGAACCTATGCCTTCCCCTAATCCGTGAAAACCTGAAAGTTTTCACAAGTCATACTCTTCCATTGTCTTACCAAATGAAATTCCAACACTACAGTTTTATCAAAGCGAGAGGTGAATGAAATGATATGCATTGAAGAAGTGGGAGTCGACCTTGAACTTGTGTTCATGCCCATGAAAATGATGTAGACCGTCTCGGAAGCTTCTTGCAAAATGATTATCCAGCTATACGATTCTTTCGAAATTCTTGAATTGATTACTTACAGTTATGGTTCCGACCATGCTGTCCTTATTCAATATATCTGGAATAAATCCATTCCAGGCCTCGTCAATTTTTGACAAGGTTAAAGCATCTACTGTCATAGGTCAATGACCTAGTTCAACTTCTATCGTGTTCTACCTTCGAGTTTTACCCTCTGATATCTCGAGGATATCATGCCTTTGCACTACACCTTTTGGACCTTTGATGAAGTAATACCCTTGCTTGTCGTAATCACTCTATGGGTTCTAGGTTTCCGTCAACCGAGGACACCGTTTAGTAAATCAAATCCGCTCTAAAAATTCAACACCCCTAGTAGATGTTACTGGGAAATTTTTAAACTCAATCTGGTTTTATTCCTAGACTATCGGGTACATCCCTGGTCTTGCTATCTTTGACTGTGCTACCTCGTCCTTCTCTCGTGCACGAATTCTTCAGTGTGTGAGCACGACTTACGTCGAGCCTTCAACATCAGGTTTCTTGTCTTGAAAGGCAACTTTGGTTCCGAGCTTGCATCTTATATATTGATCCTATAACTTGCTACTTCGTCATTCCCTTGCTTGTTGCCGTTGTTGTTTGATTGCATCCTCTTGAAACCTCCCGGGAAATGTGTCGGATCACTTTCAACACTTTGACTTCTTCCAAGATGTCAACTGTGCTCATGATAAGGAATACTCTCCTTGCCCTCGATGATTTTTATTATCATCGACAACACCCTTGACTTCCTTTCATCGCGAACTTGTCCACATTATAATTGCAACTTGCTCTCCAGGTAGTGTTGTGTTCTGCCTTGAAGTATTAATGTCTTTTATGTCGAGAATGTTGTGGAGATTGCTCCACCTCTTAGAAATTCTCGGTATGATGATAATTCTCACCATCACCATTCTTCCTTGGTCCTCGTGTTGTTTTTAACCGGGATACCAATATGCTAACGATGCTGCTTGAGTTATGTACTTCTAGCAACCCTATTGCTATGAAGTTAACGATCGACAGTTCGTTCTTAGACTGTTGGTAATAGAATCGTCACTCTAACATTGATCTTGCTGCCTAAGGTCATATTTCGGGCACACCTTTCAAGTTTCAACTAATGATTAATGGCGTATGTATTCCTCAAGCATACAACATTATATCCTTTGAATTAACAAGTGTCAAATTCTTGTTCACATTATTGTGGAAATCCATCCGTTTGGAAATCTCGATAAATTGACGCTGAGCCCATCAGCCACCTACTCATCCTCTTCTTGGTTTAATGATGAACTATTGTTTCGGGATCCCACTCCCATAGTTCATTTCCCGAGAATCTTGCAATGTCATTTCATTGATTATTGTTGCACCGTTTCTTCTCGAACATCCTGAGTCTGAGGTATCATGACACCAATCGGATCTGAATCTCGGTCAGATATGATGGTTGGGACAACTTTCCAGGAGTTATAATATTGGTCCTTGATGACTCGGTAATATGATGTCATGCCTAGCACCCCTGGCTGGAGGACCTATCATTATAATTCTCTTTCGCAAGGATAATCATTCTTCCAGGAGGAAATTGTAAGACTTACTTTATAAGTTGCTCCTGATGAATCCTTTGTGTATCCAAGTCTGACCTTTGCTTCAATACCATGTCAATGCTATCCCGAAGCATGTCTGTGGTACTCCAAGTTTCAACAAGAGTCTTTGAAGCCCAATGCTAAATTATTCTCGGTCAGTTATCCAAACACCGTTGTATGGGTAACATCTTGATTAATCCTTGCCCCTTTATCTAAATGGTTGGGTACTTGCTCTCCTACCCTGTATGCCATGTTCTTCTTCTCCATGGGAAGGATATACTCCTAATAATAGTGTGTAATCACAATTTTCCTTTCCATTTGTTTGTTTAACCTTTCCTTGATCTACATGATCTAAGTAGTAATAATTCTTTGCTTACGTAAACACCTCGTTGTAGAACTCTGTCAGTAAGACATTGATTCTATCGTTGATAACATTCCGGTAACCACCAACGGATGAGAACTTTGCCTATTGGTCCGCCTCGTTTCAACGAGTGGGGGAAATGGTTCTCTTCGTTCCCCGTCCTTGGTACCGACATTGTTGCCGTCATAGCTGACAATGCTATCCACTGACATGCCTCCCTGTCGAGGCTGCGCAAGATGTCGCCACCCTTCCTATTTTCAACCCACATGGTGGGCCCATAACCCACAGGTCCACGGAATTGAAACCTGACTCTCCTGTACAACCCTGATTCTAAGGTATTCTTTGCACTTGGCTTCGTGTGTAATTCACAAGCTAAATTCTACCATGTTTCATCCTTATATGAAACACCATATTATTCTCGTTGTTCAAGCCCCCATTCCAGCTTTTGTCTAGGCATCGAATGATTGCCTACCCATTTGAAACTTTTGTACCATCGTATATTGCACTCAAGGAATTCACTAAAGTACAACTCGTGGGGTACCTCGTGTATTTCCAATCGAATTCACCGTCAGAAGCCCAGCTTTGTGGAGATGCGTTCTTCCGGATTCCCCCCCCCTTGGTCACGTTCGTAGGACGATGGAGATCCCAAAGAAAGGATGATGACTTGATCACGATGACTTGAAGCAGAGAAATGAAGACATCAACGAAAGGGGTCAACCTCTTCGAAAGGGTAGTCAAGACCGAGAAGATCCGTTAGAATTTCGTAACCAGAACTTCCCCCTTACTCCCCTCCTAAATCTCGGGACAAGATTTCTTGTAGTGGAGGAGAATTGTGACGCCCGGATAATTACGCTACAGTAATTCCACGCTAATGATGCCACGTCATCACGATTACCGATGATAATCTCGCGTTGATTCAATCCAGTTAAAATTCAAATTTAAAATAAGGTCAAAGGCAAAGTTTTCAAATGACAAAACTAAAATGTCTAAAGTATTGCAAATATCCCACATCTAATTATGGTGATGACCCAACATTTTTGTAAAGTATTTAATCCCCTTTTATGAATATCACATAGGCTAAAAATAATTATTAATGGGTTTTAAATAATAAACAATTGTAAACATGTTTAATTAAAGTGCCAAATTGTTTGTGGCAGTTACATAATTAAAAATACTAATTTAGGGACTAGTTGTATATTTTACAAGAACTAAAATAAAATGAAAATAATAAGAAAACAAATCTATAAAAAGAAGAAACAAGGGAAAAAGACAAAAGGGAAAATAAAAACAAAACTAATATACTGGGCCATGTGGCCCATTAGCAAGAAAAACGGCCAGCCCACCCCCACTTATCCCCTTCCCCTCGCTACAGGGACGATGGGGGTGGTGGCAGCCATCCACGGCGCCATGGCCGCGGTGGCGGCCATCGGCCGGCTCCCCCTCGCCTACAAGACCACGACGCCCTCCCCCTCAAACCCTAGGACGCCCCTGCCTCTTCCCCCTTCCTCCTCAGCGCCGCGTCTCACTATCCCTCGATGCGCCCGCTCGCCTACGCCATGGCCGGGCTCACCCACGCGGAAACCGTCCTCCCCTCGCCTCGCCACCGTGCCATCCAGTCCGCCGGCCGCCTCTACTTCGAATACGTCGGTCATCTCAAGCTAGGAGGCACTGCTGCGCCGGACCCTCCTCGTCTTCAACCTTGAACACCCGCGGTAGCCGCCGCAATCTTCGTCGATTCGCGACCACCAGCGCCTCCCCGAGCCAGTTGAACTCCTCTACGTGATCCTTGTGAGCTCCCCTTCATTTCCCCTTTGATCCCCTTCTTACGCGCGTCCTCTAGCCGTAGATCCCCTCCGGCTGAAGCTCACCGCCTGGCCGCCGTGGCTGCGTCCGGGCCGCAGTCACCCCGCCCGAGCCCCTGCTCGCCTGCGGCCCCGACCAGATCGTCCGCGCCTGCCACGACCTGCGCCCGACGCCACCCGCCCCTACGCTGCTGGCTGCTCCTCGTGCGGCTGTTGCCTGCGCTGCTTCTGCTGCTAGCGCCGCGCCGCGTCTAGCCGCTGAAGCTGCTCTTGCTGTGCCGCCTCGGCCCCGCGCTGCTGCTGCCCTCCTCCCCCCTACGCATGATGCTCTGCTGCCCCTGCCCCAGTGCACTCTCCTGCTACGCGCCGCGCGTCGCCGCCTCCCTGCCGCTGTCGCCGCCCCGCTCCCGTGCGTCTGCGCCGACCGCCGCCCTCCGCACTTGCCGCCGGCCCCGCCCCGGGCGGTCGTGCTCGGCCACAGCTGCTGCTCCCAGCGGCTCCGGGGAGCCCTTCCCCACGCGCCTCGGCTCGCCGCCCGGCCTCACCACGCCGTGGCCGGCGCCCCTCCCCGATCCTTCGATCTGGGCGTCCGCCCAGTCGGGTGTCGGGCGCCAACGCCCCCAGCCCAACGCTTCACGCCCGAACCGCTAAGGGGCCTATGGCCCTATGACAAGGGGCCCCCACGGCCAGAACAAAAAAAGAAAACAAAAAAAATTAAATTAAAAAAAAAGTAATAGTAAATAAACAATAATAAAATTAAATAAATAGATAAATAATTATATTAATTAATTAATTAACAAATTAATTAAGTTAAGTAATCACATTTAGATTAATCTAATCATTAATTAACCTAACCTATAATTAACTAAATCCTAATTAACCTAACTAAACTATTAGTTAATTAGACAGTCTATGACAGGTGGGACCCACTGGTCAGGTTGACCAGTCAACCATGCTGACGTCAGCATGATGTCATGCTGATGTCATAAACATTTTTCGAATTAATTTAATTAATATTAAATTCTAGAAATTAATAAAAACTTTAGAAAATCATATCTTTTAAACCGTAACTCGGATGAAAATAATTTATATATGAAAGTTGCTCAGAACGACGAGACGAACCCGAATACGCGGTCCGTTCGTCCGCCACACATCTCTATCATACCGAACGTGCAACATTCCCCCTCCGTTTCATCTGCCCGAAAACGCGAAACACCGGGAATACTTTCCCGGATGTTTTTCATCCTTGCCAGTATCACCTCCTACTGCGTTAGGTCACACGTAGCACCGCGTATTCCCATGTTATGCTTTGTGATGCTATTGTTTGCTCTGTTATTTATTTGTTTCCCCTTCGTTGCTTATTTTCGGTAGACTCCGATACTGTGATAGACCCCGAGACCATTGATGCTTCGGTGTTCGACCACGGCTACGCTTCCGAAGATTCCTTTCGTCTGCAGGGCTTCCAGGCAAGCCCCCCCTTTGATCACCAGATATCGCCTATTCTTCTCTCTACTGCTTGCATTAGAGTAGTGTAGCATGTTACTGTTCGGTTACTCCTATTCTGTTGCTTAGCCTGTCATTGCTGCTACAACTGTTGATACCTGTACCTGCCATCCTAATGCTTAGTATAGGATGCTAGTATTCCATCAGTGGCCCTTCATTCTTGTCCGTCTGCCATGCTATACTATCGGGCCGTGATCACTCGGGTGGTGATCACGGGTACATACTATATACATACTTTATATACACATGATGATGGTTCGGAGATGGGGGCTGAAGGGGCAGGTGGTTCCACCCAGGTAGTGGTGGGTCTGGGTTCCCGACAGCCCCCTGATGGTTACTTTGTGGCGGAGCGACAGGGCAGGTTGCGACCACCTAGGAGACAGGTGGGCCTGGCCCTGGTCGTTGTCCGCGGTTATGTCATAATAACACGTTTATCGAGATCTTGGTATTTGATCTGAGTCTGGCCATTTGGTCTATACGCACTAACCAGCTCCGTGGGAACAGTTATGGGCACTCGACGTCGTGGTATCAGCCGAAGCCTTCTTGACGTCAGCGACTTAGCGGCGCGCGCCGGATTGGACTGGAAAGCCTACTCTGGTATTAGGAGAGGCTAGGTCTGCTTACCGGCCGCCCTCGCAACGTGCAGGTGTGCATTGGGCGATGGGCCCAGACCCCCGTGCGCTTAGGGTTTAGACCGGCGTGCTGACCTCTCTGTTGTGCTTAGGTAGGGCTGCGACGTGTTGATCTTCCGAGGCCGGGCATTACCCTGGAAAGTGTGTCCGGCCAAATGGGATCAAGCGTGCTGGGTTATGTGGTGCACCCCTGCAGGGAAGTTAATCTATTCGAATAGCCGTGTCCCTCGGTAAAAGGACAACCCGGAGTTGTACTCTGACCTCATGACAACTAGAACTGGATACTTAATAAAACACACCCAGACAAGTTCCAGATACAACCCGGTGATCGCTTTCTCACAGGGCGACGAGGGGAGGATCACCGGGTAGGATTATGCTATACGTTGTTACTTGGTGAACTTACCATCTATTTCCCTCCTACTGCTTCAAGACGGAGGCTGCGAGACGCGAGGATACTTGTTACTCCCTTATATTCTCTTCTACTGCTGCAAGATGGAGGTGGCCAGAAGCGTAGTCTTCGATTGGATTAGCTATCCCCCTCTTATTCTGGCATTCTGCAGTTTAACCCACTTATATTATCCCTTTACACAGATATCATTGCATATGTAATGTAGATCCTTGCTTGCGAGTACTTTGGATGAGTACTCACGGTTGCTTTGCTCCCCCTTTCCCCCCTTTCTTCCTTTCTTCTCGGATGATGCAACCAGGTGGTGGAGTCCAGGAGTCAGAGGATCCCGAGGATGTTTCTATATGGAGTTCGGCTTCGAGGAGTAGTTAGGAGGTCCCAGGCAGGAGGCCTTGCCTTTTCGATCGTTGCTACTTTTGTGCTAGCCATCTTATGGCAACTTGTTTAACTTATGTCTGTACTCAGATATTGTTGCTTCCGCTGACTCTGGTGTTTCCGAGCTTTTGTATTCGAGCCCTCGAGGCCCCTGGCTTGTAATATAAAGCTTGTATTATTTTAATTTGTGTCTAGAGTTGTGTTGTGATATCTTTCAGTGAGTCCCTGATCTTGGTCGTACACATTTGCGTGCATGATTAGTGTACGGTCAAATTGGGGGCGTCACAACTACTTAGGGAGAAATATGATGCGCTACTTCGTAAGGGATCGATTTGGATCCAAAAGTTTAATGCTATGGTTAGATTTTATCTTAATACTTTTCTTGTAGTTGCAGATGCTTGCGAGGAGGTTAATCATAAGTAGGAGGTTTGTTCAAGTAAGAAAAACACCTAAGCACCGATCGACCCACATATCAAATTATCAAAGTAGTGAACACAAATCAAGCCAACATGGTGAAATTGACTAGATGAAATTCCCGTGAGCCATTAGGAACACTTTGCCTATTATAAGAAACCGTATTGGCCTGTCCTTTGCCACAAAAGGATTGGGCTATCTTGCTGCACATTATTTGTCGTTACCGTTACTTGCTCGTAACCAATTATCTTGCTATCAAACTATCTGCTGCTTATAATTTTAGTGCTTGCAGACATTACCTTGCTGAAAACCACTTGTCATTTCCTTCTACTCCTTGTTGGGTTCGACACTCTTACTTATCGAAAGGACTACGATTGATCCCCTATACTTGTGGGTCATCAATACTCTTTTCAGGCGCTGTTTCCGGGGAGTGAAGTGCTCTTGGTAAGGAAAATTATTACTACGTGCTGAAATTTATTGTCACTTGTCACTATGGAGAACAATCCTTTGAGGGGTTTGTTCGGGATATATTCACCTTGATCGGAACCACAATTTGTTGCCCCTCAACCTACTGCACCTACTGAAAATTCTGAATATGAAATTCCTTCGGCTATGATAGAAAAACTGCTAGCTAATCCTTATGCAGGAGATGGAACCGCGCATCCCGATATGCACTTGATTTATGTGGATGAAATTTGCGGATTATTTAAGCTTGCAGGTTTACCCGAAGATGAGGCTAAGAAGAAGCTCCTCCCTTTATATTTTAAGGGAAAAGCATTGACATGGTATAGGCTATGCGATTATATTGGATCCTAGAATTGGAATCGGTTGAAAATGGAATTCCATAAAAAAAATATCCTATGCATCTAGTTCATCGTGATCGAAATTATATATATATATATATATATATATATATATATATATATATATATATATATATATATATATATATAAATAAAAGTTTTCGCCTCGTGAAGGAGAAAGTATCGCTCTAGCTTGGGGGAGGCTCGAGAGAAATTATCATTCAAAACTTTTATGCTTGACTTTCTCATAATGATGAATCCATGCTTGATAATTCCTGTGCCAGTTCTTTTATGAAGAAGACTATTGAATTCAGGTGGGATCTTTTGGAAAGAATTAAACACAACTCTGAAGATTGGTAACTCGACGAAGGTAAAGAATCAGGTATTGAGCTTAAGTTCGATTGTGTTAAATCTTTTATGAATACCGATGCTTTTCAAAAGTTTAGCACTAAATATGGACTAGATTCTGAGATAGTAGCTTCTTTTTGTGAATCCTTTTCTACTCATGTTGATCTCCCTAAAGAGAAGTGGTTTAAATATCATCCCCCTTATTAAAGAAGAAATTAAAGAACCAGTAGATGCCAACGAAGTAACTATTGTCTACAATGTTGATCCGGTTGTTCCTACTGCTTACATTGAGAAACCACTCTTTCCTGTTAAGATAAAATAGCATGCTAAGGTTTCAAATGTGGTCTGTAGAAGTAATATTAAAGCACCTAAACCCCTTGAGCAAATCAAAGTAGAACCTAGTATTGCAATGATTAAAGTTCTCTTGGCAGACAACATCGATGGGCATGTTATTTATTTAGTCGGTGAGGCAGCCAAAATAGCTAAACCCAAAGGGAAAGATAAGCATAGACCCATAGTTGGCATGCCTGTCGTCTCAGTTAAAATAGGAGATCACTGTTATCATGGTTTATACTCTGTACCAAGAAATTATGAATGACATAGCACCAGCTGAGATAGAAGATATAGATGTTACTATTAAACTTGCTAATAGAGACACCATCACACCACTTGGGATTGTTAGAGACATTGAAGTCTTGTGTGGGAAAACAAAATACCCTACTAATTTTCTAGTCCTTGGTTCCCTACAAGATGACTTTTGTCCCATAATATTTGGTAGACCTTTCTTGAACACCGTCAATGCTACAATAGATTGTGCCAAACAAACTGTCGATGTTAGTTGCGGTGATGAGTCTCATGAGTTCAATTTCTCTAAGTTTAGTAGAAAAATTGACAAAAAAGATTTACCTAGTAAGGATGAAATTATTGGTCTTGCATCTATTGTTGTACCTCCTACTGATCCTTTAGAGCAATACCTGCTAGACCACAAAAATGATTTGCATATGCATAAAAGAAATGAAATAGATAGAATCTTGTTTGAACAGCAACCTCTGCTAAAACACAATTTGCCCATTGAAACCCTAGGAGGTCCTCCTCTACCTAAAGATGATCCTGTGTTTGAATTAAAGCAATTGACTGACACTTTGAAATATGCTTATCTCAATGAGAAAAAGATATTTCCTGTTATTATTAGTGCTAACCTTTCAGAACATGAAGAAGAAAGATTATTGAAAGTTCTAAGGAAGCACCAAGCTGCTATTGGATATACTCTTGATGATCTTAAGTGCATTAGTCCCACTTTATGTCAGCACAAAATTAATACGGAACCTGATGCTAAACCCATTGTTGATCACCAACGTTGTCCAAATCCGAAGATGAAAGAAGTGGTAAGAACAAAAATATTAAAACTTCTCGAAGAAGGTATAATTTATCCTATAGCTGATAGTAGATGGGTAAGTCCTGTTCATTGTGTACCTAAGAAAGGAGGTATTACTGTTGTTCCTAATGATAAGAATGAACTTATTCCACAAAGAATTGTTACATGCTATAGAATGGGGTAATTTATTTTAGAAAATTAAACAAAGCAACCAGAAAAGATCATTACCATCTACCTTCTATTGATCGAATGCTAGAAATATTATCCAAGCACACACACTTTTGCTTCCTTGATGGATACTATGGTTTTTCAAAAATACCTGTTTCACAACCTGATCAAGAAAAGACCACTTTCACTTGTCCTTTTGGAACTTATGCTTATAGACGTATGCCTTTTGGTTTATGCAATGCGCCTGCTACCTTTCAATGATGTATGACTGCCATATTCTCTGATTTTTGTGAAAACATTATTGAGGTTTTCATGGATGACTTCTCAGTTTATGGGAAGTCTTTTGATGATTGTTTAAGCAATCTTGATCGAGTTTTGCAGAGATGTGAACAAACTAATCTTGTCTTGAATTGGGAGAAGTGCCACTTTATGGTTAATGAAGGTATTGTTTTGGGCCATAAAATTTCTGAAAGAGGTATTGAGGTGGACAAAGCTAAGGTTGATGCAATTGAGAAAATGCCATGTCCTAAAGATATCAAGGGTATTCATAGTTTACTTGGTCATGCTGGTTTCTATAGGAGATTTATCAAAGACTTTTCTAAAATTTCTAGGCCACTTACATATCTTTTGCAAAAGGATATTCCTTTTGTCTTTGATGAATATTGTGCAGAAGCCTTTGAAACACTCAAAAGCCTTAATTTCTGCACCTGTAGTTCAACCACCTGATTGGAATTTGCCTTTTGAAGTAATGTGTGATGCTAGTGATTTTGCTGTTGGTGCTGTTCTAGGACAAAGAATTGATAAGAAATTGAATGTTATTCATTATGCAAGTAAAACTCTAGACAATGCTCAAAGAAATTATGCTACTACTGAAAAAGAATTTCTAGCAGTGGTGTTTGCCTGTGATAAATTTAGATCCTATATTGTAGACTCAAAAGTAATTTTTCACACTGATCATGCCAAACCGAGGCTTATTAGATGGGTTCTTCTGCTACAAGAATTTGATTTGCATATCACTGATAGGAAGGGAGCTGAGAAGCCCGTAGCTGATAACTTGTCTAGGTTGGAAAATGTTCTTGATGACCCACTACCTATTGATGATTGTTTTCCTGATGAGCAATTAGGTGCAATAAATGTTTCTAACAACACACCTTGGTATGCTGATTATGCTAATATATTGTTGCAAAATACATACCCCCTTAGCTTTACTTGTCAACAAAAGAAAAAAAATTCTTCCATGATTTAAGACATTACTTCTGGGATGACCCACATCTTGCTGGTGAAAAGAGCTTATTTGATATTAGCTCACTAGATGAATGGAGAACCCAAGCTTATGAAAATGCCAAGCTATTCAAAGAAAAAGTTAAAAGATGTCATGATAAAAGAATCCAAAAGCGGGAATTCAAAGTGGGCGAATATGTTTTATTATACAATTCTCGCTTTAGATTCTTTGTAGGAAAACTTCTCTCTAAATGGGAAGGACCTTATGTTATCAAAGAAGTTTATCATTCTAGAGCCGTCAAAATAAATAATGTCAAAGGTAAAAACCCGAAGGTGGTCAATGGTCAAAGAATCAAACATTATATCTCAGGTACGCCTATTAATATTGAAAGCAATATTATCCAAACCATGACACCGGAGGAACACATAAAAGAAATATTCCAGAACACTCCAGAATCGTCAAATAAGGGAGGTATGTGATACGTTAATTTAACGAACTCCGAAAAATCCGAGAAAATAATTTTTGTCAGTTTTGGAATATTACAAAAATTAGGAAAATAAAAAGCATCTAGGAAGGCAACCCTGGTGGGCACGATACACCAGGGCGCGCTTGGCATGCCATGCGCACCCTGGTGGGTTGTGCCCACCACGGGTACCTTCCGGACTCCGTTCTTCTCTCGTTTTCTTGTTTCCCAAGATAAAAATCATTATATACCCCCGAACCTATTGACCTCCGTATCACAGAGAAATCTTCTGTTCTTCTTTCTTACCATTTTCTGTCAGATCTATCAAGCCATGCATCATGTCTTCTCCCCCCTCCAACAATGTGGAAGACGATGGTTGGTTGATGAAGATATAATTGAAAAGGGAGGAATCCAAGGAATCAAGCATAGGTGACAAGGGCAAGGGAATTGTTTGAGACCAAATCCTAGCGGCAGATCAAGTTCTGCCCAAGGAAGAAGAAGAAGATATCCTCAAACCATATTATGAACATCTTACACCCACTGAAATTCAAGCTTTCAGGCTCATCAAAATGGTTCGTGTTCAAAATAAATATCTCACTCGTGAAAATATCCTGTTCCAAGAACACATCATCGTTCTTCAGAGCGTCATCCGTAGACTGGAGAATCTTTTGATCCTGAAGGACAAGTTCGCTACTACTTCACCACCACCAACACTTTCTTTGCCACCAAAGGAGAATTGAGTATCGGGTATGGGCACTCCCCTTGGCTTGAGCCAAGCTTGGGGGAGGTGCCCTGGTATCGTATCACCTCACTATCTTTACCTTTATCTACCTTAGTTCGATCATTAGTTATCCTTTGCTTTAGTTGAATAAAAGTTTAGTTTGATCTTTATTTGAGGTGTTTGCTTAGTGATCTATCTATCTATCTATGTAATCGTGTGCGAGATATATAATAAAGTTAGTTTGAGTTTTTGATTTCTTTATCTTTTTGCTTAAATAAAAAGAAAATAAATAAATGAAAAGTTCATATGCTAATATTATGGTAAGTAATGACATCACATAAGGAAAAGTGTGAGTAGTAAAATTTATTGACGATTGACAAGCATAGCATTGGTCAATGATGCAATTCATGAAAGAATTAATAATGGAAGAGAAGATTCGCATGAAAATATACTATCCTAGACATCTTTTGTGATTTTGAGCCCCATCAAAATATTATATGCCAAAACGATTGACGTTGGACAAGGAAGACAATGTAATGACGAACTTCACAATCATCAGTGTCTGAAGTTTCAGTATCGATATTGGTTTCATATTTTATTGCTTACGTGAGAAAATATCAATTTGGAACTCGAATTTGTAATTGAGTTACGATAAGGAGTGAGGTAGATTCGCATTGTTGAAGAAAGCGAAGAAAAAGGATGCTGCTATGGCTTGCTTGTGGCTCTTTCTTCTATTGGCTAGTCTCAGGCATGATTGTTTAATTTCTTTTGGAAAGCAAGTGCGGCTCAGTCGTAAGTGTTAGTAATAGCATGAAGTAAGTTGTCGGTAGTCGACATTAGGTAAAAGGAAAAGCTTCTCAAAAGCATCCAGAAATATCATAGAATGGTGATCGAGATCACCTTCACGGGAATCATCCTTTGCAAATTGGGGGAAGGGAACCAATCAAGTCACCAAGAAGTTCCAGAAACTCGGTTTAGTATTAAGGTTCTTCTCTTCAAGCGTTTAGTATTCAAGTTCTTCTCTTCCAGCCCCTGTCCCCTCTCTGATAAGTCAAGTTTTCAAAACGAAAAGAAAATGACAAATCTGGTTCGATGGCTCTTCTACGCTACCTGCTTTACTACTTTCTATTTTTTCTTATGTATTTAGTTTCCCTTAATATATAATTTGATATTGCTTTCTATTTTTATATTGATATTCCTTTGTCATTTTATATTATGCCTAATAACAATTTTCAATCTTTTTAGTTCGTGCTTCGTCGACTCCTCCTTTCTGATCACTCTCCCGCCAGAGATTCAAGACCCCGAGGCTCTAGCTCATTTAGCAGGGCTAAACTTCTATCTGAGTCTTTACGAGCAGGATCCGGGATGGGTTACATTCCTTTAGAATGAGCTTAATCACAATACCCCCTGGAAGACATACCTGGGCGGCTTAAGCTCTTCCTAATGGAAGAAAAGCTCTCTTCTATGCGACAAGATGTCATTCAGGAATTTGTGGCGCTTCACGCATATTGTAGGGGAGATAAATGCCCTGCGGTGCTATTGAGACCGATCTAGGTTATTGATGGCTTTTATTTAAAGACAAGGAGCTTAAAGGTGATGGATAAGGCTTTCACCCATTCGATACTGAGCAATCCATTAATCGATCCCCAAGGGAAGGGTACCTGTATCTATAGCACATTGGTGTTTCAAGCAGGCCAGCCCACTCTTAACAACAATGCAATCAGTCCATTCACTCAAAAGTGGAACCCACACTCAAAGTTAAGGTCACCATTTATACATACCATCCTCGACAGAGGGGAATTACCTACAACATAATCACTCATGAACCCATATTGACTCACTTCTAGATAGATTAGTTGATTCACAATGCCCGCGGATACCTATATATGTTAGCTAACCTTTTTATTGGAATATGTTTATCTAAGGTAGATCGAACTAGTCTTAATATATGGAAGATCTTGGGGATAAGGAGCTTAAACGTTATCGATTGACATATTGGCTCGATCGGGCCCAGGCTCTGCCCTCCGAGCACTTAAGCATGTATTCAGATTCGGGCTCTGGGCTTGCTCATCAATATGTCAGTGTGGCACGTGCTAAATGTAGCATTCTTGTCAAGGATTTCCCAATGTTTAAATAGAGTCCATGGATCTACAAGATTGTATTGGAAATGCCATCCGCTTCTAGCATGCGGTTGACCGGGCTGCCATCACAGTAATATAGGGTTTGCATATGCGCTAGCATTCATTCTTGTTCTTGGTCTTGCTTGTTCTTCCTGGATCTCACTGCTTCCTTCCTACCCCCGGTAGCAAAAGTCATGGGATTAGTTATTTAAAACGGTCCTTCTCCCTTGGATTGCTTTTTCCCATTTGATTGGATTCCCAGTATGGCACCTTGCCATAAAAGCTAACTACTAACTTCGGTGAAGGGAGAAGCAAGTTCCCAAGAGAAGTGAAGTCATCAATCCTCCCCACTATAGGCACTGTCCCCGCCCTTGTTGCGTCTCATGATCCGCTATCAGCAGGACTTGTGAATCCGATGATGAATGCACCCATATTCTAGAGGGTCAGTAGCTTGCTATTGTCCACCACTGAAACCCATTATTATTCAAAGATGAATCAATTAATGGTGTGCCTGGAAGCGACAATAGATAGATGGAGGAAGGCGCTTGCGACATAGGTGGTAGTGAGTGGGAAGTGATGCTATGTTCAGCCATGCTTTCCCCTCTTGAACCAGAGCCTCCATGTGTAACCTCCGATCGAAATGAAATCACAATAGTTCTTAAACATTTAGACAATGATATAGCTAGTGGCAAAGTAAAGGAAAATTGCACTGCTTAGGGCTCGAGATGGATAAGATAGGCAGTCGCATTGTTACTCATACAAGGCTATGGCTCCACTCATGTTTATTGATCTAGTTTCCCATTTCACCCAGAAAAGTTCTATATTCTACTTTATTTTTAGATAGAAAAGAATTTGAACAAATGAATTCATTCCAGAGAAGCATTCCTGTAAGTTTAGTGCTCCTCCCCAGCACCAGTATCCCATCGATTGGATACCCTGAGAGCACTCTGCACTGATTGAGAGTATGAGTATAGGTGTTTCGAAAGTCGAGAGGAAACCGTCAAGAACCTGACAGTAGCGCTTGCTAATCACAATTCTGGATCCGTGGCAAGCATGGGATTGTCTGAAACATAGGTAGAATTGGTTGTTTTCCTCCAATTTTAATCAACTGCTACACTAAAAATAATAAGATGGTTCTAGGGGCAGCCTCGCCTAATAACTCATAATATAAATGTGCTTATGTTTGCGTCAAGGCCATATAAGCAGTAGTATCAAAGTCGTCTGGTCTCTGAATTAAAACAATAGTTCGAATTTGCCTACTAAGTAAGACCTTCGCCTCAATAAATATAGTAGTTAAGGTAGTGAAGAATGTAGGACCAAAATTTGGCCTAGAAGCTAACATCTGGTGCATTGCAGCTTCCTCCACAAACATTGTATTAGTTAATGCACAATGGCAAAATGGGATGAAGAATGTGCAAATATGGGGGACATAATAGGGGTGTTGTTTCATCATAGGGGTGATCCATAGAGCATCAGTCTAAGCCTACCGTTCTAAATAAATCTATCTTGCAACATTCATTAAATTTTGGATCATGTCAATGAGCATTCGCCTCAGCTATGGTACCAAATCTGCTATCGTTTCTGAGAAGTTTCATTCCAGTCCCTGATCGAATTCAATTGAGTGACTCCTGCTACTTCTCGAGCTTGCGTTGTATTCCCTCGAAGAGGAAAGGGTGATGCAGCATAGTAGCGTAAGTATTTCCCTCAGTTTTTGAGAACCAAGGTATTAATCCAATAGGAGACCACGCGTGAGTCCCTCGCACCTGAACAAACAAATAAGAACTTCGCAGCCAACACGATAAGGGGTTATCAATCCCTTTACGGTCACTTACAAAAGTGAGATCTGATAGATATGATAGTTTGATATTTTTGGATATACGAACAGAAAGTAAAAACGGCAAAGTAAAGTAGATTGTAGATTGATATGTTGAGAATAGACCCGGGGGCCATAGGTTTCACTAGTGGCTTCTCTCATGATAGCAGAATTCTACAGTGGGTGAACGAATTACTGTCGAGCAATTGATAGAAAAGCGAATAATTATGAGAATAACTAGGCATGATCAGTATATATAGGCATCACGTCCGTGACAAGTAGACCGAAACGATTCTGCATCTACTACTATTACTCCACACATCGACCGCTATCCAGCATGCATCTAGAGTATTAAGTTCATAAGAACAGAGTAACGCCTTAAGCAAGATGACATGATGTAGAGGGATAAAATCAAGAAATATGATATGAACCCCATCTTTTTATCCTCGATGGCAACAATGCAATACGTGCCTTGCTGCCCCTACTGTCACTGGGAAAGGACACGGCAAGATTGAACCCAAAGCCAAGCACTTCTCCCATTGCAAGAACTATAGATCTAGTAGGCCAAACCAAACCAATAATTCTAAGAGACTTGCAAGGATATTATAATCATACATAAAAGAATTCAGAAAAGAACCAAATATTTCTCATGGATAATCTTGATCATAAACCCACAATTCATCGGATCTCGACAAACACACCGCAAAAAGAGATTACATCGAATAGATCTCCTCGAAGACCGAGGAGAACTTGGCATTGAGGTCCAAAGAGAGAGAAGATGCCATCTAGGTACTAACTATGGACCCGAAGGTCTGTGGTAAACTACTCACAACTCATGGTGAGGCGATGGTGTTGATGTAGAAGCACTCCGTGGTAGATCCCCCCTCCGACGGAGCTCCGGAACAGGCCCCAAGATGGGATCTCACGGGAACAGAAGGTTGCAACGGTGGAATTAGGGGTTTCTCTCCTCTTCTGATGTTTTCGGGGTACACGGATATATATAGGAGGAAGGAGGGCATCGGGGGACCAACGTGGGGCCCACGAGGCAGGGGGCGCGCCCTGTAGGGAGGGGGGCACACCCCACCCTCGTGGACGCCACGTGTGCCCTATTCCGTGGTTCTCAAGTCTCCCGTGAAGATATCGCTCCAAAAATATCTCTCCCGAAGGTTTCATTCCGTTTGGACTCTGTTTGATATTCTTTTTCTGTAAAACCCTGAAATAGGCAAAAAACAGCAATCTGGACTGGGCCTTTGGGTTAATAGGCTAGTCCCGAAAATAATATAAAAGTGTATAACAAAGCCCATTAAACATCCAAAACATCATAAATAATAGCATGGAACAATCAAAAATTATAGATACGTTGGAGACGTATCAACTCCTGAAGCCAACCAACTCTTTTTCAATATTGTGAATTCCTTAAATTTTTACTGGCTTGCTTGTTTGTAAGCTCCACGGGCGTGCCAATTCCTTAGTGGGATCCAACCACCATTTACTTTCATTCGATCCAGCGGAGAAGATGCGATGGAAGATGCGATTATGTATCATAAATACTAAGGTCAGACAGAGTAAAGGGTCTTTTGGAATTGGGGACAAGCGGAAGACATGGCATTTGAGCAGCTTAAGAGTGCCATGACGCGTGCACCAGTTTTAGCACTTCCTTACTTTTTAAAAAGCTTTCTACTAGAGAAAGATGCATGTGATGTCAGTATTGGTCCAGTGCTTATGCAAGACGGGAGTCCTCTATCTTATTTGAGTAAATCCTTGGGAATAAAGAATAGAGGTCTGTCAACTTACGAAAAATCATCTGATAGTAAGATCATTTGTGATCTTCAAATTCCTATTGTTAGGTCATAACCCACAAGTATAGGGGGTCGCAACAATTTTCCAGGGTAGAGTATTCAACCCAAATTTATTGATTCAACACAAGGGGAGCCAAAGAATATTCTCAAGTATTAGCAGCTGAGTTGTCAATTCAACCACACCTGGAAAGACTTAGTAGCTGCAGCAAAGTATTTAGTAGCAAAGTAATATGGGAGTGACGGTAATGGTAACAATAGTAGCAGTTCTGTAGTGATCATAATAGTAGTAGTAACGAAAGTAATGAAGCAAGTATCAATATGGAACGAACTCGTAGGCAATGGATCGGCAATGATAGGTGTTGGATAATATTCATCATGTAGCCGTTATAACCTAGGTGACACATAACTAGCTCCAATTCATCAATGTAATGTAGGCATGTATTCCGAATATATTCATACATGCTTATGCAAAGGAACTTGCATGGCATCTTTTGTCCTACCATCCTGTGGCAGCGGGGTCCTAATGGAAACTAAGGGATATTAAGGCCTCCTTTTAATAGAGTATCGGACCAAAGCATTAGGACTTAGTGAATACATGAACTCCTCAAACTATGGTCATCACCGGGAAGTGCCCCGGTTATTCTTACTCCGAGTTTGCCGGATCATAACACATAGTAGGTAACTATAGACTTGCAAGATAGGATCAAGAACACAAATATATTCATGAAAACATAATAGGTTTAGATCTGAAATCATGGCACTCGGGCTCTAGTGACAAGCATTAAGCATAGCAAAGTCATAGCAACATCAATCTCAGAACATAGCGGATACTAGGGATCAAACCCTAACAAAACTAACTCGATTACATGATAAATCTCATCCAACCCATCACCGTCCAGCAAGCCTACGATGGAATTACTCACGTATGGCGATGAGCATCATGAAATTGGTGATGGAGGATGGTTGATGATGACGACGGCGACGATCTCCACTCTCCGGAGCCCCGAACGGACTCTAGATCAGGTATCCCGATGAAGAACACGAGGTGGCGACGACTCATATTGTAAAACGCAATGGGATCTTCTCTCTGATTATTTTCTCCCCAAAAGAGATTATATGGAGTTGGAGTTTACGCCGATGGAGGTCCAGGGGCCCATAAGATAGGGGGCGCGCCCTAGGGGAGGGGGGCCCACCCTTGTGGCCAGGGTGCGGCCCCCCTCTGGTACTTTTTGCTAGTATTTTTTATTATTGCCAAAAGTCATCTCCGTTGATTTTCAGGTCATTCCGATAACTTTTATTTCTGCACAAAAATAACACCAAGGCAATTCTGCTGAAAACAACGTAAGTCCGGGTTAGTTCCATTCAAATTATGTAAATTAGAGTCCAAAACAAGGGCAAAAGAGTTTGGAAAAGTAGATACGATGGAGACGTATCATTAGGCGTTCATAATTTGGAGTTAAACTTACTATTTTGAACTTCCCAAGCCAATCTTGTCTCAAGACTCAGAAGTGTTTCTGACTTATAAATATTATTTATATATTCTAATTAGACTTTTATATCAACCTCCTCCTCCCTTGATTCCCTAACTAAAACTCTGATAGGGTTATCCTTAGGACCCAATAATGTATTCTGCATATAATATTTGTGATACAACATTTAAAGTTTGTTTAATTTATCTATTTCAGTTGCAAGTTTGTTTAACTTATCAACATATTTGGCATATTCATGATCATATACATTATATTCTTAGATTTCGGCATTAACATCATGATAATTAATATCATGATTAACATAATTATAATTAATTTATGTATTAACATCATATTGATTATGAAAATATGTAGTTAACCCTGAAGATTTTAGTTCGTCATTGTTAATATGATTGTGTTTTTTATTCCATTTTTTCATAGTAAAAATTATCTATTCTTTGATGTAACATTCCATGGTGGATTATCCCATCAGTCTTTGTTTCTCTTAGACTGAGTGTCTCTACGTGGGGTGGGTTTCACCCCCTCTAGGAAAACTAGAGCCAAAACCGGTTGCTATCTATTCTTTCATGACGAGAATATGTGCTAGTATACTTTTTTATCTGGAATCTATTCTTTCATGGCAAGAATATGTGTGGTGTTAGTGGACTGACAGAGTGAGCTGTAAAGGTATAAAAAAATCCATCTACGAGTGGTTCGGCTTTCTTTTTCCTAAGCAAGGACATAGCCATCAAGTGAGGATTGGCTGAGTGTGCTTTCGCTGCTCGTGGTGGAGTACTCTTTTAATTATTTGCTCTATTATTGCCTCAGGATGTTATTGGGTCGATGGACCCTTGATTGTTTGTGTGATAAGTCGTTATTATCAAATAAATAGTCATTTCTTGATCGATTCGAGAGGTGATTTCATTCCAAAGTGACAATTCATGTTGAACGCGTCCTCCGGCATTTACGATTCTTCCTACAGAGGGCACTACTGGCAAAGAATAACCTTTCCACCTGGCGAGAAAAAGAGACAGAGGTTTACACTTGGTCCTCTCCGCTGAAGCTAATCAGAAATCTACCGCACTCCGTTCCATTCAGTTAGCTTGCTCAGTAGTCCATAATTTTGATGTTACCCTCTTTTCTTGGTCGACTCGGGCAGCACTCATTCCTTTTTGAATGCATCATTGGCATCTATTGAAGTTAAAATTGTCATCTCCTGAATCTGTGCGTGCAGGCAGCATCAATTTATCACCTAATGGTATCTTTGTTCTACCGGCACATACATTTTGATTTCCTTGGTCAATGGAAGTCACCTTTTCTTTTTCCTTGTTTTTGTCATGCGTCGATTCAACATTCGTTGGCTTTGTAGCTTCAAGGACATAGTCATCCTCTCAAGATTCTAGTCATGATATTGCTTAAAAAGAAGCTCGACTTACCTATATTATCAAAGGACCCAGTCGAGCCCTAACTAGAAAAGTGCATGGGTGACCAAATTTAGGACAAAGTAGGCGTGGAAGATCCACATGCAACGAAACATCCCTCACGAGTTCCAAACATGAGCTTATTTAAGCTGCTTCGACTACGGGAACCACAAGGAAAATGGAACACGAGCGGGAATGTGGGACTCGGTCCTTCCATATAGATGGCTTGATGGCCCTTGTGGACAAAGTCTGTTCTCATTAGAGAATTTACCTTAGAACTTTGTGATCAAGTCCCGTGGAGTAAAGTATACACTTTCTCTCCGGAAAGGAGGTCCGCTTATTTACTTATCTGAAAAAGCAAAAGGTAGGTAGCTGTTTCAGAGAAGAGTACGTGGGTTTTCACATAGCTGGATATGAAAAGAGACTCTAATGAGTAGCTTTTTTTTATTTGTAAAGCCTTCTTTCTGTGCTTATGGAATCAGCTAGTGCCAGGTCTTGGCGATTGAATTCATCCCGTTTTACTTTGTTGAGTGCAATCTAGTATTGACTTGCCCTTATTTTCCATCGATCGGGTAGTTAGTTAGGTCCCGTAGACAAGAAGTCCTATATACTGAAATAAGAGGGACTCCTTCCATGCATCGTCGCTAAGGTGCTCTTTTGATAGATTTCTATACCTTCCCCTCCCTTTCCTCTGTATCCGGGCCTACACGAATAGCTTCTTGCTTATCGAAGAAGTCTGCTCACATGATTGGAATATGGCTCCCGTATGCATGCTATTATGGGACCGAGGAATGCCTTTCTATGGTGGACCCTGAGGTTGGAATCTTGCTGCTTGATTCAAAAACGGATTCAATAGCAGCAACATATTGATGATGGTGCCTGAACTACCTATTCTATTACCTTATGGGGAGCCCCAAAGCCACATCATACCTGATGCTATGGGTCAAGGTACTCTTGAGACTGTCTGGATTGAAGACTATCAAGCACCGTAGGTGGTACCAGCATTCCCTGTCGATAGGGCATTCCAATCTCTAGGTAGCTGCCCGCCCTACTTCATACCTATCTCCTTCGGCGTCAGCCCCATGTACCCCCTTAAACTAACCACTTGAATTGATCAGGATTAGTTAGGTTGAGTGCATTTTCTTCCAAATCCAGTCAATTTCTAGAAAAGCATCGAAAAATCCCGGGGTTAGGCACCTTTTTCAGTGAAATCTTGTTTTTCCCACATTAATTACTTATGGGAGAATCCTTGCTTCCTCAATGCTCTTGCCTTCGTGGTCCTATTAAAAGAGACACAAGAGATTTTAGCACCGGCATCTTTGGATCAAAAGATCATTCCATCCTAGAACCAACACGACAACTTCTCCTTGCCCAATTTGAAATGGTGATGAATATGAAATTAGGAATATATATGGACAGATGAATTATGTGTCATGGAATCCGGATCATTAAATAGGTAGTGTAGACATTTGTCTAAGTGTGATCTTCTTATATCCACACGAGCTGTTCAGCTTGATAGACCCAAGGGGAAATAGAATCTCGAAAGGACCTTTCTTGTCCATAGCCCCGTTGGAATCGATGGCTTGATATCTCATTGGCATGACTAATTGATGAGGCCGACTGCCTAAGTAGTACTCACGAGGTCCTTGATTTCTTGTTAGTCTATATCTTTGTCTTTAATAGTAAGGTATCCAGGTTCACCTATTTTTTTCCGTTGTTGCTCTTCAGAAAATGCGTATAGTAAGTAGTCTTCGTCGATGGGACAAACGCTCCAGTATATGTGTTACGAGACAACTAGCATTTTGTCATTCAAGTTCGTGAAAGAATGTTCTTGTTTTCGTTGGAAAAATCAACGCCGATATCAAGATCAGTCTCCTTTCTCTTTTCGGGAGCAGAGCTGAAAAAGATGGAGTTACCTGGTGATACGTCTCCAACGTATCTACTTTTCCAAACACCTTTTCCCTTGTTTTGGAGTCGAACTTGCATGATTCGAATGGAACTAACCCGGACTGATGCTATTTTCAGCAAAACTGCCATGGTGTTATTTTTGTGCAGAAATAAAAGTTCTCGGAATGACCTGAAAATCAACGGAGATTTATTCTGGAATATATAAAAAATACCCACGGAAAGAACCAGACCAGGGGGCCCACACCCTGTCCAAGAGGGTGGGGGCGCGCCCCCTGCCTCGTGGCCCCCCTGAGGCTCCACCGACATCAGCTCTGACTCCATATATTCACTTTCGGGGAAAAAATCAGAGAGACGGATTCATCGTGTTTTACGATACATAGCCAGCGCCAAGCCCTAATCTCTCTCGGGAGGGCTGATCTGGAGTCCGTTGGGGCTCCGGAGAGTGGAGATCGTCGTCGTCGTCGTCATAATCAACCTTCCTCGATCACCAATTCCATGATGCTCACCGCCGTGCGTGAGTAATCCCATCGAGGCTTGCTGGACGGTGATGGATTGGATGAGATTTACCATGTAATCGAGTTAGTTTTGTTAGGATTTGATCCAAAGTATCCATTATGTTCTAAGATTGATGTTGCTATGACATTGCCATGCTTAATGATTGTCACTAGGGCCCGAGTGCCATGATTTCAGATCTGAACCTATTATGTTTTCATGAATATATGTGTGTTCTTGATCCTATCTTGCAAGTCAATAGTCACCTACTATGTGTTATGATCCGGCAACCCCGATGTGACAATAATCGGGACCACTCCCGGTGATGAACGTAGTTTGAGGAGTTCATGTATTCACTATGTGTTAATGCTTTGGTCCGGTACTCTATTAAAAGGAGGCTTTAATATCCCTTAGTTTCCAATAGGACCCCGCTGCCATGGGAAGGCAGCACACAAGGAATTACAAAGATAAGCTACTCACTCATCTATGGCAATGTACTTCATCTGCTTCAATGGCCGGAAGGCATTATCACTGTAGCTCGGCGACCTCTTCCTCTTGCGAAGAGCTTCGAAGTTTGGCTGGAGCCGACCGAAGCCCCGGAAGCGGTCGGCAACATCAGGCGCGACCAGGGCGGCTCCGGAGGAGGCACCCCCAGAAGCGCTAGGCTGGGCGGGGCCCCCTACCAGTTGGGGAACATAGTATTTTTAAAAATTTCCTACGATCACGCAAGATCTATCTACCAGATGCATAGCAACGAGAGGGAGAGTGTGTCTACGTACCCTCGTAGACCGGGAGCGGAAGCGTCAAGTGACGCGGTTGATGTAGTCGAACTTCTTCGCGATCCAACCGATCAAGCACCGAACATACGGCACCTCCGCGTTCAGCACACGTTCAGCTTGATGACGTCCCACGAGCTCTTGATCTAGTTGAGCTTCACGGGAGAGTTTCGTCAGCACAAAGGCGTGGTGACGGATATGATGTTACCGACGCAGGGCTTCGCCTAAGCACTTCAACGGTATGACCGATGTGTGTTTCTGTGGAGGGGGGCACCACACACGGCTAAAACAATTCAACTTGTGTGTCTTTGGGTGCCCCCCAGCCCCCGTATATAAAGGAGCAAGGGGGGAGGCCGGCCGGCCCCTAGTGGCGCGCCAAGGAGGAGCAATCCTACTAGGAATAGGATTGCAATCCTATTCCTAGTAGGAACTACCAAAAGGGAGAAGGGGGAAAGGAAGGAGAGGGAGAAGGAGAAGGAAAGGGGAGCCGCCCCCCTCCTTCCTTGTCCAATTCGAACCAAGGGGTGGGGGGCACGCGGCCCAGCCCTGGCCCATCTTCCCTCTTTCTCCTACGGCCCATTAAGGCCCATAGCTTCCCCAGGGGTTCCGGTAACCCCCCCGGTACTCCGGTTAATTCCGAAACTTTACGGAACACTTCCGATGTCCGGATATAGTCGTCCAATATATCAATCTTTACGTCTCGGACATTCCGAGACTCCTCGTCATGTCCGTGATCTCATCCGGGACTCCGAACTACCTTCGGTACATCAAAACTCATAAACTCATAATACTGATCGTCATCAAACGTTAAGCCTGCGGACCCTACGGGTTCGAGAACTATGTAGACATGACCGAGACTCATCTCCGGTAAATAAACAATAGCGGAACCTGGATGCTCATATTGGCTCCTACATATTCTACGAAGATCTTTATCGGTCAAACCGCATAACAACATACGTTGTTCCTTTTGTCATCGGTATGTTACTTGCCCGAGATTCGATCGTCGGTATCTCTATACCTAGTTCAATCTCGTTACCGGCAAGTCTCTTTACTCGTTCCGTAATACATCATCTCGTGACTAACTCATTAGTCATTTGCTTGCAAGGCTTATTATGATGTGTATTACCGAGAGGGCCCAGAGATACCTCTCCGACACTCGGAGTGACAAATCCTAGTCTTGATCTATGCCAACACCATGAATACTTTCGGAGACACCTGTAGAGCATCTTTATGATCACCTAGTTATGTTGTGACGTTTGATAGCACACAAGGTGTTCCTACGGTATTCGGGAGTTGCATAATCTCATAGTCATAGCAACATGTATAAGTCATGAACAAAGCAATAGCAGTAAAAACTAAACGATCATAGTGCTAAGCTAACGGATGGGTCTAGTCCATCACATCATTCTCCTAATGATGTGATCCCGTTGATCAAATGACAACGCATGTCTATGGCTAGGAAACATAGCCATCTTTGATCAATGAGCTAGTCTAGTAGAGGCATACTAGGGACATACTATTTTGTTTATGTATTCACACATGTACTAAGTTTCCGGTTAATACAATTCTAGCATGAATAAAAGACATTTATCATGGTATAAGGAAATACAAATAACATCTTTATTATTGCCTCTAGGGCATATTTCCTTCACTGCCCTCGCCTCGGGGCGACGCGAGGGGGCCACGGGGGCTTCGGCCTCAGGAGCACTAGGCAACACCTGCACCTTAGCCGTCCTCTCTGGGTGGATCTCCTAAGCCCCAGGAGACGGTGCTTCAGGAGCCTCGGGAGACGCCAATGTCGAAGTAGCCACGCCACCAGCACTCAGCAACGATCGTTCCCCCGTGCCCCCTTCTGGGACGATCGCCACGACAGCGGCAGACAAGGGAGCCACGCAGACGGGGTTCTCACAAGACCTGACAAGGCCAGACAGACAAAGCCCCCATTCATGAAAGGAGGGCACCTGCCTCACGAACTCCACCTTGATTGAGCAGCAGTACAGAAGACAACCTTCCTCCGGCAAGCGGGCTAGCGTTGGGTCGCCTGTGAGGAGCTCGAGCACCATGCGTCGTACCTCGCGAGGAAGAGCAGGCGCTTGGAGCCTCATGCGGTCCCCATAGCCGGAGAAGGCCCACATTGGCCGAGAGTGGCGCTGAAGCGGGGCGATGCGGCGCTGGATGAACTCCTTCACCACCATGGGCGCCGACACCCCAAGCCTCTGCAGCCTGGTCAACCGGAGCCAAACGGGAGCTAGCTTCCGGTCGACGAGCTTCTCGTGGTTCCAGCCGGAGCTCGGGCTGGTCGGGATCCGTGGTGGGAGCAGAAGGGGGCTGCACGCCCCGACATCGACGAACACCCACCGCCTCCCGAAGCCGCCGCCAACCATCGAAAGGTTGAAGTCAATGCCCGAGCCGACCATTGCCGCGATGGCCTGGAAGGACACGCATTCGGAGCACTGGAGCGTATCCATCAGATGCAACGAGAAGAAGTGGCGGAGCAAGGCCACAGAGGGGGCAATGCCCACCATGGCTTCATAGACAAAGGCAAAAAAAGCAAGGAGGACGATGGATTGAGGATCAACATGCAGCGCGCTGATCTGGTAGTGCGAGAGTACCGCGTTGAAGAAATCGGAAAAGGGCGGGATCAGGCCTGCCCAGAGGACGTGAAGGTGGAGGGGGACCTCGGTGGCCGACCTATCAATTTTGATGCGGGAAGCGGGCCAAGCCACCGTCGCCCCCACTCATTGGAATCGGCGGCGAGTGCCGGGCGAACCTTATCCATCATCTCTTCGTTAATCACCACCGACCGCTCGGTGGCGGGCCCGAAGGCCGGCGGCGAGGGGCCCAAGGTACAAGACTCCGCCCCCTCTTCCTTCTCTCGGCTGGAGACCATGGTGGAGGAAGGAGTTGGTGTCGAATCAAGCCAAGGGAAGGGATCGAGAAGATGAGGAAGCCACCGGGCGTGCTACCGACAAAGGAGGTGGAGTCGAGCAAGTAGCAATGGCCGTCCAGCCGGGCGAGAATCAAGGTTGTATGGGGAAGTGGAGGCGCCCACGTCCTGTTAATCGCCACGCGTCAATCAAGGCCGCAAGCTTTGGGAGCCCACGACACTCCGCACTTGGCCCTTGGCTTCGCCGCGAAGCCAAGCCCGAGGGCACCTTAGCCCCGGGGGCTACTGTCGGTGTTCTGGAAATGGGGGTACCCAGTCTTGCCTGCCTGCAGCCCAGGGTGTCGCTCATCAGGCGGCCTGGTACGGCCCAACCTCGTCAGCAACCACTCAAGACCCTCGCGAGGCGGATGACGCAAGACCTCCCCTGGGGCAGCCTCACTAGGCTGGCTCCTGAGGAGCGAAGATATCAAGGCAAGGGGCACCTCGCAAGGCCCTCGTGACGTGAGCAATGACGACCAAGGCCAGGTAGGCGCCAGCGGGCGCAGGGTGCCAGTTTCCTCTTTGGTGCTAAAGGAGCAGGCGCAGGCGAGGAGTCCCGAGGCGTCAGGCAAAGGTTTCCATATCGGTGCAACAAGACCAAGAATAGTAGGACGGCAGAGCGGAGGTCATCGTGGAGCCCACGGCGGCGTCACCACCAGAGCCTTTGGCGAACGAAGACCATCTTTTGTCAGGATAGCTTGTACTAGCTACCCCCCTTCAAATTTGGCCGTTGTGGGATCCCTTCCTGCTCAATATTTGGGAAGAGGACCCGGGCCTCCATAAATAGGACAAGCCACCACCATAGAAAGGCATGGGATCATTGAGACCGCCCAGACACCCACAAGCTCACTCGGGCACAAGAACACCTCTCCTCGGGAGGCTGTTCTCTCCATGTACTAGTTCTTCCTCAGCCTACAGGGCAATCCTCCACACCACACTGGATTAGGGTATTACACCACAACGGTGGCCCGAACCAGTATAAACCTTGTGTCCCTTGGTCTTCGGGTCTGACGAGCTAGGCCTAGGGATCGGCGAGTAGATTAGCTAGGGCGGAAGGAGAGATCTCCGTGCGCACCCAAGAGTTCGAACCACAAGGGTTTTGCTGGAACCCAAGATCCGACAGCATGCTCAGCTAGCTCGGTTTTAGTGGAACCGCACAACATTATCGGATGGCCCATGTCCTCCATAGAATCCTTTCTTAGTTAACATTTCTTGTCCAGTTCAACAAAGCTGCGTTAAACTAGCTGCCAACCAGGGACGCCAGGAAATGGAACCACGCCTATGGACAACATCCTTCAGTTTTTTATTTTTCTTTATTTGTACACATTCTCACAACTTTGTATTCAGCTATTATGTAAATATGATATGTGAATCATTGAGATGCATTAGCATGCATCTTAGTTTCCTTTGTATTTGATGGAACGTTGTAACGAGATAACTTTGAAGGCAACATGACACATGTAACCAAGTTGAAAGCTTCATAGCATTACAAAAAAGAATTTATTATGCTGAAAAAAGACCAACCCAAGGGCTAACCCTTGTTGGCTTTTTTTATAGGAGAAACTCTACGAGCACCCGCGTCAAATCCGGGACATATCCTAGAAGCTTGATAGGAATTCCACAAATCTTTCAAACATCATTTCGCCCACATGCAGGACATCTAGAATCTGGGTCCACGTGACCGCTGGCAAGATTCACCCCGCTCGTTGCGCCGCAATAATAATGCCCTAATGAGCAGTCAAATCACAGAGCCCCACCTTTCCTGCGGTATACTACTCCGTTCCTCTAGGTGAATAAGTCATTGTGCACCGCAACCAAGGTAGAGGGGAACAAGAGAATTTAATGTTTATTTCCTAATTAATAGCATTGTATGCAATGAACCGAACACTACGTGTCGAGTTTGGTAGTCTCAAGTCATTGAAAGCACACACGCCGCACATCTCTTTCAATGTATTAACTTTCAAACGTCCCATAAACGAGTAGGTGTGATGCATTAACTCTCACTTTGTTTTGGGATTATTTGGTTTTCGTAAGGTGACTTACACACCTAGACGGAGGGCGTAGTAAAAGTTGCTTGGGCGAAACAACCATCTTTTCACGCTTTGTTGAATGGCGGCTTCAGCGTTAATTATGCCATGGAGGTTCCTCCTGGACGGAGGGAATAGTGCACATGCCAAGTTCATCGGGCTGCCGTGTTTCACACCTCCATCGTAATAAGAGTGGAGACAATAGCTTTCATAAAAAATAAAAAATGAATAGTACTACTGCAAAAGAGGAGTGACATTATCCCGCCCGACTTCCTTGCTCGTCCTCAATATCTGAAAGAATACTTTCGTTCGCCGACATGTGGGACGTCGACCATCCTGGTCCACTTGCCATGACGCCGGAATTAGAGTGCATCACACGGAACTGCAGGGGAGACTCACCCGGTCGTAGCACTGCAATAATAATGAGTAATGAGCCGTCAAATCATAGGCCCAACCTTACCCACTGTAAGTTGCTCGGACGAAGGAACCATCATGACTTCGTTGAATCTGGTTCTTCAAGAAAACTATTGTACCAGCAATACTGCTACCACACGCGAAGACTGCACGACACTGTAGCACGTCATATCACTCAGACCCACTGGGCCAAACAAGCCCGCCTAACGCACGGGAAAGCCCCGCCCTCGTCATTTTGTTCTGGATTTGGATCCAAGAATTTTAGTCACGTATACTTCCTCCGTCTAAGTGTATTAACTCAATAGACGGCAAAATCGCTAACATGTGGGAGCGAGTGTGAGTGAGTTAACCGACCTCAATAGACGACAAAATCGCTAGCCCACCTCACGTTGGCTATGTTTGGATCCATGGGTTAGAGTTGGTGGATTACTAGAGCTAGGTGTCACACAGAGGCCAAGAAGTATGGTGATAGAGTGATGTGGGGGATGTATGATGTAACTACATAGGGCTGCCGTGTTTCAGACTCGTCCGGTCTAGTACTCCCTCCGTCTAGGTGTATAAGTCACCTTATGAAAACCAAATAATCCCAAAACACTTAGGTGCGATGCATTAACTCTCACCTTGTTTATTGTTTTTGGACATTAAGAGATGTGGGGCGTGTGTGCTTTCGATGACTTGAGACTACCAAACACGACATGAAATGGTTAGTTCATTGCATGCAATGCTATTAATTAGCAAATAAACATTAAGTTCTCTTGTTTTTCCCTCCGCTCTGGTTGCGGTGCACAATCTAAGATGACTTATTCACCTAGACGGAGGGAGTACTCCTACAAGGATGCGAAGAAGATTGGGTTGATTTTAGGGTTAATTAGATAAATGCCCCTCCAATTATGGTGATTCATAAAAATGCAACTACAATTTCCAAACTTTGAAAATTGTGCCGAGTTGCTCCACGTCGGCTTGTCGGGGAGCACGGCGTAAAGGGTATCGTCGCTGCCCTCGACACCGCCGTGGCGTACATTGCCTCCAGTGCCTGCGACTGTGCCATACGCCATCGACGCGCACGTAGCCGCGCCATGCAGGTAGAGAAAGAAGCCGTTGCGGATGTTGACGAGGTGATGCGGCTACGCGGATGTCGATGAGGTGATGGCCAGGACGTCCTCACCCGCCGCTATCATCAAGGAGAAGTAGAACATGGGAGGCCGCCGCCTGCCCCACCACATCCCACCGACCGGAGGTATAACTTATTTTAGAACCGGCCTCGTTCTAATGGCCCAGCTCCCCATGTTGCTGCAGCCCTTTTTCCATTAAGTTACGATTGCTCCCCACGTTGCTGCGTACTGCATGTGGATATTCTTCTAGTATTACCAAGCTACCCATGTAGCTCGCTCCATCGGCTTGTCGAACACTCGAACACCACCTAAATTAATACTATTAGAGGAAAAAAGGTACGGGCTAATGAATCGATCTCTTGGTTGGAAAGGGAAATAAAGATGATGGCCTGACTGGTCTCTTGGTCAAAAAAGGACAGAAAGTGGGGGGTGTTGGGTCGATAATGCAACCGAGAATGAGCACGTCTAGATTTCTTGTGGTTACATAGGAAAGATCACTAAAAAAGGGGCAATCTGGTGCATGTAGCTCCCTCTTGCGCAGGGTCCTGGGAAGGGTCCGACCACTTTGGGTCTATTGTACGCAACCTTTCCTTGCATTTCTGTAAGAGGCTGTTTCCAGGACTTGAACCCGTGACCTCATGGTCACAAGACATCAGCTTTACCACTGCGCCAAGGCTCCCCTTCGAAAGATCACTGATGAGAACAAAAATGCACAAATCCAGACATGATTTGCATGATTGTTGTCGTTAATGTAAGCTGGCCTCACGATGTCTTGGTCTAATAAACCCGGACGGAGAGAGTAGGTAGAATGACCAATGCAAGATGAAATAAGCTTATTTGTACGTTGACTTGCTGTTTGCAGTGTGGAACGAGGCTGTCATGTGTGGAGGAGCAAACAAGCACTGCAGCCACGTCGTCAATGCAAGACAAAAGAGACCGAGTCATTGATGGCCTGGGTGGTGAGTAGAGTCATGTAAACAACGGTGCATTATTTTAGTGGAACTGCACAAAAAAGATATTGTGGTTAGTCGGACAAATTTTCTACAACCACACGGAAGGAATTGCGCTCATCGATTGCATAGAATTTGCTCCGTGCCATCATAGGAGATCCCAAGGTGGAAATCAACTAACAACCTATAAAATTATGCATATTCTTCCTCATGCAGCTCAGTATCTCCTTCGTCCAGATGATCATGTTTTCTCATGCCGAGCTATTGATATGTGCTACTGGTTTGTGACACCATTTAAGTACAACGCTTTCCTATCTTTTCACACTCAGGACCAAGAAGATGATTTCAGTGGAACTGCACAAAATGGTCTGATGTTGAGTGATCTCTATTGCCTCCTCAGTTTGCTGCAATGTGTCATTGCAAGATGAGCCACTAAGCTAGCTGTGGATTTGCCAACATGCTCAAAGTGCACGCAACATTGAGCAGAAAGAAGCATGCCCAGGAAATTAATGCGTGCGTAGGGAGGCCCTTTCCTTAGAGAAGCATCGATGGTTTTTTCTTTATTTCTACACCTTCCCACAGGTATGTCTTGGTTATAGACTTGTGAATCATTTAGATGCGTAAACATGCTGAACTTAAGTGCTTGTGAATGTTAGCTAGTATGCATACCATATCTTGTGAAGCTTAGTTTAGTGTGAATGTTCACTAGCGTGTTAATCTATGTATATTGTGAGCATGTTATTTGACCCCTCATTTTGCCGCTCGCTAGACTCTCCCACTTCCATTGCCCCCAATTCCCCCTGCTCCCCATCTTCCTCACTCGCAGACAAAACCCCCGCTCACCTTCTTCCTCACTCGTATAGAAAACACATGCTCCTCTTCTTCCAGTCCTAATAGAAAACCCTAGCCCTCCTTCTTCCCCACTCACGCTGCCACTAGGCTCGCCTCTGGCTACTCTTCTCAAACCCGTGAGCTCGGCGTGATGCCCGCAAGTAAAATGGAGTCGGCAGGCCCCAGCGCCAAGAAGATGAAGATCTCACTAGCGGCGACGCTGATTGTAGATCCCGCACCCGGCATCGCAGGGAGAAGCGAAGAGCCCTCACCCCACCCGGATATGAGGAACCCGTAGAATCTCTGGTGGACCGCATCAGCGATCTCCCAGATGACATCTGTGGGGAGATCATCTCCCTTCTCCCCACAAAGGATGGCTGCTGCACACAAGTCCTCGCATCTCGGTGGCGCCCCTCAATCTTGACTGTCGTCAGATATCTGTCCTTCCTGAATTTGATCTCCTCAGAGCCATCGTCTCCTCTCACCAGCAAGGCCCCGTTGAATGCCTCTACATCCCGACACGCTACCTGCTGTCCATACCCTGCACGGTGGACACTTGGCTGACATCCCCTGAATTTGAAAAACTCCACCAGGTTGAGTTCTACCATTACTACGAAAATTATATGCCGTGAACCAAACTCTTTATAATTGTGCCAATACCACCGTTGTCCATCTCGTGGTTTTCCTCCTCTCTCCACACCCTCACCATAGCCCGGTGCCATCTACCAGACAATCTAGTACTAATGATTCGACTCCCACTACTAAAAAGACTTTCTCTTGTGGTGGTTAATCTGTCGGAGGCCTCACTACACAACATCATCCAATCTGCTTGCCCTGCCCTGGAGCGCTTGCTGCTTGTTTTCGGATTAGAAATCAGTATCTATTGTCTCCAAATAAAGTCGCCTCACCTTAAAACCATTGGAATTTATTTTGAAGGAGAGCAGCTCATCATCGAAGATACCCCTTCACTTCAAAGGTTGCTCCTTGATTATTGTTATAAACCTTCACAAATAAATGTGTCTCTGCGCCTAAACTTGAGGCCTTGAGTGTAATTCGTGATTCGTTTGTACATCACAACATGGTGTTTGGCTCCACACTTATTCAGGTATGGCATATTATCCTCTATATTGTCGTAATCACAAGATGCATTTTTCATTTGTGCGCATAAGTTTTATACCATCTTCGAGTACACTTTGGATACTAATATTATGTTATATGCTCAATGAAGAGTTCGTCCATCGATAGCCTACCAATGGTGTTGGATTTTGTCAAGATCTTATATATCAGAATATTTAGTATTGGTCTGCACACAATTATTGGCTTGCTGCGATGCTTTCCATGTATGGAGAATTTGTATATAAAGGTTATTATTTCATGCACATTGAAAGCCCATATATATTGTACTAGAATTACAGTTCGGCTGTCGCTCTCTCGACATACTCTTTTTTTAGACCTGAAATGTTTTCAATCTCCATGTCTACGTGGGCAACAACACATGGATACAAGCATATAACCAATCGGTGGCGTAATAAGCAACGAGATTTTCTCAGTTCTCATGACATTCACTTGAGGACAATAACAATGGAAGCTTATGCATCCAATCAAGCAAACAAAAACTTCATCACATTCTTCCTGTTGAATGCAAGGTTACTATTGTCCATGAGGCTTAAGTTTTTCAACAAGAAATTTCTCACGAATGGATAGGTTGAACCAAAAAAAGTAGTTTCAGGTCGACAAATGGGCTCCTGAACATGCTCGTCTTCTATTTACAACAACTTGTCATCATACGCCAATTAACTTGTTTGTGACCGCCAAAAACAGTGGTTGGATTATATGTTATTGCCATGCATGTCCAGTCTAAGTTTTGTCTAAACCTGATGAACAATTAAGCATGGGCTGTAAATTTTCATAAGAAAGGCTGCATGACCATGAATGTTTACCTTTTCTGTTGTACTTGTGTGTGAACTTGTTAGAATGTATATTGTGGGATTGTTAGAATGTACACTGTCAGATTTTGATGTGCCCAAACCAGCAGCGTGGCCGGACTGCCAGCTGCCTCTCAGGGGCCAGTGGCGCTGCCTCGCGTCGTGCCCCATGCCCCCTGTTAAATCCAGTTCGATCCATTCCCCAACCGCCAGCACGGGATGGAAGTTTCGTCTTCTCCCCCCTAGCGCTGCCGGGGGATTGAAAAAGGGCGGAATCCAATCCACCACCAGCGATGGTTGCCTGTCCAGGTGTTTTTTAGAGAAAAAACTGCAATTTTCCGTTTTCAGATAAGAAAGTGCATGTTTCAGAGGTAGAGCATTTAAATCAGCACACACTTTTCAAACATAGATAATAGAATGTTGGAAATTTTAGTCATGGTCGAAAATGGAACTAACAAGTTAACAGCATGTTGATCAACATTCATGTATATCACATCTTCATATGATGCAGCATAGTTAAAAAAGGCGCGCCTAAGCGAGCGCTTAAGCGCGCCTAGGCTCTAGGCGTTGGCAAAACGCATTGCATATAACTATGCTTAATCTGTGCATAATTGTGCATAAGCATGCGCTTTGGTCAGTAAAGCGCAAGGCGGTGGCAAAACGCATAATTAACGCCTAGCGCTTTTTTGAACTGTGTGATGCACAGTCAAAAATATATACTATTTTAAAAATTCCAAGACAATGTTGAGTGCACGAAAATTGGGTAAACTAGGGACAAAATTTTGGCAAGTGGTGGAGGTGGTGTGTGTAGATGACATGGCGGGACCCACGTGTCAGTAATAGCCGAGGCAAAAAATTATATATTTTTCAACTACACCATTTGGAATCGAATCCGGACATTACTACTTTTGGGTGATACGGCTGTAGCGCCTGGGCTACTGCAGGTATGATCGAAATAATGAAGGCGCTCTTTTTCACTTCTCTAAGGCGTCTTCCCTGGCTCCGGTTCGTTCCTGTCCATGTCCACGATATCCTCCTCTGGCTTTGTGCGCTCGCCACGGAGCCGCCGTCTTCCGTTATCAACATGCTCAACAAACAAGAGTAATCTGGACAGGACTGTACGTTTAGTGGCTGACAGTCAGGACCCACCAGGTCCATGGCCATACGCAAGCAAGTGACTCATTTGAAAAAAATGCTTCTTCCTAATTGTATACCATGATTTGGGCCCACGGGTTTGTCAACCTAGTATAGTCAGTAAACAAAAATAAATTTACAACAAAGACCGTCATCGACGAGCTTTTTTAGGGTTACCGGGGATCTAACAGGTATATTTTCAGAGTGCTCAGCCACGGCATGCGTAGCCCACGACATACCGACAAAGTGGTTTCAACTTGTTTTATGAGGCCCATCATGTATGTACCGGCGAAGGGCCTCCCAACCTTGCTTTTATTTTTTCTTAAACATCGGCAACCCAATTTATCTTTTTTTAATATAACGCAGATCGTTGTTATTATTTTCTATATATAAGAATAAGAATGCGGGGCCCAATTTATGTTTTCCATTCTAAACACATTATATTATTATTATTATTATTACTATTATTATTATTATTATTATTATTATTATTATTTAATACAAACTTATAAATGTTTAACAGAAGTTGGCAAGGGAAATCCTGGTTGTTTTTTACTCTCTCAGGCAACGAAAATCCTAGTGATTGCGCACAAAAGCTTGCGACGATTTAAAGACCAATGTAATAATAACACGCTCATTTTTGTTTTGAGCAATACTCACTAATTTTCTATTTTTCTATATAATATAATGTCCAGCTCATGTTTAATTTTTGATACTAATTGCTCCATCTAACCTAATATTATCTTTACTACAAAGCCCAACAAATTCGTGTATTTTAAGAAAGTGCAAATGGGCTATGATTTCTTAGAACAAGTGAAATGGGCTGAATTTACGCTACGCTATTCGTTCACCCAGCCAAGCAAATTGACTGTAAATTCTCGAAAACATGGGTTAAATATGAGCCACATATTTGCAAGGTGACATGTAGGCCAATAGGTCGAAGCCTATGACAAGCATTGTTAGCTTAGTCAACAAATCATTCTCACATCCAAAGCCATTGGATATATATATCCAACGGCCGACATGCATCTTCAACCTCGTCTTCTTCCTCCAACTGACAGCCAGGACCCACTAGCAAGGAGCCTGACATGTGGGCCATTAGGTCGCCTACGGAATGCTTTGCCAAATTAGTTAACAAAATGATTCTAACATTTGTAGTTGTTGGATGTAAATCTAACGACCGACATGCATCCTCAATCTCTCGTCTTCTTCCTCTAGCGCCGGCGAGACTTCCTGCTCCCGCCTCCGGCGGCCAGCAGCGCTGCTTCGCATGCCTCGCTATGAAGCACTACTCCACCGCCGGTCAGGCCACCCCTCCACCCCTCCTATTATTCTCTGCCGACTGCAGCCCCAAGCCGCACCGAACCAGTCAACCCTCGTATGTCGTACTCATCTCCGGTTGCGACTCAATTGCCGCATCTTCCCAAGCTCCGATTCAATCCCTTCCTATGCCTCGTCGTCATCCACCGCCTTGGTGCTCTTGGCGCGGCATGGTCAATGTGGTCAAGGAACGACTTCCATCTAAATAGGATGGTACATGGCGAGGCTGACAGCTGGGTCCACGGCCGCACGCAAGGAAGTGCCTCCTTATTACGGGCAAAAAAATGATTCTGCCCCTGATAGCTGGGACCCACCAGCTATATCTTCGCACGCAAGGAAGAGCCTCCTTGTCCTCCCTGACAGCTGGGACCCACCCGGTGGAAGCGTAGGTAGCGTTATATGTATGGTCGCGAACGTGTACGTACATAGCGGTCGATCGGTCTCTCTGCAGCGATGAACCGTGGCCAAGTAAGGAGGAACACGTGTTGTACGTACAATCCCTTCAAAACCCTATACATGTACGTACAACCACAGGAAAAAAAACATGGCTACATACGTACATACGGGTGGAGTCTCGAACGTGTACTCGCGCATTCGTATGGCCAGGGCTAGTGTACATGGAGAGGCAGCGGATGGCAGCAACAACGTCGTGTTCATCGGCAGCCAACCGGCGGGGTCGGAATGGAGAAACAATGTCGTGTTCATTGGCTTGGACGGAATAGCTGAAACCTGGTGTGGCGTATCACAAAACGGAGGGAAACGACGTTCTGCTGGAGCGCGTACGATCGAAATGGGGTTCTATTTATCGGGAAGGGTCTGGTGAACCGCAAAATGGAGGAAATGGCCTTCTCCTCGACATGCTATGGTCGAAACGGGATCCTGTTCATCGGGAGGGGTTTGGCATACCGTAAAATGGAGGAAACGGACCTGTGTTGGAGCGCTACGATCGGAATGGTGGTCCTGTTCATCGGGAGGGGTGTGGCGTACCGCAAAACAGGACTCCACGGGCTATTGTTCACCCACCGTCGACTTCCTCCAGCCTCCACCTGCACTGTTCATCCACCGCGTCTTCCTCTGCCCCCACGGGGTCCTGTCCACAAATCCCTCCACGGGTCCTGTTCATCCAGCCCTCCACGGGGTCCTGTTCATCCTACCAGCCCTCCACCGGCTACTATTCAACCAGTCCTCCACGGGTTCGTGTTCATCCACACCCAATGCCTCGACTGTGGTGGCCTCGTCTTGGGGTCTTGTTCATCCAGCGGCAACCGCAATGTCCAACCCCCACGGTGTCCTATTCATCCAACCCCAACCACGTACGTCTCGACTCATTCAACCAACCCCACGTTCACTGTTCATCAAGAGGTAGCATGTTCGATCGGCTGCAGTAAGCAGTAGCAGCGATCGAGCTGGTTTAGTTAGGAGCGGTAGCGAAGGAATCGCTCGGGTTCAGTTAGCAGCCAAGGGATCGATTGCTCAGGTTCAGTAACGTAGCTAGGGAAATCGCTCGGGTTCAGTAAGCGACCGCCTCGCTCGGGTTCAGTTAGAGCCCAACGCCTCGCACATACACGTGACGTGTACGAGAGAAACGCGCAAACCTCTATGCATCGCTCCGCCCCGACCACCCACCATAACCGAGAACTCCCCGAAATTTTCCTCACCCTCACTTCTACCACGGTTTTTTCCGTCATGGATGGCCCAAAGAATGTCATGCAGCTGCGTCTCCGGCCCGCCCAGGACGAAAAGCCCATTTTCTGTCATGATTTTTTGTCATAGAAGTAGGACCCACCACATCTATGATGATACGGTTTTATGACACAATTATCGTCATAGAATTGTCATAAGTACGTCGGGAAAAAAATTCGTTCGGCCCAAAATTTCACGGATGTGTCTTTTATTTGTAGTGATGACCCATACCAATACCTGCAAGAACAAAGGCCGCTAAATCAATATCAATATGGGCAGCAGATACATCAACCTTCTAGAGTTTATTTTCCAATATTTGAACGGGCCAGTGATACGTCTCCAACGTATCTATAATTTGTTATTGTTCCATGCTATTATTTATGAAGTCTTGGATGTTTAATGAGCTTTATCATTCACTTTTATATCATTTTTGGGACTAACCTACTAACCCAAAGGCCCAGTCCAGATTGTTGTTTTTTGCCTGTTTCAGGGTTTCACAGAAAGAGAATATCAAACAGAGTCCAAACGGAATTAAACCTTCACGAGAGATATTTTTGGAGAAAATCGCGCACGAAGACCTTGAGAACCACGTCAGAAGATCCACGAGGGGCCCACGAGGGTGGGGGCGTGCCCCTTTCCCAAGGCGCGCCCCCTACCTCGTGGGGCCCCCATGACTCCCCCGGTGCCCTCCTTCTTCCTATATAAGTCCACGTACCCCAGAAACTCCGTGAACAGAGAGAAAACCCTAATTCCACCGCCGTATCTTCTGCTTCCGTGGAGATCCCATCTTGGAGCCTGTTCCGGAGCTCCACCGGAGGGGGTCCATCACGGAGGCCTTCATCATCATCATCATCGCCCTCACCATGAGTTGTGAGTAGTTTACCACAGACCTTCGGGTCCATAGCTAGTATCTAGATGGCTTCTTCTCTCTCTCTGGATCTCAATACAAAGTTCTCCTCGGTCTTCAAGGAGATCTATTCGATGTAATCTCTTTTTGCGGTGTATTTGTCGAGATCCGATGAATTGTGAGTTTATTATTCAAGGTTATCTATGAAAGATATTTGGTTCTTCTCTGAACTTTTTATGTGTGCTCATAATATCTTTGCAAGTCTCTTCGAATTATTGGTTTGGTTTGGCCTACTAGATCTATAGTTCTTGCAATGGGATAAGTGCTTGGCTTTGGGTTCAATCTTGCAGTGTCCATTCCCAGTGATAGTAGGGGCAGCAAGGCACGTATTGTATTGTTGCCATCGAGGATAAAAATATGGGGTTTATATCATATTGCTTGAGTTTATTCATCTACATCATGTCATCTTGCTTAAGGCGTTACTCTGTTCTTATGAACTCAATACACTAGATGCATGATGGACAGCGGTCGATGTGTGGAGTAATAGTAGTAGATGTAGAATCGTTTTGGTCTACTTGTCTCGGACATGATGCCTATATACAATGATCATGCCTATATAGTCTCATAATTATTCGCTCTTCTATCAATTGCTCGACAGTAATTTGTTTACCCGCCGTAGAATATCGCTATCATGAGAGAAGCCACTAGAGAAAACTATGGCCCCCGGGTCTATTCTCAACATACCAATCCACATCTACTTTGCTTTTACCGCTTTTATTTTCTGTTCTTATAAACTAAAAATACCAAAAATATCAACTATCATCTCTATCAGATCTCACTTTCGTAAGTGACCTTAAAGGGATTGACAACCCCTTATCACATTGGCTGCGAAGTTCTTATTTGTTTGTGCAGGTGCGAGGGACTCGCGCGTGGTCTCCTACTGGATTGATACCTTGGTTCTCAAAAACTGAGGGAAATACTTACAGTACTGTGATGCATCTCCCTTTCCTCTTCGAGGGAATACAACGCAAGCTCAAGAGGTAGCAAAAAGAATTTCTGGTGCCATTACCAGGGAGGCTTATGCAAAAGTCATATACCAAGTACCTATCACAAACCCTTATCCTTCGCATTACATTTTTTGCCTCTCGTTTTCCTCTCCCCCACTTCACCGTTGCCGTTTTATTCGCCCTTCTTCTGCCATGTGTTTATTGTTCGCTTGCCTCTTGTTTGCTTGTGTTGCTATGTGCCCTCTATTAGCTTGCATCTTCGCTTTCTGAATTATGGATCCTCATCAACTTGCTAATCTCTTTAAGAGATCCAATTATGTTGAACCAATTGCTAGTGAGCTGCGTGCACTAGATTATCTTTATGGGGTTTTGCTTGAAATTTATGAATCTGAAAATTGTGAGGAATTGTTAAAAGAAAAAGTGATTCATGATAGCTTGTCAAATAAAAAGCATGATTGCAATGATGTTACTATAACTTCTATTGATGTCAATTGTGCTAATAATATGCAAAATCCTATGCTTGGGGATGCTAGTTTTTATATGTCTACTACTTGTTACAATGATCATGATTGGGGTGATTCTTCTTGTCATATTGAAAATTTATTTAATCCCCATGATGAATATAAGATTGATAATAATGTTTGCATTAATATTGAAAGTGGGTTTGGAAGAGTGTCAACTTTAGATCCCACATACTTGGAGAATGTTCAATCTTATGGAACTTTTGATAAAAGTGGGTTTGGAGAGGTCATGACTTTAGTTAATGTTAATCCCACTATTTTGGAAGAGTGTCAACTTTGCATGCATGTGGATCGTGTTGAGAATATGTTATGTGATAGCTATTTTGTTGAATTTGATCATGATCCTACATGCAATTATTATGAGAGAGGGAAATATGGTTGTAGAAATTTTCATGTTACTAAATTACCTCTCGTTATGTTGAGATTGCTATTGTTTCTTTCTCCTTCCTTGCATATGCTAGATCTTGCTTGTCTTGGTAATTTGTTTTCCTATAAGATGCCTATGCATAGGAAGTATGTTAGACTTATATGTGTTTGTCACATGTCTTATGATGCTCTCCTTGTGCTTCAACCCTTGTCCTTTATGTGAGCATCATTGAATTATCGTGCCTAGCTAGGGGCGTAAAACGATAGCGCTTGTTGGGAGGCAACCCAACTTTTTGTTTTTTGTTTTTGTTGCTTTTAGGGCATAAATATTGCATCTAGCCTCTGATTAGATGTGGTTTCATGTTTTGTTTAGTGTTTGTGCCAAGTAAAACCTTTGGGAAGACTTGTGTGATCTTGCTATGAAAAACAGAATCGTTAGCGCTCACTAAAGTAGTCTTCATATTTTACTGGAGCGTGCTTTTTAGTTGATTCTTTTTGCAGATGATTGGTAGACAAATTACTCAAATTTACCAATTTAGTTTGAATTTTTTGGAGTTCCAGAAGTAGGCGAAACCTGCAGAATACTATAGATTGTTCTGTTTTTGACAGATTCTGTTTTTCGTGTGTTGTTTGCTTATTTCAATGCATCTATGAGTAGTATTGGATGATATTGTGAGGCACAAGATGCGATTCTATCCCGATCATGTGACACACTCGTGATTGGGACACAACCACATTTCGGCCGCTTAGCAAGATGTATATCATTACAACGTACCATTACATACATACATGGGGGATACAACAATTCAGACAAGTCACATGAATACAACAACATCAATACAATGCATCCTACTACGGATGCAAACATGAAAAACACAACGACATCCATCTGCTATCCCAGGCTGCCGACCAGGAACCTAGCCCAAGACTGACGAAGAAGAAGAAGAAAGAACTCCAACAAAAGAACATCGCTCTCACGTCAAGTCATCGGAAACCTGCACCAGCAACTGTTGTTGTAGTAACTATGAGCTGCGAGGACTCAATAATCCCATAACCATGGGTATCAAGACTAGCAAAGCTTAAAGGGTAGGAAGAGGTTAAGTGGTGAGGTTGCAGCAGCGGTTAAGCAATATATATGGTTGCTAACTTACGAGTACAAGAATAAGATGAGCATCTACGCAAATGGTCGCAAACTAGTAATGATCGCTAAAGATCCTGAACTACCTACAAGTCAAACATAACCCCACCGTGTTTTCTTCTCAAAGTGAAAAGAGACGGTCACGGTTACTCACATGGTTGTGTGTTTTACTTCGGATCCTCTGTCAAGTTTTCTACAACCGGACATTAACTAATTCCAATCTGCCACATAACCGCGAGCACGACTTTTAAAAGATCATAACCCTGCAGGAATGTCCCAACTTAGCCCATCACAAGCTCTCACGATTAGCAGAAGTAATAAAATATTACCCCTTATCTTAAGGACAATCCGATCAGGCTCAGAATCCTGGTGCACAAGACATTTCGACAATGGTAAAACAAGTCCAGCAAGGCCTCCCGGCGTGCCGACATCCTGATAGTAGCCGCGCGTATCTCGTCTCAGGCCACGACCGGATGAGCTATGTTTACAGTGACCAGATACCGCAAGTTGCCAAGGGGTGGCGCCGCAAGCTGCTCTAGTTTGGGACAGACACCATCAGCACTGGTCCCTCCCTGTATGTAGAAAGAATCCTCGGGGACGCGACCCCCTATGCAAATTAATTAATTAAGTTGTTATTATGAGGCAAATTAAAACCAATGTTGGGCCTTACTAGAGGAGTTTTATTCAAAGACGAGCTGTCAAGGGGTCCCCATATACCCAACCGCGTTAGGAACACAAAATCAAGGAACATAACGCCGGTTTATCGGCTCCTAAGGTGGCATGAGTGGAACAAAACACCGAGCAAAAGGCCAAGCCTTCCACCCATTGCCAAGTATATAGGTGTGTTAATACATATAAGATATATTGTGATATTCCAACAACATGTTCCAACAAGGAACAAACTTCATCTTCACCTGCAACTAACAACCCTATAAGAGGGGCTGAGCAAGCGGGTAACATAGCCAAACAATGGTTTTGCTGGGATGGTGTCAAAGGTTAGAGGTTTCATGCCAACAAGGAGGGGCTGGCAACAAAAGATAGGTAGCACGACATATAACGATAGCATCGAGACAACTAGCATGACAATGATAGTAAAGGTATCCAAGGTGATGGTCATCTTGCCTGAGACCCCGCAAGGAAGAAGAACGAGTCCATGAAGTAGACGAGGAAGAATCCACGAAGACGAACCAAGTGTAGACGAATGAATCCTCACGATCGCAACGGAAAATGAACTAGCGAGAAGAAGCACACAACAAGGTAAACACACCACTCAAGAACATGACAATATGCTCAACCAAGTATGATGGAAGACAAGTCTATATGATGCAAAACATGGAAAGGGATGAAGCACACAAGAACAACACAAGCCAACAAGTTTAAATGAGGCCGGAATCAACATATAACAATTCCGGTAAGTCCTCATATACACATTTCGAAATTGGTCCAGATCTGAACAAACATTAAGTTAAAGTTGTTCTAGTCAAATTTCATATGAAGTTTATTTAGTTCGGAGCTACGGCCTAGAAGATATGAGCAAAACAAGTCAAGCATGGCAATTATGCAATATGCATCCAAACAACAAGAAAAACTCACTCCAAACATGTAAACAACCTGATATTATGCTTCTACATGCAAAAACACACAAGTTTTATATAGGGCACGCTCAAAATGGAGCAACAGAAAGGACGGACGGACTCAGACGGATGCAAGTTTCGAAAATATGCTGATGACAATGCACATGATGACAAGGCAAAGTGCAACACGCAAGCAGATGACATGGCAACGATGACGAATAACTGACTGACACCTGGCGCATCGGTCTTGGGGTGTCACAACACTCCCCTACTAACAAGAGATCTTGTCCCGAGATCTTAGGAACGAGACGGAAGGGAAAAAGGAAGAACAAAGTTCTTCGAGGACACAAGATTGAAACCAAAGAACCTTGAGAGGTTGAACAATATGAAAGAAGGATACAACGGAGATGAAGGAAGTTGCAAAGACTTCGTTAGACAAGAGGAAGAAGGAATACGACGAGAACCAAAAGGTTGAAGGATATGAAGCACGGGTTGCAGGAATAAGAATGAATTCAAAACCACTCCGGTTAATAAGAGATAGAAATGAATTTGAACGATGGAATTTGGGCAGCACTCCGGTTGAGCATTGAAGGTATAATACTTGAACCTGAGAATATGAAACGATACATGACGAAATGAACAATACAACGCCTCCGGAAGAATTGAAAGAACGGAGAAGAAGATGCCGACTTCCAGCACGAATGAATTGGAATAATGCTTATAAGGAAGGATTGAACGAAGTTGTCGAGAAAATCAACAACAAAAGAATAAGCTTGTTGTGGACTTATGTAAACATCTCAAAACTTGAGGTGAATTATGCCGCAACCAAAAGATTGAAGAGATGAGATGAAGGAAGAGATGCAAAACTCCACTTCAAAGGAATACAGAGAATTGTTTGCCTCTCGAGACACAAAAGAATAACGCTTGAGCTACTCCATGAGGATTATTGATGAATACTTGACGAATTAATTACATGGTGAGCCACCATGAAGAACTCCGGTAACAAAAGGATGATGGGAATAAGATTGAAGCCTTGCGATGATTTAGACGGGGGTTCCAACGAGATGGCCGAGAAACTTGAACTCTGCGGAAGAAAAGATTAAAGCACTTGGGACTAGAATTTATTCATCAAGAATAACTCCGAAGGAAGGAATAAATCAACTTGGTGAAAGAATAAGAATTAAGTTATGCTTATCCTCCACCAATTAAATTGATGAAAGCAATGGATTTGCATCACACTTATTCGCGTTGAAATTGAATAAAGAGGGATATAGCAAAAAACTTGAGAAAGTCTTCATGAAACACCGGTAGGATTGGAATACAAAATGAATGGATTGATATGATAACACCGGAAAAGAACTCTTGAGCGAACCACCGTAAGAATTGAAGCCGAGTGAAGAAAAGAACAAACCACCGAGAAGAATTAAAATTGAGTGATGAAAAAGAACAACCCACCGTAAAGAATTGAAATTGAGTGAATATGATGAATCGCCGGGAAGAATAAAGCACTTGGGGAAATTTATATGCAAGAGAATGAAGAGATCACGAACTGATTAAAGAATACTTGAACGAAGCACCGGAAGAATGTGAGACGAACGAAGAGGCATCAACGAAGAATATTTGGAGGACGAAGTTGAAAACTGAGAACGAAGAAATCTTCTGAAATGATAGCCTTCGGAGGAACACAAAGAAAAAGAATTCATGAAATACTCTAGAAGAATGAAAAGAAGAAAGGTTGACCCACACATGAAAAGAATTGCAAACGAACTTCGGAAGGCACGTGACTGATGGAATCCATACTTACGTCACACTTGAAAAGAATATAAGAATACTCTGGGAAAATAGAAGAGTCAGGTAAGATCCTGGGAAAAGACCTATGGGTTATGAGCCCACCGAAGAGAAAACACCGTTGAAAAGGATTATTTGAATGAGAAATGATGCACCGGAACAATTGAAACACTCAAATGACGTGAGAACCTCGAATTAATTGAAATACAGACGAATCTCTTGAGATGTCTTCGGAACTCCGGAATAATTAAATGACGAGAGATTAACGAGCAATTGGAAACACTTGAGCCAAGTGAAAGAATGTGATGAACACCGAGTAATTGAGTAGGATCCATCGGAGAAGAAAAGGAGATGAAGAAGGACGAACTAGACGAGAATTCATCAATTGAAATAATTGAGGAAAGAATGCAAAGGATTCACACGAGTAGGATGGTGATGGGCCTCTAACCCCTCGTTGGTTACCCCAAGTGGAAGGTGTAAGATGCAGTGTTATGGAAGTTTTTTCCCTTAGCAAAGATGCCAAGGATCGAATCCCTAGAGACTCCTAGGTTCAACAAGTAGGTGTCAACTGCTAACGGCGCGGATTAGCAATCAACGTGGACCTGCACACAGATACAAATAACTTTGCTCCCAACGAGTACAGAGAGGTTGTCAATCCCTCCGGCCTTGTAGTTCACAAAGGATTAAACGCAAATGATAGTAGTGATAGATAATGTTTGCAATAGTAAATAATAGCGAAAAGTAAATAGCGGATGTGATCAATGATGGTAATATGGACCGGAGTCTCATGATGTTCACTAGTGATGTCTCTCTCCCAAAAGACGATAAAACAGCTATGTGAGGTAAACGAATTACAGCTGGGCAATTGACAGGACCACGAACGCAAACCAATGCTGATTACATTGCAAGAAAGGTTGAGGTTCAAAGCATGGGCGGTACGCCAAAGTAAGTAGACCGAAATCCATCAATATCTACTACTAATCATCCACCTTGAGATATCTATCCAGAACATCTCGCTGGTATTAAGTTGCGAGTCCCACCCATAGTGTAAACTCAAAGCAACAGACAACTGCATTAAAAGAACTTTGCGTAAAGTAAACAATCCTTGCACCCGCGGGCACAAGCACCGTTGTTTTCCCCCTTGTGGCAACAGCACATACCCTAGACTCATGTTTCTGTCACTCAAGCTAGTCATCGAGGGGCATGAACCCACAATCGAGCATAACGTTCCCTCTTGGAGTCACTACGTATTACTTGGCCAAAGCAATAAATAACAACGGAGAACATGCAAGAATTACTTATGAACGTAAATATAAAAGAGATAGATCAAATATATTACTCAAGATCAATCTGAACATAATCTCATAATCCATCGGATCCCAGCAAACTCATCATAGCAACAGCATAAGGATTACATATGTGCCTCGATCATGTAGGGCAGCTCACGAGGACTAATTAGTGAAGCACAAGAACGAGAGGAGAACATCACATAGCTACTGGTCATGGACTCATGGTCCAAGGGAGACTACTCACAACTCATCCGGGAGGCGTCCATGGTGGTGGAGAGGCTCCCGATGGTGATCCTCCCCTCCGGCAGGGTGCCGGGAAGAGTTCTCCTGGTGCTCCCGATCTTGGAAGCGGCGGTGGCGGCGGAACAGAGATGAGATCGCGAAAAAGAGTTCCCGTCCCGAGGGTTTCGAAGGACGCTCTAAATATATGCCGAAGGGGGGCACCAGATGGGGCTCGGGGGGCCCAGGCGCCCCCCCGGCGCGGCCCAGGGGGGGGGGCGCCGCCAGGGCGCATGGAGCCCTGGTGGCCACCCCCCCCGACTGTCCTTCGGGCGCAAGGTAGGTTCTGGAACACTGATTTTTTATATAATTTTTCTGGATTTTTCCTGGCAGTTCTCGTAACGTGAAAACCTGAAATACAAAAACAGCTGAAAACAGAAACTGGCACCGGGGTGCACTGGATTAGTAGGTTAGTCCAAATATGATCAAAAGTGTATGGAAGCGTATGAATATCATAGCAATATCACCCAAAAGTGGCATGAAGCAAGCAGAAATTATAGATACATTTTGGACGTATCAACATCCCCATGCTTAATTCCTGCTCGTCCTTGAGTAGGTAAATGATAACAAGAATAATTTCTGTGGTGACATGCTATTAACCATATAGGACTTATTCATAGTCATATGACAAAAGCTTACTGAGACAATGATTCTATAGTAGTTAAGTTGCCTCATGAGAAAATCACAAATGACTGAAAGTTTTACAACATGAAACTGAAACATCAAGAAGATTTGTAATGAACATGATGTGCAAATATGATAAAGTGATATCTAGCTTGCCCCCTTTAGTGAAGCAAAACATAAATGCAGGGGCACCTTCAAGGTTTAAGTGATGACTAGATACAATGATTTCAAAATAAACGATATCACAGTCATGCAAAAGACAATGCTACTTTGGGACAATGCACATTACACTCAGAATGACAATCATGCTCTCAGTAGTTGGTGCTTTTAAAAGAAGGTGGAGACTCAACATAAAAGTAAAAGAATGGTTATGTGCTAGAGCTTTCTATTTTGAAAACATAGAAGCAATTTTGTCAACGGTAGTAGTACTTCATATGTGTCATGCATAAGACATCCTATAAGTTGCAAGCCTCATGCATCGAATACCAATAGTGCTCGCACCTTGTCCTAATTAGCTCGGATTTCCATGGGTTATCATTGCATTACATATGTTTCAACCAAGTGTCAGAAAGGGGTACCTCTATGCCACCTGTACAAAGGTCCAAGGAGATAAATCGCATTTGATTTCTCGTTTTTTCCACCATGATACATGGCTTTGGTTGGCGGCCCAATGTTCTTCTCTAACAATATGCATACTCATTCAACCCATGGAAAATCACCCTTACTTTAGACAAGATGAACATGCATAGCAACTCACATGATATTCAACAAAAGTGTGACAGTTGATGGCGTCCCCAGAAACATGGTTACCGCTCAGCAAGCAACTTATAAGAAATAAGATACATAAGCAACATATTCTTTACCACAATAGTTTTTAAGCTACTTTCCCATGAGCTATGTATTGCAAAGTTAGTCTGCTTAGTACAGGTGGAGGTTAGCAAAAGACTGGGAGCGACCAACTAAGAGAGCAATGACGGTCATAATCATGCAGAGCGACAAAGCAACATTGAATCAGGCATGGTAGTTATATCGCTACTCAGAAATAAAAGATCATCAAGGCTTGACAGACTTTCTTTACAGTCTAAAATATGCGTGAGCATACGCCAAGTCAATCAAAATAAATTCTCGAAGGAAGATATTACTAAACCATACCACATCATTGGCAAACAAATCAAGTTGGTACTCCAATAACACATTGGGAATCCCCCAGCTATTTGAGACTAACCATAAGAAAACCTGAACTACTAAGCGCCATTATGCACGTAGCATCTTTATCATAGACATATTAACCAATGCAACGGAAGCAAACTCTCTTAATTAGATAAGCATGATAATTAAAGAGAGTTCAAGCAACCAACTAAACAAAAGCTCTTTGAAACGATAAGCATGAATACTAAGAGCAGAGCATGATAGTAGCTATTTAAAAGACAAAGAACACACACAACAAGGATAGACATGAAAATTCTATGTTATGTTCTAGGTAGAAGTGGAGCGTGTTTCTCTCCCACATAAAGAACGTTGAGTTCCGACTCGTTATGAAAAACTAAAAAGAAAACTAAAAGCAAGACGCTCCAAGCATAGCACATAACACATGAAGTGATAAAAATATAGCGAAACGAAAGACGAACTGATAATGTTGATGGAGAAGGGGATGCACGGAGGCATCCCCAAGCTTAGATGCTTGAGTATCCTTGAGTATTTCTTGGGGGTGCATGGGGGCATCCCCAAGCTTGAGCACTTGACACTCCTGAATCTTTTTATCATCTTCCCTCGCACACTTGAAAACTCCCTTCATACATAACTCATTATAATCTGATTAGCGAGGTTAGTACCCTTAATAAAATAATTATACCTTGCTGGAAATAAAGATATTCTTGAAGTTCTACTGTTTCTCAAGATTGCCAAAAGGTTTTTGCAAAGAAAAAGCAAGCTCTTGATTTGCAAAATGAAGGAAAGGCAAAACAGGACAAAATCTGTGAAAAACAGAACAGCAGGTAGTAATTGATTTGTTCGGGGCACTTCTGCAACTCAAATCAAAAAACTCAGAACAGATGCACAAAAGACAATTATATAGAGAATGCTGTCGAAAAAATTCAGACCAAAAAGATGATCTGGTGATTTTATACGAATTTTTCTATCCAAGGATAGAATCTGTTTCCTGGACAGCACGTCACAACTTTTGAACTTTCTAGCAATCAGAGGCTATACTTGGCACAAATATGAAAAGCAAAGATACAATGATGATGCTACAGTAGTAAACAACATCAAGACACAACAAAATCAAAATAAATTTATTTGTTGGGCTGCCTCCCAAAAGCGCTTTCTTTTATGCCTTTAAGCTAGGCATAATGCATAGAGAAATCAATAACCATCATAATAATCGGAGTTATAAATTGGTTCATATGGTTCCTCAACAAGTTCACTCTTGTTCCTTCTAGGAAAGGGGTACACACCTTTTGCCTTACCGCGTAAGCGGATTTGTCCCTTGCCTATATCGATGAAGCCTTTTACCGCTCGGAGGAAGTCCCTTCCAAGCACTATATTTCCTTGGTTTGGCTCCATGATGAAGAAATCAACCATTGAAATCCCTTTAAGGAATTTAACTGGCACATCTTTTATTCTTCCCTGGATTTCAGAAATATCTCCATTAGTGTGTTCATGATAAGATGGTAGTCTATCCATGTTAAATTTTAAAGAATCATGAACAGTTTTTGGCATAGTAGAAACCATAGATCCAATATCAAAATAAGCAAGGAAGTCTTGATTAGAGATGCTAATCCTAACAAGAGGCTCCCAGTCATTATCTATTTCCAAAATATCTCTCTTGTTGGGTTTGGGTTTCTCTACCTTCATTAAGTCTAGAGCATCCATTCTCTTTTCAATAGTAGCAAGTCTATCTATGACAGTATCAAAATTATGATCATAAACAAAGTAACTAGATAGACCATGTATAATTTCAAGAGCTCTAGCTTCATCACACTCTAGGAAATCTCCCTCGGCTATAATGTCAAGGGAGTGTTTACACCATTTAAAAAGACCCTGGTAAAAATTCCTAAGCACAATTTTTATAGGTATCCAAGGCATAATTCTCCTATGTGCTTCAGAAATTCTGTCCCATGCCTTCTTCATATTTTCTCCATCCCTTTGATGGAAATCTAGAACTTCTGATTCCCTCAAAGCACCATATCCTAACATGTTTGGCTAAACAGAAAGGACTACTAACAGAAAGGTAAATAATTTTTTGTGATTTTTGATAAAAAGGTACTAAAGAAAAAACTGAAGGGTAAACTAACAAGACTAAAAAGCAAAGGTAAAAGATAGCATGCAACTCCCCTATCCTGAAGAGTGGAGTCCCCGGCAATGGCGCCAGAAAATACTCCTTGATGGGCCTCTAACCCCTCGTTGGTTACCCCAAGTGGAAGGTGTAAGATGCAGTGTTATGGAAGTTTTTTCCCTTAGCAAAGATGCCAAGGATCGAATCCCCAGAGACTCCTAGGTTCAACAAGTAGGTGTCAACTGCTAACGGCACGGTTTAGCAATCAACGTGGACCTGCACACAGATACAAATAACTTTGCTCCCAACGAGTACAGAGAGGTTGTCAATCCCTCCGGCCTTGTAGTTCACAAAGGATTAAACGCAAATGATAGTAGTGATAGATAATGTTTGCAATAGTAGATAATAGCGAAAAGTAAATAGCGGATGTGATCAATGATGGTAATATGGACCGGAGTCTCATGATGTTCACTAGTGATGTCTCTCTCCCAAAAGACGATAAAACAGCTATGTGAGGTAAACGAATTACAGCTGGGCAATTGACAGGACCACGAACGCAAACCAATGCTGATTACATTGCAAGAAAGGTTGAGGTTCAAAGCATGGGCGGTACGCCAAAGTAAGTAGATCGAAATCCATCAATATCTACTACTAATCATCCACCTTGAGATATCTATCCAGAACATCTCGCTGGTATTAAGTTGCGAGTCCCACCCATAGTGTAAACTCAAAGCAACAGACAACTGCATTAAAAGAACTTTGCGTAAAGTAAACAATCCTTGCACCCGCGGACACAAGCACCGTTGTTTTCCCCCTTGTGGCAACAACACATCCCCTAGACTCATGTTTCTGTCACTCAAGCTAGTCATCGAGGGGCATGAACCCACAATCGAGCATAACGTTCCCTCTTGGAGTCACTACGTATTACTTGGCCAAAGCAATAAATAACAACGGAGAACATGCAAGAATTACTTATGAACGTAAATATAAAAGAGGTAGATCAAATATATTACTCAAGATCAATCTGAACATAATCTCATAATCCATCGGATCCCAGCAAACTCATCATAGCAACAGCATAAGGATTACATATGTGCCTCGATCATGTAGGGCAGCTCACGAGGACTAATTAGTGAAGCACAAGAACGGGAGGAGAACATCACATAGCTACTGGTCATGGACTCATGGTCCAAGGGAGACTACTCACAACTCATCCGGGAGGCGTCCATGGTGGTGGAGAGGCTCCCGATGGTGATCCTCCCCTCCAGCAGGGTGCCGGGAAGAGTTCTCCTGGTGCTCCCGATCTTGGAAGCGGCGGCGGCGGCGGAACAGAGATGAGAT
>LR738711.1:661232136-661262417 GCA_902687465.1 Secale cereale
TCCTTCGGGCGCAAGGTAGGTTCTGGAACGCTGATTTTTTATATAATTTTTCTGGATTTTTCCTGGCAGTTCTCGTAACGTGAAAACCTGAAATACAAAAACAGCCGAAAACAGAAACTGGCACCGGGGTGCACTGGATTAGTAGGTTAGTCCAAATATGATCAAAAGTGTATGGAAGTGTATGAATATCATAGCAATATCACCCAAAAGTGGCATGGAGCAAGCAGAAATTATAGATACGTTTTGGACGTATCAGATGGATACCCGATTAAGGACTCCGGCTCCAAGAAGAAAAAAGGGTGGGCGGGTGGGAAAAAGAAAGACAACTTCGGAAGGGTAAACAACATCGGTAGGAAAGAACCAAGGGTTGAGTTTGCAAAGAAGAAGAGGGATGAATCGACTCGACGAGAGATGCACCAGATGAAAAGAACTGACATCACAACAAACAAAAACTAACCCCGTGATCCTAAAAAAAATTTGAAGGGGAAGAGGAGTAATTCAAAATACCTACGTCAAGATCCCTCACCAGAGCGACGAAGGGGGCTGGGGAGTAAAAAGAATTCCTACTCTCCCACATAACTAGACTCCGAAATAGTTTTTGCTAGACTCGACAACAGCCAGACTACGATCAATCAAGGGGGCTCCTATGGTCGGTCGAGGCTCTGATACCAACTTGTTAGGCCCAAGATGTGATTCTATCCCGATCACGTGACACACTCGTGATTGGGACACAACCGCATTTCGGGCTCTTAGCAAGATGGATATCATTACAACGTACCATTACATACATACATGGGGGATACAACAATTCATACAAGTCACATGAATACAACAACATCAATACAAGGCATCCGACTACGGATGCAAACATGAACAGCACAACGACATCCATATGCCATCCCAGGCTGCCGACCAGGAACCTAGCCCAAGACTGACGAAGAAGAAGAAGAAAGAACTCCAACAAAAGAACATCGCTCTCACGTCAAGTCATCGAAAATCTGCACCTGCAACTGTTGTTGTAGTAACTGCGAGCCGCGAGGACTCAGCAATCCCATAACCATGGGTATCAAGACTAGCAAAGCTTAAAGGGTAGGAAGAGGTTAAGTGGTGAGGTTGCAGCAGCGGCTAAGCAATATATATGGTGGCTAACTTACGAGTACAAGAAATAAGATGAGCATCTACGCAAATGGTCGCAAACTAGTAATGATCGCTAAAGATCCTGAACTACCTACGAGTCAAACATAACCCCACCGTGTTCTCTTCTCAAAGTGAAAAGAGACGGTCACGGTTACTCACACGGTTGTGTGTTTTACTTCAGATCCTCTGTCAAGTTTTCTACAACCGGACATTAACAAATTCTAATCTGCCACATAACCGCGGGCATGGCTTTCGAAAGATCATAACCCTGCAGGGGTGTCCCAACTTAGCCCATCACAAGCTCTCGCGATCAGCAGAAGTAATAAAATATTACCCCCTATCTTAGGGACAATCCGATCAGGCTCGGAATCCCGGTGCACAAGACATTTCGACAATGGTAAAACAAGTCCAGCAAGACCTCCCGGCGTGCCAACACCCTGATAGTAGCCGCACGTATCTCGTCTCAGGCTACGACCGGATGAGCTATGGTTACAGCGACCAGATACCACAAGTTGCCAAGGGCGGCGCCGCAAGCTGCTCTAATTTGGGACAAACACCATCTGCACTGGCCCCTCCCTGTATGTAGAAAGAATCCTCGGGGATGCGACCCCCTATGCAAATTAATTAATTAATTAAGTTGTTATTATGAGGCAAATTAAAACCAATGTTGGGACTTGCTGGAGGAGTTTTATTCAAAGATGAACTGTCAAGGGGTCCCCATATACCCAACCGCGTTAGGAACGCAAAATCAAGGAACATAACGCTGGTTTATCGGCTCCTAAGGTGGCATGAGTGGAACAAAACACCGAGCAAAAGGCCAAGCCTTCCACCCATTGCCAAGTATATAGGTGTGTTAATACATATAAGATATATTGTGATATTCCAACAACAAGTTCCAACAAGGAACAAACTTCATCTTCACCTACAACTAACAACGCTATAAGAGGGGCTGAGCAAGCGGGTAACATAGCCAAATAACAGTTTTGCTGGGATGGTGTCAAAGCTTAGAGGTTTCATGGCAACAAGGAGGGGCTGACAACAAAAGATAAGTAGCGCGACATATAACGATAGCATCAAGACAACTAGCATGACAATGATAGTAAAGGTATCCAAGGTGATGGTCATCTTGCCTGAGACCCCGCTAGGAAGAAGAACGAGTCCATGAAGTAGTCGAAGAAGAATTCATGAAGACGAACCAAGTGTAGACAAACGAATCCTCACGATCGCAACGGAAAATGAACTAGCGAGAAGAAGCACACAACAGGGTAAACACACCACTCAAAAAAGATTACAATATGCTCAACCAAGTATGATGCAAGACAACTCTATATGATGCAAAACAAGGCAAGGGATGAAGCACACAAGAACAACACAAGCCAACAAGTTTAAATGAAGCCGGAATCAACATATAACAATTCCGGTAAGTCCTCATATGCACATTTCGAAATTGGTCCAGATCTGAACAAACATTAAGTTAAAGTTGTTAAACAGCAAGTTAACATGCACCATGATGATCTACTCGAAATTCTAGTCAAGTTTCATATAAAGTTTATTTAATTCGGAGCTACGGCCTAGAAGATATGAGCAAAACAAGTCAAGCATGGCAATTATGCAAGATGCATCCAAACTACAAGTAAAACTCACTACAAGCATGTAAACAACCTGATATTATGCTTCTACATGCAAAAACACACAAGTTTCATATAGGACACGCTCAAAACGGAGCAACGGAAAGGGCGGGCGGACTCGGACGGATGCAAGTTTCGAAAACATGCTGATGACAATGCACATGATGACAAGGCAAAGTGCAACCCGCAAGCAAATGACATGGCAACGACGACGAATAACTGGCTGACACCTGGCGCATCGGTCTCAGGGTGTCACAGATATGAACCATTGAGAAGTTGGAATACAGTAGGTTTAACACCAATATAAACAAAGAATGAATTCATTGCCGCACCATTGAGTAGTGGTTTGCTTTCTTATACAAACGGAGCTCACGAGAATTTTTGTCTAAGTTTTGTGTTGGGAAGTTTTGAAGTTTTGAGTATTTCTTTGATGGACTATGGAACAAGGAGTAGCAAAGGCCTAAGCTTGGGGATGCCCATGACACCCCAAGTAAATTCAAGATAATCAAAAGCCTAAGCTTGGGGATGCCCCGGGAAGGCATCCCCTCTTTCGTCTTCATCCATCGGTAACTATACTTGGAGCTATATTTTTATTTGCAACATGTTATGTGTTTTACTTGGAGCGTCTTGTATAATTTGAGTCTTTGCTTGTTAGTTTGCCACAATCATCCTTTCTGGACACACCTATTTGAGAGAGTTAAATATGGCCTAGAAATTATTAGAACACTCTATGTGCTTCACTTATATCTTTTGAGTTGAATAGTTTTTGCTCTAGTGCTTTACTTATATCTTTTAGAGGACGGCGGTGGTAATATTTTGTAGTAATTGTTGAACTCTCATGCTTAACTTATATCTATTTGAGAGTCTATTAAAATAGCATGGTAATGTGTTTAGGCTAAAGAAACTAGTCTTCACATGATAGACATCCAATGTCAATGTAGTAAAAAAAATCACACCAAGTGCATTGAATAGAATGAGATGTTGGATGCTTGATAATTGTTTGAGATATGAGGATAGTGATATTAGATTCATGCTAGTGGAGTTATTATGAAATTGAGAAATACTTGTGTTAAGGTTAGTGATTCCCGTATCATGCACGTATGGTGAACCCCTATGTGACGAAGTTAGAGCATGAGGTATTTGTAGAGTGCCAACCTTTGTGTGGAAGTCGGGGGCGCGCGATGGTTAACTCCTACCAACCTCCCTTCTAGGAGCATGCGTTGATTGCTTTGTTTTGATGACTCTTAGATTTTTGCAATAAGTATATGAGTTATTATGACTAATGTTGAGTCCATGGATTATACACACTCTCACCCTTCCACCATTGCTAGCCTCTCTTGTACCGCGCAACTTTCGCCGGTGCCATAAGCCCATATATCCTTTCTCAAAACAGCCACCATATCCTTCCTCAAAACAACCACCATACCTACCTATCATGGCATTTCCATAGCCATTCTGAGATATATTGCCATGCAACTTTTCACCGTTCTGTTCATATGACACACATCATATTGTCATATTGCCATTGCATGATCATGTAGCTGACATCGTATTTGTGGGAAAGCCACCATGATTTTTTTTATACATGTCACTCTTGTTTCATTGCACATACCGGTACACCGCTGGAGGCATTCATATAGAGTCATACTTTGTTGTTGTAGTATAGAGTTGTAATATTGAGTTCTAATGAAAGTGTGATGATCATCATTATTAGAGCATTGTCCCATGGGAGGAAAGGCTAAATCTATAAAGCCCCTCCGCAAAAAAAGGAAAAAAAAAGAAAGGGCAAAAGGAAAAAAGGCCCAAAAAAAAGGAAAAAAAGAAAAAAGAAAAAGGGACAATTGCTACTATCTTTTTTCCACACTTGTGCTTCAAAGTAGCACCATGTTCTTCATTGTAGAAAGTCTCATGTCTAGTCACTTTCATATACTAGTGGGAATTTTCATCATAGAACTTGGCTTGTATATTCCAACGATGGGCTTCCTCAAATGCCCTAGGTCTTCATGAGCAAGCAAATTGGATGCACACCCACTAGTTTCTTTTGTTGAGATTTCATTCATATTTAGCTCTAGTGCATCCGTTGCATGGCAATCCCTACTCACTCACATTGATATCTATCGATGGGCATCTCCATAGCCCGTTGATACGCCTAGTCGATGTGAGACTATCTCCCTCCCTTTTGTCTTCTCCAGAACCACCTCTATTCCACCCATAGTTCTATGTCCATGGCTCACGCTCATGTATTGTGTGAAAGTTGAAAGGTTTGAAAATATAGAGTATGAAAACAAGTGCTTGGCTGAAATCGGGGTTGTGCATGACATGAATATTTTTGTGTGATAACGAGGGAGCATAGCCAACACTATATGATTTTGTAGGGATAACTTTCTTTAGCCATAGTATTTTGAGAAGACATGATTGCTTTGTTAGTATGCTTGAAGTATTATTATTTCTTATGTCAATATAGACTTTTATCTTGAATCTTTTAGATCTGTACATTCATGCCACAATTAAGAGAATTACATTGAAAAACTATATTGTTAGCATTCCACATCAAAAATTCTTTCTTTATCATTTACCTACTCGAGGATGAGCAGGAATTAAGCTTGGGGATGCTTGATACGTCTCCAACGTATCTAAATTTTTTTATTGTTCCATGCTATTATTTATGAATTCTTGGATGTTTAATGGGCTTTATCATTCACTTTTATATCATTTTTGGGACTAACCTACTAACCCAAAGGCCCAGTCCAGATTGTTGTTTTTTGCCTGTTTCAGGGTTCACAGAAAAAGAATATCAAACGTAGTCCAAACGGAATGAAACCTTCGCGAGAGATATTTTTGGAGAAAATCACGCACGAAGACCTTGAGAACCACGTCAGAAGAGCCACGAGGGGCCCACGAGGGTAGGGGCACACCCCCTTTTCCAGGGCGCGCCCCTGCCTCGTGGGGCCCCCGTGACTCCCCCGGTGCCCTCCTTCTTCCTATATAAGTCCACGTACCCCAGAAACTCCGTGAATAGAGAGAAAACCCTAATTCCACCGCCGTACCTTCTGTTCCCGTGGATATCCCATCTTGGAGCCTGTTCCGGAGCTCCACCGGAGGGGGGGATCCATCATAGAGGCCTTCATCATCATCATCATCGTGCTCACCATGAGTTGTGAGTAGTTTACCACATACCTTCGGGTCCATAGCTAGTATCTAGATGGCTTCTTCTCTCTCTCTAGATCTCAATACAAAGTTCTCCTCGGTCTTCGAGGAGATATATTCTATGTAATCTATTTTTGCGGTGTGTTTGTCGAGATCCAATGAATTGTGAGTTTATGATCAAGGTTATCTATGAAAGATACTTGGTTCTTCTCTCAACTTTTTATGTGTGCTCATAATATCCTTGCAAGTCTCTTCGAATTATTGTTTTAGTTTGGCCTACTAGATCTATATTTCTTGCAATGGGAGAAGTGCTTGGCTTCGGGTTCAATCTTGCGGTGTCCTTTCCCAGTGACAGTAGGGGCAGCAAGGCACGTATTGTATTGTTGCCATCGAGGATAAAAAGATGGGGTTTATATCATATTGCTTGAGTTTATCCCTCTACATCATGTCATCTTGCTTAAGGCGTTACTCTGTTCTTATGAACTCAATACACTAGATGCATGCTGGATAGCGGTCGATGTGTGGAGTAATAGTAGTAGATGCAGAATTATTTCGGTCTACTTGTCTCGGACGTGATGTGTAATGCCCAGGATGGAGTTATACCTCCTACGTGTCGAGGCACGGCTTAAAGGCATAAATCCATCCTAGAATGATCTCAAGTTTGGTAATCTTTGCACATCTCATGTAAAAGAGGGGATTGTAAACATAAATAGTTGGCTTACACTCGCCACGTCACACAATTACATAACATGTCTCAATCATCATACATTAAGAACATCACAACCCTCTAAGGGCAAAATCCAAATGTCAAGATACCAAACTGAAATAAATAAACCACAGGCGGATCGAATCCTAGTAGGAGTCTCCACTACTGATCATCCGGATATCGAACATAGTACCGACTACGCTCCTCGTCGTACTCCCAATCCAGCTCGGTGCCATCACCTGGATAGCTCACAACTGGACCTGCATCTGGTGTGGTGAAGTAACTGTGAGCCACAGAGGACTCAGCAATCCCGTTCCCGGGTAACAAGACTATTCAAGCCTTAGGAAAAGGATAAGGCTAAAGAAAAGAATAAGTGTCTGCAGCAGCAACTAGCAACTAGCTTACGTGAGTGAGAGCGAGAAGAGAACGCCTCGGCGAGAAGTGATCACGAAGTGATCCTAGCTACAAGCTCAACAAACATAACCCCTCCGTGTTCAACTCCCGAATCCCTATTCGGAAATTGACAGTCACGGAACACACGCTGGTAGTGTATTAGAAACATTGTGTCAAGTTATCTACAACTGGATATTAACAAGCTCCCATCTGCCACATAACCGCGGGCACGGCTTTCGAAAGTTCAAACCCTGCAGGGGTGTTCCAACTTGACCCATTACAAGCCCACGATCCGCAGAGTCGCAACTCCAAAGTGGGATGACCCGAGTATTCTCGGAATCCCGTGCTCAAGATATAGCGAACTAAGGTAAGGCTAATCCAGCAAATCCTCCCGGCGTGCCGACACCCTGATAGTAGTCGCGCGTATCTCGTCTCAGGCCACGACCGGATGGGACAAGCTACGGGTTTTTACCAGACCTTGAGTTTCCTCGAGGTGGCCCCGCAGGTTGCCCGTTTCGGACCAACACTCATGTGGAGCACTGGCCCGGGGTTGTTGATTAAGAAAAAGGGTTTATAACTCCCTATGCAAGTTTAGTTTGTTATTAGGCAAATAGTACCAATGTTGGGACTTGCTGGAAAAGACTTAGCACTTAGCGGTTTATCGAGGGGGTCCCATACACCCCAACCGTGTTAGGAACGCATAATCAAGGAACATAACACCGGTTTATACGGTTCCTAACGGCATGAGTGGAACAAATCACCAAGCAAAAGGCTTAGCCTTCCACCCTTGCCAATATATAGGTGATTTCATTTTAAGCATATATATAGTGTGATAAAACCCAAACTTCAACATGAAGCAAGCACCTTCGATCTTCACCTGCAACTAGCAATGCTATAAGAAGGGCTGAGCGAAGCGTACTTAGCCAAGCAACGGTTTGCATAGGTAGATTGGTTAAACATGCAATGGTTACAAGTAGGAGGCTGACAAGAAGATCATGGGCATCGAGGCAAAACTATAGAGCGGAACTACTAGCAATAGGCAAGGATACTAATGTTATCGGGGTTCGGTCATCTTGCCTGAAGAGAAGTCATTCGGATCGTAAGAAGGGTCCTCGTGCTCAACCTCATTGGAAACCTCGTGCTCGTACTCGAACTCAGACTCTGCTTCCGGATCTAAACAAAACAATCACACCAAGCACAAATCAACAAGATGCAATGCGCACTCGAAAATGATGGATGCATGATGGATGCACTAAGGATGCACATGGAGCATGTAAAATATCACTCAAGCAAAACACCTCAAAACATGATAACAATCTGATATTAAGATTCTACACAGAAAATCAATCAAGTTTCATATAAGATTCGCTGAAATCGGAGTTACGGGCTAAAAGTTATGCCCGAAACAAGAAATGAGCGAAAGCTGAAAATTACAGCATCATAGCAACTTCGGAGCACACAATAATTAAACTACAGCACTCAAATATCATGGCAAAGGACATGAACACAAACTAGACATATACTACAGCAACTAAGTCCAAAGGTGCACCCCCAACGGAGCCACGGATCAATAGCAATGATCTTAGATATAATGAACTTGACGTTAAAATTCTGGCAGCAGAATTTTATTGAAATTTTGGAGCAAAAGATAAACATGCTACATCCACTTAAATAGACATGTGAGGACATGGATGGAAAGACAACAATATATACTACAAGGAACAATCAAGATCCACTCCAAAACTATCATGCTTTGTCCTAGAACATCACACGAACATGGCATCGGAACATTACAGATTTCAGACTTAGTGAAAATCCACTAAGTCCTAAAACAGCAATATCATCATAGCATCTAAACGAGCATGTTTAAGTCACCTCGAAACTAAACATGGCAAGCGGTAAGCACCACATCAAAGTACACATGAAGGTGATTCCGAAACACACAAGCATGCATCATGGAGATAAACACAACGATAGCAACGAGCTCAACAAGATGGCATTTCATAACAAGTGAAACAACATCACAGCCACATGGCACTTTGCAACGATGATAAACATGGCAAGAATAAATCTAACATGCTACCTAGCACATACAACAAGTAGAGCATGGCAAGACGAACACGTGGACATGTCATTTGCATCATTCGGACAAACGAGCTAAAAGATATCACATGGCAAAGATGGCATAAAAACATCACATAGCAGCAGTTTATATCATGATGCACTCTAGCAACAGCAAAACAAGCACCTAGATGATCTCTAACATGCATGACAACAAAAGATAAAATGTAGTGCTAGTCACCACGAACGTCTGGACATGCTATTTGCGCGAATCGGAGCAACACACAAAAAGATACATCAGGTCTAATATAGCATCACAGATCAACAAAACAGGGACTTAGGGATATTTGGGGCAACCTCCACTCAGATCTGATCTGGAAAAAAAAATGACAGGCCGGCGGATCCGGTGCGGCCCGGTTGGAGGCAGAGTGACGGGCCGGCGGTGGCCTGCGGAGGAAGCCCAGCGGTGGGTGCTGCGGAGGCGCGGCCTGGAGGGCGGCGGTCGGCTCAGCTGGCGCGCGGAGGCGAGGCCTGCTGCGGCCTGGAGCGGAGCGCCCGGCCCGGCTGGACGGAGGCGGCGCGCCTCGCGCGGCTGGAGCGGCGGGCGAAGAGAGGGCCGGCCCACGCGGCTGCGGCTCGGGCCGGTGGCTGGCCTGGCGACGGGAGGTGGAGTGCGGCGTGGGCCTGGCGTCGGTGCGGTGATGTGGGGACCGGGCCAGATCGGGGGAGCCGAACGAAGGGAGCTGCGGGAGCGAGGCGCCCGGCCCAGCCACGGCGATGTGGTCCAGGGCGCCTCGGGCCGGCTCGATGCGCTGGGGATCGATGCGGCGTTGACCCTGGCCGATCGATCGATCGGTCAGATCGATCAGCTGCGGCGGCGGCTGGTTCCCTCGGGAGAAAGGCCAAGTGGCAGATGAGGATTTGTGGATCTGAAGAAAAAATGAGGGGAAGAGAGGAGGAAGAAGGGGCTAGGGTTAGGGATGCCAAAATAGACTAGGGGTCTAAATATAGCAGTTTTTAGGGTTAGGGGAGATTTAGGGGTGCTAGGAGCCCTCTGATCGCGATCCGACGGATCCGATCGCGGGGGTAGATTAGAAGGGCCTAGGAGAAGGTAGAAGACTGCAGTAGGGGTGTTTCCGGGACACAAAGTGAAGGCACCTTGGACCCACACGAATAACGGATGGGATAGCCAACGGAGTCCAAACGCGACGAGATTTGAGAGGCGGGTTGCACACAACAAAACAACAACACACACAACAACCTCGCGGCACACCGGTAACGTTACACGCCCAAACAACAAAGTAGGCCTACGGGACGTCACGGACACGTGAGGGAGCTCCGAAACGCGAAACGGACAACGGGAAGAAACACGTGGAACCAGATGCAACCGTCAACACAAATGCAATGCGATGCACATGTCTACATGATATGAATGAATGCCACACACTCACACAACAAAACGACGAAAACCCAAAAGACAAAGAACCCGGAATGGAAATAGATGAAGCCGGAGATATATTATATGCCCAAAAGGGAAAGTATTACATCCGGGGCATTACAAACTCTCCTCTACTACAAAAAGATCTCGTCCCGAGATCTAGGACTAGAAAAAGGAAGGGTACTTGGAACGAAGATGATCTTCTCGTTCCCAGGTAGCTTCTCGGTCGGTGTGATGAGACCACTTGACTTTCAGAAATTTGATGGACTTGTTGCGGGTCTTGCGTTCGGTTTCTTCGAGAATAGCAACTGGATGCTCTCGGTAGGACATGTCTTGTTGAAGATCAATCTCTTCAAACGGAATCATGCGCTCAGGTGCCTTGAAGCATTTGCGAAGTTGAGACACATGAAAGACATCATGAACATTTGCGAAGTTGGGAGGGAGCTCAAGTTGATAGGCTAGATCGCCTCTTTTGCCAAGAATCTTGAAAGGCCCGACGTATCTAGGAGCAAGTTTTCCTTTGATACCGAATCTTTGGGTGCCTTTCATCGGAGAAACTCGGAGATAGACATGATCACCGATGTTGAAAGCCAAATCACCATGCTTGCCGTCATAGTAGCTCTTCTGACGCGACTGAGCGGCCTTGAGATTCTCACGTATGACTTTGCACATTTCTTCGGCTTCTGAGATCAAGTCATTGCCAAGAAGTTGACGTTCGCCTGTTTCAGACCAGTTGAGAGGGGTACGGCACTTTCTGCCATAGAGAATTTCAAACGGTGCTTTGCCTGCACTTGCTTGAAAGCTGTTGTTGTAAGAGAACTCGGAAAATGGGCATTCTTCCCATTTCATGCCAAAGGAGATGACACAGGCTCTGAGCATGTCTTCTAGAATCTGATTCACGCGCTCGACTTGACCACTAGTCTGAGGGTGAAAAGCAGTGCTGAACCTGATCTTAGTGCCCATGGCGGACTGAAAGGAGTCCCAGAACCTTGATGTGAACAAGCTTCCACGGTCTGAGGATATAACTTGAGGAATGCCATGTAGGGACACAATTCTGGAAGTGTACAGCTCTGCCAATTGAGCTGCATTGATTGATTCTTTGACTGGCAGGAAGTGAGCGACTTTGGTAAGCTTGTCAATCACCACGAAGATAGCATCATTTCCTCGCTTGGATTTAGGAAAACCAGTGACGAAGTCCATTTCAATGTGGTCGAACTTCCACTCGGGAATAGGAAGAGGTTGGAGAAGACCGACTGGACGTTGATGTTCTGCTTTCACTCTTCTGCACACATCACATTCGTTCACGAATTGGGCAATCTCCCTTTTCATGCGTGTCCACCAGTAAGACTGCTTGAGGTCTTGATACATCTTGGAACTGCCAGGATGAATGGAAAGGAGAGAATCATGAGCTTCTTCCATTATGAGCTTCCTGAGATCACCTTTGGGAACAACGAGTCTGTCCTCGAAGAACAAGGTATCTCTCTCGTCAACACGGAAGCACTTGTATTTCGGAATGCCCTTAGCAATAGCATGTTTGACCTTCTTCACCATGGTATCACTGAGCTGAGCCTCACGGACTTGATCTTCCAAGGTAGGAGCAATTTGGAGATTTGCAAGAAAACCCTGCGGAACAACTTGGAGGTTGAGTTTCCTGAAAGCTTCACAAAGCTCAGGCTGGCACGGCTTGATAAGAAGGCTGTTGCAATATGCCTTTCTGCTCAAAGCATCTGCAATCACATTCGCCTTGCCAGGAGTGTACTCAATGCTGGGATTATACTCTTGGATCATTTCAACCCAACGAGTCTGGCGGAGGTTCAGATGTGGCTGTGTGAAGATGTACTTCAAGCTCTTGTGATCAGTGAAGATGTCGACCTTTCTGCCCAACAACAGATGTCTCCACGTAATCAGAGCATGTACCACAACTGCTAGCTCGAGATCATGTGTGGGATAGTTCTTCTCACTTGGCTTGAGCTGACTTGAAGTGTATGCCACAATTCTCTTATCTTTCATAAGCACACCACCAAGACCTTGAAGAGAAGCATCACAGAATACTTCATAGGGCTTGGATTCATCCGGAGGAGTCAGAACTGGAGCAGAGACAAGCTTTTCTTTGAGAGTTTTGAATGCCACTTCACACTCTGGAGACCAAAAGTATTTGACATTCTTCTGAAGCAGGTTGGAAAGAGGCTTGGCAATCTTGGAGAAGTTCTCAACGAACCTTCTGCAATAGCTGGCAAGACCCAGAAAACTGCGGAGCTGCTTGACGTTCTGAGGAGCTTCCCAGTTGACAATTGCTTCAACTTTCTCGGGATTAACCGCAATACCGTCAGCTGAGATGATGTGGCCCAGGTACAAAACCTTATCGAGCCAAAACTCGCACTTGGAGAACTTGGCATAGAATTTATGCTCTCGGAGTCGATCAAGAACCAGACGTAAGTGCTTTTCGTGATCTTCTTCATTCTTGGAAAACACCAGAATATCATCCAGATACACAAGCACAAACTCGCCAGTATAGGGGTTGAAGATGTAATGCATCATCCTCGAAAAGGTAGGAGGAGCATTGGCGAGACCGAAGGACATGACGGTATACTCGTATGAACCGTAGCTCGTTCTGAAGGCCGTCTTGGGAATGTCTTCCTCGCGAATGCGAATTTGATGATAGCCCATTCGGAGGTCAAGCTTAGAGAACACTTTAGCTCCTTTGAGCTGCTCGAAGAGTTCATTGATGTTGGGGAGCGGATACTTGTTCTTAATCGTCTTCTTGTTCAATGGTCGGTAGTCAACACAGAGACGCTCCGTGCCATCTTTCTTCTTGACAAATAAGACGCCACAGCCCCAAGGGGAGGTACTAGGCCTGATGAGACCCATACTCTCCTGTTTATCAAGCTGCTTCTTCAATTCCTTCAATTCATCCGGAGAGAGCTTGTACGGACGCCGGCATGCTGGCTCAGTACCCGGCTCGAGTTCAATGACAAATTCCACCGGACGGTGTGGAGGCATGCCTGGAAGTTCTTCAGGAAAGACGTCTTGATATTCGTTAACCACCGGAATTTGAGATATGGCATTAATTTCGCCCTTATCATTGAGAGAGAAAAGTCTGATAGTGTTATCCCTTGAGGCAAAGATAATCACATCTTCATCAGAATGAGTCATCTTGACTTCCTTCTGTGCACAATCAATATGAGCATCGTGCTGAGAAAGCCAATCCATTCCGAGGATGAGGTCGATGTCAGAATTACCAAGAATCACCGGAGAAGCCAAAAATCGATAATCACCCATGCGAATAGAAACATTCGGAGCCACCATACTAGAGCTCAATCTCTTGCCAGGTGATATGACACTCAAAGGTCTTGGCAAAGCTTCAGAGTGAACATTATTCTTGGATGCAAATGGATATGACATGAAAGAGCAAGAAGCACCCGAATGAAACAAAACTTTAGCAGGGATAGAGTTCACTGGAAGGTTACCCAAAATGACATCAGAAGAATTCTCCGCTTGCGCTGCATTCATCAGATTGACCCTTGCTGCCTTTGGATCATGCCTGACAATAGCTGAACTCACAGGTGGAGGAGGTGGAAGACGCTTCGGATTCGGACATCTGTTGGCATAATGACCTTTCTGAGTGCATTTGTTGCAAGTCACTTCTGAGAGAGGACGGAAATGAGAGCCACTTGACTTGGAGCCTTGAGACTGAAACTGCTTCTTCGACTGGTTGCTCGGGTTGGGTGGGTGGGAGAAACCACGTCCACTAGAGTTCTTGTTGTTGGAGTTGTTGTATGGAGCTCGAATCACTGGAGGAGGAGGAAGCCAGAATTTCTGATGCTTCGAGACCATCTGAGACGATGAGGAAGAGTGAACAGCATCTCGAATTCTCTTCTTAGAAGCCTCCATCTTATGCCGAGCTGCTTCTTGTTTCAAATCCATGTTATAGAACTTGTCGAATTCATCGGGCTCGAACAAGGTGAGAGCAAGCTGAAGTTCATCTTTGAGACCTCCACGAAACTGGTAGATTTTACTCTTGGCATCAGGAATGTCTTGCTTAGCATAGCGGGCAAGGTTTTGGAACTTGACATTATACTGATAGACTGTCATGGAGCCCTGCTTCAGGTTGCAGAATTGCTCACGCATACCCTCGATGACACTTGTAGGAATGTGGTGCGAGCGAAAATCCTTGCAGAAATTCTCCCAAGAGATCACTTGACCTGGCCTGGAGTCTTTGTACTGCTGCCACCAGTCAGCTGCTTGATCTTTCAGTTGGAAGGCTGCAAACTTCACATAATCATCTTCCTTCACGTTACTGCACTCAAAATGCTTCTTTATGTCGGTTAACCAATCTTCAGCATCAAGAGGGTCGACACAGTAACTGAAAGCTTTAGGATTGTTGGCCAAGAACTGGTTGAGAGTAGCATGGTGCTGCTGGTTGAAGAAGTTGCCTTGGTTCCCTGGAACACCCTGACTAGCTTGATTAGCTTGCATCTGCTGCATCATCTGCATCATCAACTGGGTGTTCTGAGCTGTAGTCTGCATAATTGCTCTCCAAGCCTCAGGCGGAGGAGGAGGGGAAGGAGGACGATCTGGGACCTCTTCCACCTCTGGGTTAGCGTTGGGAACCTTTTTCGGAGCCATCCTGTAAGAGATGACCGCGAATCAGCAATTGATTGACAAAAGGTATAAGTTGAATCAATGGCATGAATTGCATCAAGTCTTCACAATAATCATTCGAACAATAAGAACGAATGAAATCATTCGAACAAGAGGAACGGATGAAATTCTTAGTTAAATGATAACATCAATCTTCACGAGAAGCCACATAGGGACAAAAGGATAAAATAAGAAAACAACAAGGTACGGATGGGAACAAACACAAGAGAGGAGTTTCGTTCTAACATCTTTGTGCTGAAAGCATATGAACGCGTTACGAAAAGGTTTTGCAATCCCCGGATTAGCATAGCCAAGGATCCTTTAAGATGCAACTCCTGATAGTAACATCGGTCATAAACCACTTCACTCAATGTAGAACCCCGAACTCACTAACCTGCATTCGTTGGAAGAATGCCTACGATCTACTGGATAAACCCACCTATAGATTTCTGAAAGATTCCAGTTATGCAATCAGGTGTTGGGGATACACGGGAAGCACCGCGCAATCAACTCTAAACCTACATCCAGGTGTATCCATCCTTCAACACATAACCAGTCTTTCTCGGAAACTGTGTACCTCGGACCTTCGAAAAGCATCCACTATAACAAGCTATGGCAATACTCCCGAACTACCTCCCCAGTACTGGGTGATGTCGGGGTTATCTTGCCACTGGCCGTATAGGAGAGATTTTTGATGTCGGCCGTCTTAAGTATTTAGTACTGCCGCGATATGCTTGTGACAACAATACCCCGAAGCTCAACTCCCCGGGAACAGGAGGCATCGAGAACAATATCCTTGTCACAAGAACATCGAAACAATCCCAGAATACTCGCGGGATTCCTAAAAAAAATTTGTGCAATTTTTGAAGATAGAAGAGACAAGAGTAGTCGTCAGGAGTCCTCACCAGAGAGAAAGGAGATGAGAAGCAAAGAAATCCTACTCTCCGATATAATATAGGACTCAAAAAGTTTTCAGTGTGTGCCTAGACTCGACCGTCAACGATTCGATCAAACAGTGGGGGCTCCTAGGTCGGAGAAGGCTCTGAATACCAACTTGTAATGCCCAGGATGGAGTTATACCTCCTACGTGTCGAGGCACGACTTAAAGGCATAAATCCATCCTAGAATGATCTCAAGTTTGGTAATCTTTGCACATCTCATGTAAAAGAGGGGATTGTAAACATAAATAGTTGGCTTACACTCGCCACATCACACAATTACATAACATGTCTCAATCATCATACATTAAGAACATCACAACCCTCTAAGGGCAAAATCCAAATGTCAAGATATCAATCTGAAATAAATAAACCACAGGCGGATCGAATCCTAATAGGAGTCTCCACTACTGATCATCCGGATATTGAACATAGTACCGACTACGCTCCTCGTCGTACTCCCAATCCAGCTCGGTGCCATCACCTGGATAGCTCACAACTGGACCTGCATCTGGTGTGGTGAAGTAACTGTGAGCCACAGAGGACTCAGCAATCCCGTTCCCGGGTAACAAGACTATTCAAGCCTTGGGAAAAGGATAAGGCTGAAGAAAAGAATAAGTGTCTGCAGCAGCAACTAGCAACTAGCTTACGTGAGTGAGAGCGAGAAGAGAAGGCCTCGGCGAGAAGTGATCACGAAGTGATCCTAGCTACAAGCTCAACAAACATAACCCCTCCGTGTTCAACTCCCGAATCCCTATTCGGAAATTGACAGTCACGGAACACACGCTGGTAGTATATTAGAAACATTGTGTCAAGTTATCTACAACCGGATATTAACAAGCTCCCATCTGCCACATAACCGCGGGCACGGCTTTCGAAAGTTCAAACCCTGCAGGGGTGTTCCAACTTGACCCATTACAAGCCCACGATCTGCGGAGTCGCAACTCCAAAGTGGGAAGACCCGAGTATTCTCGGAATCCCGTGCTCAAGATATACCAAACTAAGGTAAGGCTAATCCAGCAAATCCTCCCGGCGTGCCGACACCCTGATAGTAGCCGCGCGTATCTCGTCTCAGGCCACGACCGGATGGGACAAGCTACGGGTTTTTACCAGACCTTGAGTTTCCTTGAGGTGGCCCCGCAGGTTGCCCGTTTCGGACCAACACTCATGTGGAGCACTGGCCCGGGGTTGTTGATTAAGAAAAAGGGTTTATAACTCCCTATGCAAGTTTAGTTTGTTATTAGGCAAATAGTACCAATATTGGGACTTGCTGGAAAAGACTTAGCACTTAGCGGTTTATCGAGGGGGTCCCATACACCCCAACCGTGTTAGGAACGCATAATCAAGGAACATAACACCGGTTTATGAAGGAAATATGCCCTAGAGGCAATAATAAAGTTATTATTTATTTCCTTATATCATGATAAATGTTTATTATTCATGCTAGAATTGTATTAAACGGAAACTTAATACATGTGTGAATACATAGACAAAACAGTATGTCCCTAGTATGCCTCTACTAGACTAGCTCATTGATCAAAGATGGTTATGTTTCCTAGCCATAGACATGAGTTGTCATTTGATCAACGGGATCACATCATTAGGAGAATGATGTGATGGACAAGACCCATCCGTTAGCATAGCACTATGATCGTTTAGTTTAACTGCTATTGCTTTCTTCATGACTTATACATGTTCCTATGACTATGAGATTATGCAACTCCCGAATATCGTAGGAACACCTTGTGTGCTATCAAACGTCACAACGTAACTGGGTGATCATAAAGATGCTCTACAGGTGTCTCCGAATGTATTCGTGGTGTTGGCATAGATGCAGATTAGGATTTGTCACTCCGACTGTCGGAGAGGTATCTCTGGGCCCTCTCGGTAACACACATCACAATAAGCCTTGCAAGCAAAAGACTAATGAGTTAGTCACGAGATGATGTGTTACGGAACGAGTAAAGAGACTTGCCGGTAAACGAGATTGAACTAGGTATAAAGATACCGACGATCGAATCTCGGGCAAGTAACATACCGTTTGACAAAAGGAACAACGTATGTTGTGATGCGGTTCTGACCGATAAAAGATCTTCGTAGAATATGTTGGAGCCAATATGAACATCCAGGTTCCGCTATTGGTTATTGACCAGAGATGAGTCTCGGTCATGTCTACATAGTTCTCGAACCTGTAGGGTCCGCACGCTTAACGTTTGATGACGATCGGTATTATATGTTTTTGAGTATTGATGTACCGAAGGTAGTTCGGAGTCCCGGATGAGATCACGGACATGACGAGGAGTCTCGGAATGTCCGAGACATAACGATTGATATATTGGATGGCTATATTCGGACACCGGAAGTATACCGAAAAAGTTTCGGATTTATCGGGAATGCCGGAGGGGGTTACCGGAACCCCCTACGAGAGGGGATGGTCCATAGTGGGCCTACAGGGTAAGAGAGAGGCAGCCCATAGGGCTGGCCGGCGCCCCCACCTAGGAATCCTAGTTGGACTAGGATTGGGGGGGCGCCACCTCTCCTAATCCTTTCCCCCTTCTTCCTTTCGGTGAATCCTACTAGGAATAGGATTGCAATCCTATTCCTAGTAGGAGTCCCCTCCCTAGCCGCACCATAGAGGTTGGCCGGCCCCTCCTCCCTTGCTCCTTTATATACGGGGGCAGGGGGCACCCAAAGACACACAAGTTGAATTGTTTTAGCCGTGTGCGGTGCCCCCCTCCACAGAATCACACCTCGGTCGTACCGTCGCGGAGCTTAGGCGAAGCCCTGCGCCGGTGAACACATCATAACCGTCACCACGCCGTCGTGCTGACGAAACTCTCCCGTGAAGCTCAACTGGATCAAGAGCTCGTGGGACGTCATCAAGCTGCACGTGTGCTGAACGCGGAGGTGCCGTACGTTCGGTGCTTGATCGGTTGGATCGCGAAGAAGTTCGACAACATCAACCGCGTCACTTGACGCTTCCGCTCCCGGTCTACGAGGGTACGTAGACACACTCTCCCCTCTCGTTGCTATGCATCTGGTAGATAGATCTTGCGTGATCGTAGGAAAATTTTAAAATACTACGTTCCCCAACAGTGGCATCATGAGCCAGGTCTATGCGTAGATGATATGCACGAGTAGAACACAATAAGATTGTGGACGATACTAGTCATACTGCTTACCAGCATGTCATACTTTGCTTCGGCGGTATTGTGAGATGAAGCGGCCCGGACCGACATTACGCGTACGCTTACGCGAGACTGGTTTCACCGTTACGAGCACTCGTTGCTTAAAGGTGACTGGAGGGTGTCTGTCTCTCTCACTTTAGCTGAATCAAGTGTGGCTACGCCCGGTCCTTGTGAAGGTTAAAACAGCACATACTTGACGAAACATCGTTGTGGTTTTGTATGCGTAGGTAAGAACGGTTCTTGCTAAGCCCGTAGCAGCCAGGTAAAACTTGCAACAAACAAAGTAGAGGACGTCTAACTTGTTTTTGCAGGGCATGTTGTGATGTGATATGGTCAAGACATGAGTTATACGATTTTGTATGAGATGATCATGTTTTGTAAAGTTATCGGCAACTGGCAGGAGCCATATGGTTGTCGCTTTATTGTATGAAATGCAATCGCCATGTAATTGCTTTACTTTATCACTAAGCGGTAGCGATAGTCGTGGAAGCAATAGTTGGCGAGACGACAACGATGCTACGATAAAGATCAAGGTGTCAAGCCGGTGACGAAGGTGATCATGACGGTGCTTTGGAGATGGAGATCAAAAGCACAAGATGATGATGGCCATATCATGTCACATATTTTGATTGCATGTGATGTTTATCTTATTATGCTTCTTATTTTGCTTAGAACGACGGTAGCATTATAAGATGATCCCTTACTAAATTTCAAGGTATAAGTGTTCTCCCTGAGTATGCACCGTTGCGAAAGTTCGTCGTGCCGAGACACCACGTGATGATCGGGTGTGATAAGCTCTACGTTCAAATACAACGGGTGTAAGCCAGTTTTGCACACGCAGAATACTCGGGTTAAACTTGACGAGCCTAGCATATACAGATATGGCCTCGGAACACTGGAGACCGAAAGGTCGAGCGTGAATCATATAGTAGATATGATCAACATAAGATGTTCACCACTGAAAACTACTCCATCTCACGTGATGATCGGACATGATTTAGTTGATTTGGATCACGTGATCATTTAGATGACCAGAGGGATGTCTATCTAAGTGGGAGTTCTTTAAATTAATATGATTAAACTGAACTTTAATTTATCATGAACTTAGTCCTAGAAGTATTAGCATATCTATGTTGTAGATCAATAGCTCGCGATGTTGCTCCCCGTTTATTTTTCATATGTTCCTAGAGAAAACCAAGTTGAAAGATGTTAGTAGCAATGATGCGGAATTGTTCCGTGATCTGAGGATTATCCTCATTGCTGCACAGAAGAATTATGTCCTTGATGCACCGCTAGGTGACAGACCTATTGCAGGAGCAGATGTAGACGTTATGAACGTTTTTGACAAAAGCTCGATATGATGACTACTTGATAGTTTAAGTGCACCATACTTTACGGCTTAGAACCGGGACTTCAAAAACGTTTTGAACGCCACGGAGCATATAAGATGTTCCAAGAGTTGAAATTAGTATTTCATACTCATGCCCGTGTCGAGAGGTATAAGACCTCTGACAGTACTTTGCCTACAAGATGGAGGAGAATAGCTCAACCAGTGAGCATGTGCTCAGATTGTCTGGGTACTACAATTACTTTAATCAAGTGGGAGTTAATCTTCCAGATAAGATAGTAATTGACAAAGTTCTCTAGTCACTATCACCAAGTTAGGAGAACTTCGTGATGAACTATAATATGCAAGGGATGACGAAAACAATTCCCGAGCTCTTTGCTATGCTCAAAGCTGCGGAGGTAGAAATCAAAAAGGAGCATCAAGTGTTGATGGTTAGCAAGACCACTAGTTTCAAGAAAAAGGGCAAAAGAAAGAAAGGGAACTTCAAAAAGGAATAGCAAGTCAGTTTCTACTTCCACGAAGAAACCCAATGCTAAACTCAAGCCTGAAACTAAGTGCTTCTACTGCAAAGGAAATGGTCACTGGAAGTGGAACTGCCCTAGATACTTGGCGGATAAGTAGGATGGCAAAGTGAACAAAGGTATATTTGATATACAGATTATTGATGTGTATTTTACTAGTGTTCATAGCAACCCCTCGGTATTTGATACTGATTTAGTTGCTAAAGAGTAGTAACTCGAAGTGGGAGTTGCATAATGAACATAAACTAGTTAAAGGATGAAGTGACGATGTGTATTGGAAGCAGTTCCAAGACTGATATGATCATCATCGCACACTCCCTATACTTTCGGGATTAGTGTTGAACCTAAATAACTGTTATTTGGTGTTTGTGTTGAGCATGAATGTGATTTGATCATGTTTATTGCAATACGGTTATTCATGTAAGTTAAAGAATAATTGTTGTTCTGTTTACATGAATAAAACCTTCTATGGTCATACACACAATAAAATAGTTTGTTGGATCTCGATCGTGTGATACACATATTCATAATATTGAAGCCAAAAAGATGCAAGGTTAATAATGATAGTGCAACTTATTTGTGGCACTGCCGTTTAGGTCATATTGGTGTAAAACGCATGAAGAAACTCCATAATGATGGACTTTTGGAATCACTTGATTATGAATCACTTGGTGCTTGCGAACCATGCCTCATGGGCAAGATGACTAAAACTCCGTTCTCCGGAACTATGGAGCGAGCAACATATTTGTTGGAAAATCATACATACTGATGTATGCGGACCAATGAGTGTTGAAGCACGCGGCGGGTATCATTATTTTCTGACCTCCACTGATGATTTAAGCAGATATGGGTATATCTACTTAATGAAACACAAGTCTGAAACTTTTGAAAAATTCAAAGAATTTCAGAGTGAAGTAGAGAATCATCGTAACAAGAAAATAAAGTTTCTACGATCTGATCGTGGAGGAGAATATTTGAGTTACGAGTTTGGTCTTCATTTGAAACAATGTGGAATAGTTTCACAACTCACGCCACCCGGAACACCACAGCATAATGGTGTATCCGAACGTCGTAACCGTACTTTATTTGATATGGTGCGATCTATGATGTCTCTTAACGATTTACCACTATCATTTTGGGTCATGCATTAGAGACAGCTGCATTCACGTTAAATAGGGCACCATCTAAATCCGTTGACACGACACCTTATGAACTATGGTTTGGCAAGAAACCAAAGTTGTCGTTTCTTAAAATTTGGGGCTTCGATGCTTATGTGAAAACACTTCAACATGATAAGCTCGATCCCAAGTCGGAAAAATGTGTCTTCATAGGATACCCAAAAGAGACTGTTGGGTACACCTTCTATCACAGATCCGAAGGCAAAATATTCGTTGCTAAGAACGGATCCTTTCTAGAAAAAGAGTTTCTCTCGAAAGAAGTGAGTGGGAGGAAAGTAGAACTTGATGAGGTAATTGTACCTTCTCCCATATTGGAAAGTAGTACAACACAGGAAATTGTTCTAGTGATTCCTACACCAATTAGTGAGGAAGTTGATGATAATGATCATGAAACTTCGGATCAAGTTTCTACTGAACGTCGTAGATCAACCAGAGTACGTTCCGCACCAGAGTGGTACGGCAACCCAGTTCTGGAAATCATGTTACTAGACCATGATGAACCTACGAACTATGAGGAAGCGATGATGAGCCCAGATTCCGCAAAAATGGCTTGAAGCCATTAAATCTGAGATGGGATCCATGTATGAGAACAAAGTATGGACTTTGGTTGACTTGCCCGATGATCGGCAGGCCATCGAAAATACATGGATCTTCAAGAGGAAGACCGACGCAAACGGTAATATTACTGTTTACAAAGCTCGACTTGTTGCGAACGGTTTTCGACAAGTTCAAGGAGTTGACTACGATGAGACTTTCTCACCTGTAGCGATGCTTAAGTCTGTCCGAATCATGTTAGCAATTGCCACATTTTATGATTATGAAATCTGGCAAATGGCTGTCAAAACTGCATTCCTAAATGGATATCTCAAAGAAGAGTTGTATATGATGCAACCAGAAGGTTTTGTCAATCCAAAAGGTGCTAACAAAGTATGCAAGCTCCAGCGATCCATCTATGGACTGGTGCAAGCATCTCGGAGTTGGAATATACGCTTTGATGAGGTGGTCAAAGCATATGATTTTATACAGACTTTTGGAGAAGCCTGTATTTACAAGAAGTGAGTGGGAGCACTACAACCTTTCTGATAAGTATATGTGAATGACATATTGTCGATCGGAAATGATGTAGAATTTTCTGGAAAGCGTAAAGGAGTGTTTGAAAGGAGTTTTTCAAAGAAAGACTTCGGTGAAGCTGCTTACATATTGAGCATCAAGATCTAGATCAAGACGCTTGATAAGACTTTCGATGAGTACATACCTTGATAAGATTTTGGAATAGTTCAAAAATTGAATCAGTCAAAGAAAAAGTTCTTGCCTGACTTGTAAGGTGTGAAGTTGAGTAAGACTCAAAGCCAGACCACGGCAGAAAAATATAGAGAGAATGAAAGTCATTCCCTGTGCCTCAGCCATAGGTTCTATAAAGTATGCCATGCTGTGTACAAAACACGTTGTGTACCTTGCCAAGAGTTTGACAGGGAAGTACAATAGTGATCCAGGAGTAGATCACTGTACAGCGGTCAAAATTATCCTTAGTAATTGAATGACTAAGGAAATATTTCTCGATTATGGAGGTGATAAAGAGTTCGTCGTAAAAGGGTTACGCCGATGCAAACTTTGACACTAAAACCAGATGACTCTAAGTATCAATCTGGATGCGTATTGAAAGTGGGAGCAATTAGCTAGAGTAGCTCCATGCAGATCATTGTAGACATAGAAATTTGCGAAATACATAGGGATCTGTATATGACAGACCCGTTGACTAAACTTCTCTCACAAGCAAAACATGATCACACCTTATTACTCTTGGGTGTTAATCACATAGCAATGTGAACTAGATTATTGACTCTAGTAAACCCTTTGGGTGTTGGTCACCTAACGATATGAACTATCGGTATTAAATCACATGGCGATGTGAGCTAGATTATTGACTCTAGTGCAAGTGGGAGACTGAAGGAAATATGCCCTAGAGGCAATAATAAAGTTATTATTTATTTCCTTATATCATGATAAATGTTTATTATTCATGCTAGAATTGTATTAAACGGAAACTTAATACATGTGTGAATACATAGACAAAACAGTATGTCCCTAGTATGCCTCTACTAGACTAGCTCATTGATCAAAGATGGTTATGTTTCCTAGCCATAGACATGAGTTGTCATTTGATCAACGGGATCACATCATTAGGAGAATGATGTGATGGACAAGACCCATCCGTTAGCATAGCACTATGATCGTTTAGTTTAACTGCTATTGCTTTCTTCATGACTTATACATGTTCCTATGACTATGAGATTATGCAACTCCCGAATATCGTAGGAACACCTTGTGTGCTATCAAACGTCACAACGTAACTGGGTGATCATAAAGATGCTCTACAGGTGTCTCCAAAAGTATTCGTGGTGTTGGCATAGATGCAGATTAGGATTTGTCACTCCGAGTGTCGGAGAGGTATCTCTGGGCCCTCTCGGTAACACACATCACAATAAGCCTTGCAAGCAAAAGACTAATGAGTTAGTCACGAGATGATGTGTTACGGAACGAGTAAAGAGACTTGCCGGTAAACGAGATTGAACTAGGTATAAAGATACCGACGATCGAATCTCGGGCAAGTAACATACCGTTTGACAAAAGGAACAACGTATGTTGTTATGCGGTTCTGACCGATAAAAGATCTTTGTAGAATATGTTGGAGCCAATATGAACATCCAGGTTCCGCTATTGGTTATTGACCAGAGATGAGTCTCGGTCATGTCTACATAGTTCTCGAACCCGTAGGGTCCGCACGCTTAACGTTTGATGACGATCGGTATTATATGTTTTTGAGTATTGATGTACCGAAGGTAGTTCGGAGTCCCGGATGAGATCACGGACATGACGAGGAGTCTCGGAATGTCCGAGACATAAAGATTGATATATTGGACGGCTATATTCGGACACCGGAAGTATACCGAAAAAGTTTCGGATTTATCGGGAATGCCGGAGGGGGTTACCGGAACCCCCTACGAGAGGGGATGGTCCATAGTGGGCCTACAGGGTAAGAGAGAGGCAGCCCATAGGGCTGGCCGGCGCCCCCACCTAGGAATCCTAGTAGGACTAGGATTGGGGGGGCGCCACCTCTCCTAATCCTTTCCCCCTTCTTCCTTTCGGTGAATCCTACTAGGAATAGGATTGCAATCCTATTCCTAGTAGGAGTCCCCTCCCTAGCCGCACCATAGAGGTTGGCCGGCCCCTCCTCCCTTGCTCCTTTATATACGGGGGCAGGGGGGCACCCAAAGACACACAAGTTGAATTGTTTTAGCCGTGTGCGGTGCCCCCCTCCACAGAATCTCACCTCGGTCGTACCGTCGCGGAGCTTAGGCGAAGCCCTGCGCCGGTGAACACATCATAACCGTCACCACGCCGTCGTGCTGACGAAACTCTCCCGTGAAGCTCAACTGGATCAAGAGCTCGTGGGACGTCATCAAGCTGAACGTGTGCTGAACGCGGAGGTGCCGTACGTTCGGTGCTTGATCGGTTGGATCGCGAAGAAGTTCGACAACATCAACCGCGTCACTTGACGCTTCCGCTCCCGGTCTACGAGGGTACGTAGACACACTCTCCCCTCTCGTTGCTATGCATCTGGTAGATAGATCTTGCGTGATCGTAGGAAAATTTTAAAATACTACGTTCCCCAACAGTGGCATCATGAGCCAGGTCTATGCGTAGATGATATGCACGAGTAGAACACAATGAGATTGTGGACGATACTAGTCATACTGCTTACCAGCATGTCATACTTTGCTTCGGCGATATTGTGAGATGAAGCGGCCCGGACCGACATTACGCTTACGCTTACGCGAGACTAGTTTCACCGTTACGAGCACTCGTTGCTTAAAGGTGACTGGCGGGTGTCTGTCTCTCTCACTTTAGCTGAATCAAGTGTGGCTACGCCCGGTCCTTGTGAAGGTTAAAACAGCACATACTTGACGAAACATCGTTGTGGTTTTGTATGCGTAGGTAAGAACGGTTCTTGCTAAGCCCGTAGCAGCCACGTAAAACTTGCAACAAACAAAGTAGAGGACGTCTAACTTGTTTTTGCAGGGCATGTTGTGATGTGATATGGTCAAGACATGAGTTATACGATTTTGTATGAGATGATCATGTTTTGTAAAGTTATCGGCAACTGGCAGGAGCCATATGGTTGTCGCTTTATTGTATGAAATGCAATCGCCATGTAATTGCTTTACTTTATCACTAAGCGGTAGCGATAGTCATAGAAGCAATAGTTGGCGAGACGACAACGATGCTACGATAGAGATCAAGGTGTCAAGCCGGTGACGAAGGTGATCATGACGGTGCTTTGGAGATGGAGATCAAAAGCACAAGATGATGATGGCCATATCATGTCACATATTTTGATTGCATGTGATGTTTATCTTATTATGCTTCTTATTTTGCTTAGAACGACGGTAGCATTATAAGATGATCCCTTACTAAATTTCAAGGTATAAGTGTTCTCCCTGAGTATGCACCGTTGCGAAAGTTCGTCGTGCCGAGACACCACGTGATGATCGGGTGTGATAAGCTCTACGTTCAAATACAACGGGTGTAAGCCAGTTTTGCACACGCAGAATACTCGGGTTAAACTTGACGAGCCTAGCATATACAGATATGGCCTCGGAACACTGGAGACCGAAAGGTCGAGCGTGAATCATATAGTAGATATGATCAACATAAGATGTTCACCACTGAAAACTACTCCATCTCACGTGATGATCGGACATGATTTAGTTGATTTGGATCACGTGATCATTTAGATGACCAGAGGGATGTCTATCTAAGTGGGAGTTCTTTAAATTAATATGATTAAACTGAACTTTAATTTATCATGAACTTAGTCCTAGAAGTATTAGCATATCTATGTTGTAGATCAATAGCTCGCGATGTTGCTCCCCGTTTATTTTTCATATGTTCCTAGAGAAAACCAAGTTGAAAGATGTTAGTAGCAATGATGCGGAATTGTTCCGTGATCTGAGGATTATCCTCATTGCTGCACAGAAGAATTATGTCCTTGATGCACCGCTAGGTGACAGACCTATTGCAGGAGCAGATGTAGACGTTATGAACGTTTTTGACAAAAGCTCGATATGATGACTACTTGATAGTTTAAGTGCACCATACTTTACGGCTTAGAACCGGGACTTCAAAAACGTTTTGAACGCCACGGAGCATATAAGATGTTCCAAGAGTTGAAATTAGTATTTCATACTCATGCCCGTGTCGAGAGGTATAAGACCTCTGACAGTACTTTGCCTACAAGATGGAGGAGAATAGCTCAACCAGTGAGCATGTGCTCAGATTGTCTGGGTACTACAATTACTTTAATCAAGTGGGAGTTAATCTTCCAGATAAGATAGTAATTGACAAAGTTCTCTAGTCACTATCACCAAGTTAGTAGAACTTCGTGATGAACTATAATATGCAAGGGATGACGAAAACAATTCCCGAGCTCTTCGCTATGCTCAAAGCTGCGGAGGTAGAAATCAAAAAGGAGCATCAAGTGTTGATGGTTAGCAAGACCACTAGTTTCAAGAAAAAGGGCAAAAGAAAGAAAGGGAACTTCAAAAAGGAATAGCAAGTCAGTTGCTACTTCCACGAAGAAACCCAATGCTAAACTCAAGCCTGAAACTAAGTGCTTCTACTGCAAAGGAAATGGTCACTGGAAGTGGAACTGCCCTAGATACTTGGCGGATAAGAAGGATGGCAAAGTGAACAAAGGTATATTTGATATACAGATTATTGATGTGTATTTTACTAGTGTTCATAGCAACCCCTCGGTATTTGATACTGATTTAGTTGCTAAAGAGTAGTAACTCGAAGTGGGAGTTGCATAATGAACATAAACTAGTTAAAGGATGAAGTGACGATGTGTATTGGAAGCGGTTCCAAGACTGATATGATCATCATCGCACACTCCCTATACTTTCGGGATTAGTGTTGAACCTAAATAACTGTTATTTGGTGTTTGTGTTGAGCATGAATGTGATTTGATCATGTTTATTGCAATACGGTTATTCATGTAAGTTAAAGAATAATTGTTGTTCTGTTTACATGAATAAAACCTTCTATGGTCATACACACAATAAAATAGTTTGTTGGATCTCGATCGTGTGATACACATATTCATAATATTGAAGCCAAAAAGATGCAAGGTTAATAATGATAGTGCAACTTATTTGTGGCACTACCGTTTAGGTCATATTGGTGTAAAACGCATGAAGAAACTCCATAATGATGGACTTTTGGAATCACTTGATTATGAATCACTTGGTGCTTGCGAACCATGCCTCATGGGCAAGATGACTAAAACTCCGTTCTCCGGAACTATGGAGCGAGCAACATATTTGTTGGAAAATCATACATACTGATGTATGCGGACCAATGAGTGTTGAAGCACGCGGCGGGTATCATTATTTTCTAACCTTCACTGATGATTTAAGCAGATATGGGTATATCTACTTAATGAAACACAAGTCTGAATCTTTTGAAAAATTCAAAGAATTTCAGAGTGAAGTAGAGAATCATCGTAACAAGAAAATATCATGGCAAAGGACATGAACACAAACTAGACATATACTACAGCAACTAAGTCCAAAGGTGCACCACCAACGAAGCCACGGATCAATAGCAATGATCTTGGACATAATGAACTTGACGTTAAAATTCTGGCAGCAGAATTTTATTGAAACTTTGGAGCAAAAGATAAACATGCTACAGCCACTTAAATAGACATGTGAGGACATGGATGGAAAGACAACAATATATACTACAAGGAGCAATCAAGATCCACTCCAAAACTATCATGCTTTGTCCTAGAACATCACACGAACATGGCATCGGAACGTTATAGATTTCAGACTTAGTGAAAATCCACTAAGTCCTAAAACAGCAATATCATCATAGCATCTAAACGAGCATGTTTAAGTCACCTCGAAACTAAACATGGCAAGCGGTAAGCACCTCATCAAAGTACACATGAAGGTGATTCCGAAACACACAAGCATGCATCATGGAGATAAACACAACGATAGCAACGAGCTCAACAAGATGGCATTTCATAACAAGTGAAACAACATCACAGCCACATGGCACTTTGCAACGATGATAAACATGGCAAGAATAAATCTAACATGCTACCTAGCACATACAACAAGTAGAGCATGGCAAGACGAACACGTGGACATGTCATTTGCATCATTCGGACAAACGAGCTAAAAGATATCACATGGCAAAGATGGCATAAAAACATCACATAGCAGCAGTTTATATCATGATGCACTCTTGCAACAGAAAAACAAGCACCTAGATGATCTCTAACATGCATGACAACAAAAGATAAAACGTAGTGCTAGTCACCACGAACGTCTGGACATGCTATTTGCGCGAATCGGAGCAACACACAAAAAGATACATCAGGTCTAATATAGCATCACAGATCAACAAAACAGGGACTTAGGGATATTTGGGGCAACCTCCACTCAGATCTGATCTGGAAAAAAAACGACGGGCCGGCGGATCCGGTGCCGCCCGGCTGGAGGCAGAGTGACGGGCCGGCGGTGGCCTGCGGAGGAAGCCCAGCGGTGGGCGCTGCGGAGGCGCGGCCTGAAGGGCAGCGGTCGGCTCAGCTGGCGCGCGGAGGCGAGGCCCGCTGGGGCCTGGAGCGGAGCGCCCGGCCCGGCTAGACGGAGGCGGCGCGCCTCGCGCGGCTGGAGCGGCGGGCGAAGAGAGGGCCGGCCCACGCGGCTGCGGCTCGGGCCGGTGGCTGGCCTGGCGACGGGAGGTGGAGTGCGGCGTGGGCCTGGCGTCGGTGCGGTGATGTGGGGACCGGGCCAGATCGGGGGAGCCGAACGAAGGGAGCTGCGGGAGCGAGGCGCCCGGCCCAGCCACGGCGATGTGGTCCAGGGCGCCTCGGGCCGGC